>JBBGZY010001403.1:0-475000 GCA_037952925.1 Lithobates clamitans
AAAATGGTATTTTCTTACAAGCAAATTTCACCTAATCCTCTAAATGAGCGAAATTGTTCAAAAAAATTTTGTCAGGGCAAAACTGGTCATTTCAACAAAAATCACTCCCCGCTCATTCCTACTCATCACGAGTGCAGAATAACAATTCTCTCTTGTACTCCACAGCTTCTCCCTTTTATCCAGGAATTCTTGAGCAAGGACAAACATTGTACTATTACAATATGAAGAGTATATCCATTCCTTACGGCAAGTGAATAGGATGCAGCATCCCCCCCCCCCCCCCCAACCCTCATAGAGCCAATATCTGTACCACCTATGATAGCTCAGGCAGTGATCAGGGGAATGTTAATCTCTCTCTATAATCTGTCACTGTGTGAGTTTAGAATAAAGGGATCCTTGGAGTCTGCGCCTAAGGAGCTTACAGCCAAACTGCTGATTTCTGCAATGCTGCTTTTCTGTAACTCACCCCTTTCACTTCCTTCAGATCTCCTTTAACCAGCGCGTTCAGAAAGTAATTAATATTGTGATTAAAACTCTGCAGCTGTGTAAGACAAATGAAGAAAAATATGCAGATAAGCAAGGGTTACACTAATTATTCAAATCATTTCTCACACATAGTTCACCACTCTTGTCAGCATGACATCAATGCATATATTTCATAGTATTTGTCTTTCTGTCCTTACATAACCGTTGAGTTTAAAGCGGACCTTCCGTTATTTTTTAAATCTTTCCATCTATTAAATCTTCTGCCCTTGTTGTTTTAACTTTGGATAGTAAAACATTTTTTTTCTGCAGTAAATACCTTATACAGCCCACATCCTGTTTGTCTGGTAAAAAACCTAGGCTTATTATCTTATGACATTACGCACAGCTCTCACTCTTGTGAGAGTTTGCCAGTCAGGAAGGGGGGTGAGTCATAAGAGGGCCAATGAGAGCTGCAGAGCTGGAGGTGTGTCTGTGTAAATCCAGGAAGTGAACAGGCAGCAGCTTCAGCTGCCCAGAGTTAAAATGGCTGCAGCCAGACTCGGTGGAGGGAGATTTCTGCAGCATATTTGGCAAGTACAGAATCACAGTATATATAAAATAATATGCAAAGTGGTTGGAGGGAAGCTTCAGAATGTCAAAGATGTTTTTATTACAAATTATGTGAGCAGACTGCAGTTCCTCATTAAGGTAAACGTTTTTTATGCTTTTCCTTTATATTCACCTGGTGATCTGGCCAGTAAGGCCTTGTTTACCCATGCAGTTGGGAGGGGGGATATTAAATACATGTGATTGAGATGCTTTTTACTGCCCCCCCCAAACACACTCTCTTAGGAGCAGATGAGGTTGAGGCAACATGACAAACGCTATCCCCCCCATCACATTCAGTAACGCCCATTGAACCCAACTCATTCTCGACATTCAGATGGTAGGGTCAGAATTTGGCGTAAACATAAAAGCATGGATCCATCCTGCCTTGTATCAATGGTTCACACTGGTGGTGGTGTAATGGTGTGGGGGATATTTTCTTGCCACACTCTGGGCCCCTTAGTATCAATTGAGCATTGTTTAGATGCCACGGCCTACCTGACCATCCCTTTATGACTGTAGTGTCCCCATCGTATGATGGCTCCAACCAGCAGGATAATGCATCATGTCACAAAGTGCAAATCATCTCACCACTGGTTTCTTGAACATGACAATGTGGTCACTGTACTCCAATGGCCTCCACAGTCACCAGATCTCATCCAATAGAGAACCATTGGGATCTGGTGGGATGGGAGATTCGCATCATGGATGTGCATTCGACAAATCTGCAGCAACTGCGTGATGCTATCATGTCACTATGGACCAAAATCTCTGAGGAATGTTTCCAACACCTTGTTGAATCTATTCCATGAAGAATGAAGGCAGTTATGCAGGCAAAAGGGGGTCCAACCCGGGACTAGCAAGGTGTACCTAATAAAGTGGCCAGTAAGACCCCATTCACACAGGGGCAACACGACTTGCATGTCGCCTCAGCGAGGCGACCTGCAAACGACTGCCCGGGCGACTTGCAAAACGACTTCTGTATAGAAGTCTATGCAAGTCGCCCCCGAAGTCGTACAGGAACCTTTTTCTAAGTCGGAGCGACTTGCGTCGCTCCCCTTAGAACGGTTCCATAGCACAGAACGGGAGGAGACTTGTCAGGCGACTAGGTCGCCTGACAAGTCATCCCTGTGTGAATGGGGTCTAAGTGTATGTAGGGTCCATCCAAATCTACTACTCCACCTGACACTACCCTCCCCAGACAATGCTGCTGTCCAATGGTGTCTCTGTTGCCCCTTCATTCAGAGTGGAGACACCCTAAGACAGGAAGTGTTTTGATGGCCAGACCACCATGTGAAAAGAAAGGAAAAAAAAAAAAAGCCTAAAAAAAGAGAAAACTCAAAGAGCTACCAAGGACTAATCAGCTGCAATATAATCCATTTTTGGTTTTGGATTTAGACATACTTTATCTACTCTTCCTCACTATGGAAGTCAGTGGGTTGGGCCTATTTACTGAAAGCAATGCACCCCCTGTGCGTCTGCTTATCTCAGCAGTTGCTAAAAATCGTTGGCGAAATGAGGGGTCAAATAGAGAGCTGCCTTTAGTGGCCAATCTCCAAAGTCACCGCTGGGAGGAGAAGCAGGATAAGCTGAGCTGCTTGGTCACTATTTAGAGGGTAAGCAGAGCTGCTAAGCAGTGCCGGAACAAGGTCATCTAGCACTCAGGGCAAAGATGCCACACTGCACCCCCCCCCCCCCCCTTGATGTACAAGCCTAGGGGATCCTGCGCCCAGCAGACACTTGCTTGTCAAAATCACTGCAACTATCACTACTCCTGTCAGCCTTGTAACAAAAGGAAGGCGCCCCCCATCCCCCCTATCCTATAGTGAAAAATTGTGCCCAGGGCAACTGCCCCTCTTGCCCCCACCCTTTGTCCTGGCCCTGCTGCTAAGTAATGGCTGGAAGAGGGAAGGTGAGTAAGCTAAGCTGCTAAGTTAATGCTGTGAAAGGGAACAGGGGGGCTGAGCTACTGAGCCACTGCTGGGAGAGGAGATCTAAACTACTGAGTCACTGCTAAGAGCTGGGGGGTCACTGCTAAAAGCTGGGGGGTCACTGCTAAAAGCTGGGGGGTCACTGCTAAAAGCTGGGGGGGTCACTGCTAAGAGCTGCGGGGGTCACTGCTAAGAGCTGCGGGGGTCACTGCTAAGAGCTGGGGGGGGGTCACTGCTAAAAGTTGGGGGGGTCACTGCTAAGAGCTGGGGGGGGGTCACTGCTAAGAGCTGGGGGGGGGGTCACTGCTAAGAGCTGGGGGGTCACTGCTAAAAGCTGGGGGGTCACTGCTAAAAGCTGCGGGGGTCACTGCTAAAAGCTGCGGGGGTCACTGCTAAGAGCTGCGGGGGTCACTGCTAAGAGCTGGGGGGGTCACTGCTAAAAGCTGGGGGGGGGTCACTGCTAAGAGCTGGGGGGGTCACTGCTAAGAGCTGGGGTGGGGTCACTGCTAAGAGCTGGGAGGGGTCACTGCTAAGAGCTGGGGGGTCACTGCTAAGAGCTGGGGGGTCACTGCTAAGAGCTGGGGGGATCACTGCATGCAGCAGGGTAAGCTGAACTGCTTATTCCCTGTTTAGAGGTTAAGCTAAGCTGCTAAGTAACAGGAAGAAAGCTTGGATTACTTCAGTGCTTCTGCTGTGAACTTTGAAGCCTGCAGCTACAGAGGTCAACAAGGCAATTACCATTTGCTATACAGTAAGAAAATGTAATAAAATTAATGCCCATAGTCTGACTAGATTTACAGCTTAAAGTGTTACTAAACCCACAACATTAAAATCAGTCTGTCTATATGTAGTAAAGCATGCTTATTATACTCATAGTGTTAGCCCTCTGCATTGTGTAAAAAGGCTGTTTGATCCTGTCTTCTCTGATCCTACCCTTCTTTTACTGCCCCCAATCCATCTGCTGATAGTACAGAGACCTGGGGTCACTCTGCACATGCTCAGTTTGGTGTGTATTGCTAGAGAGTTTTTTTTTTTTTTTTTGGGAGGGTGCATGTGATCAGCACAGGGCCAATCAGCACTGTCCAGACAGAGGGTCAGGGGTCATGAAGCCTCATAGGACAGTCAGAGGAGAATGAAAACTCCTCCTACAAGCTTTAACCAGTGCTCAGCCGGACACTGATGGAAGTCACAAGACTGCTATATATCGCTGATGAGAAAAGGTATTTAACAGGTTATATTTACTAAAATAATTGCATTTCCATGCTCTGAGACCACATTAAGTGAATGCAGGGTCCTGGGTTTAGTAACACTTAGACATTTGCTGCACTATTAACAATATCACCACAATGAAAATATACTATACTATCTTTTTAAACCATACCAAGTTCTTCATTGGTGTCAACAATTCCTTGGACAACTCAGCAAAGGCACTGAAAGCATTGCTCAGAGCTTCCTCTCCATTGTCCCTGCAGTTTGACGATAACTTTTCCAGTGTGGCAATATAAACCTCAAGGTGCGTGATGTGCTCTAAAATTGAAAAAGACAGATCTAGAGGTGAATTATGTGAAACAGTATAACTGTCAGCTGAGTCAAAAGAATTATTTGTTTTACATATTTATTATACAAGTTATTCTGCAGCATTTTCAAGCATATTTTAAATATTCGCATCCATCCCTACCGCAGTGCGCCGTACACACTCTAATGCCCCGTACACACGATCGGACATTCCGACAACAAAATCCATGTTTTTTTTCCCCGACGGATGTTGGCTCAAACTTGTCTTGCATACACACGGTCACACAAAGTTGGTCGGAAATTCCAAACGTCAAGAACGCGGTGACGTACAACACGTACGACGAGCCGAGAAAAAAGTTCAATAGCCAGTGCTGCTCTTCTGCTTGATTCCGAGCATGCGTGGAACTTTGTGCGTCGGAATTGTGTACACACGATCGGAATTTCCAACAACAGATTTTGTTGTCGGAAAATTTGAGAACCAGCTCCCAAATTTTGTGCGATGGAAATTCCGATGGAAAATGGCCGATGGAGCCCACACACGGTCGGAATTTCCGACAACAAGCTCCTATCAAACATTTTCCGTCTGATCTAACTGCCAAAATATTTAAACTTATATGCAACCAGTCTTTTGATGTGTACACTTTTGCCACTCTCCACAGCAATGAGGGTAACGCAATCATTGACAGTTCTGAAGCTTACCGCACATTGGGCAAATGCATTGTGAAAATGATTATTCTAAATCTATTGGACGGGAAGGCCACAAAACTGAAGCAGGGAATAATGGCGTCACCCTCTTGGTTAGAGTGTGGTAACAGAGTAAAATTGTCCTCCTCCACTAGAAAAGCACTTCCCCTCCATCCTCTAAGGAATGGAAAGATTACATGGGTACTACTTTAATATATTAATGGGTTGTTTACCAGAACCGTGGATGCCCCGCTAAATTTTAGAGCGTTTGGGGGGGGGGGGGGTTGGCTTGATGCACCAGGATTGCCTCCAGTAGACCTGATTATTGATAGGATACTGAGGTAGAGTGCCTTTGATTACTTAATGTTAGTTACTAGTATCTGACTTTGAACTATACCATAGCGGTGCTCTATTGGTACTGTCATTTCTGTTTTCAGCCACTAGGTGGGGTTGTATGTTCTCTTCAGTGGGCTGACATCTGTATGTAGATCTTTGCAGTTGGAAGCTGTAATTGACTATTTGTTTTTGTACATTACGACTTTACATTCTTTTGTGAGTGTTTATGGAACATGTATGCTTGAAAGTGTTCAAATAAAACTTTCTTCTGATTAACCACTTCCCGGTGTTCTATCGATTTGTGCCCTCCGTCAAAAAAGTGCCCCCGCATGTGCAGAACGGAAGGGCACTCCAGCTGATGTGCCGATCAGCTGGAGTAACGTCACCATAGCGCATGCGCACATCGTAGGAGCCTTGCTGTAAACCCACGGCGCAACAGTGAGGCACAATATGACAAATACGGTGTCCCTCCACTCTTTGCATAGCATTAAATTGTGCCCGTAAAATGGCATGTCCCATCGAAAAAAAGGCTCCTACGATGTGCGCATGCGCTATGGTGACGTCACTCCAGCTGATCCGCACATCAGCTGGAGTGCCCTTCCGTTCTGCACCTGCACTTTTCGACAGAACACCGTCCGTGCTATAGCCGAAAGATGGCTACAGCAAGGGCCTTAATTGCTGGGAGGGCATCAATAGATGGCCACCCGTGAATGAGCTGCCTGCGCGCCCTGTGATCACCGAGTCAATGAGACTTCGCTGATCACAATCCCAGCCCCTTACCACGTGATCAGCTGTCAGCCAATGTCTTACAGCATGAGGAGAAAAAAAAAGTCGATCACCAGCTTCTGTCAAAAAGACAGCGATCCCGAACAGGGAGAGCCGCCACTGCCTCATCTGTGCCTACCAGTGCATATCAGTGCCGCTAATTAATACCCACCAGTGCCACCTATCAATGCTCATCGGTGCTGCCAATCAGTGCCTCATCATCAGTGTCGCCTATCAGTGCCACCTATCAATGCCACCCATCAGTGCCACCTATCAATGCAACCTATCAATGCAACCTATCAATGCCACCCATCAGTGCCGCCTTATCAGTGCCCATCAATGCAGCCTTATCAGTGTCCATCAATGCAGCCTTATCAGTGTCCATCAATGCAGCCCATCAGTGCCCATCAATGCAGCCCATCAATGCAGCCCATCAATGCAGCCCATCAATGCAGCCCATCAATGCAGCCCATCAATGCCTTTCAATGCAGCCCATCAATGCAGCCCATCAGTGTCCATCAATGCAGCCCATCAGGCCCATCAATGCAGCCCATCAGTGCCCATCAATGCAGCCCATCAGTGCCCATTAATGCAGCCCATCAGTGCCCATTAGTGCAGCCCATCAGTGCCCATCAATGCAGCCCATCAGTGCCCATCAATACAGCCCATCAATACAGCCCATCAGTGCCCATCAATGCAGCCCATCAGTGCCCATCAATGCAGCCCATCAGTGCACATCAGTGCAGCCCGTCAGTGCCCATCAGTGCAGCCTCATCAGCGCACATCAATGAAGGAGAAAAATGACCCATTTGCAAAATGTTTTAACAAAACAATAAAACAGTTTTTTTTTTTTTTTTCTGTCTTTTTTCGTTTTATTTTAGCAAAAAATAAAAGCCCAGCAGTGATTAAATACCACCAAAAGAAAGCGGGAAAAAATTATAAAAAATGTATTTGGTAGAGTGTTGCATGACCACGCAATTGTCAAAGTGCGACAGCGCTGATAGCTGAAAATTGGCCTGGGCAGGAAGGGGATTGAAGAGCCCAGTAAGCAAGTGGTAAAGAAAAAAAAAAAAAGGGGGTGTAAATCACAAGACTGGTTGAACAGAATTAAAATTTAGGCAAATGAACCATATTTAATCCTATATATATATATAATTAGTTTATGAATGCAGCTCTTTGGCTAGAGTTCCACTTTATTATAGTATGTTTTTACCATTTCGTCTTAAAGTATAATTGTCACAAGTTCACAATAACATTGCTTTCTTTTTACATTTCCGTTGGCATGAATCTGAACCCTGCCTACTTTCATTTAATTGTCAGAGGGCAGTAGAGGCTCTGGCACTTCAGAGCTGGACCTTAGGGGGTGGGGTTTATACTAGGTGGGGGTGAGGCTTAATGGTGACATGGGGAGAAGTCAAGGCCCTGTGTAAAGCTCAGATCTAGGATTCTAGGATCCTCACAAGGGCACAGGGGCTAGTTTGAAGAATAACATATGTGCTGGCAAGAAACACAATGCACCGCACATTTTAAACTAATAAATGCACATTTTTTTACCTGCAAAAAGATGTGCATTTTATTTATTTATTTATTTTTTAAAGATGAACTTATCCTTTAGGCCAATGATCTCCAAACTGTGGCCGAGGGCTAGCTTTTATCCTGCCCTTGGGGCACTCTTCCTCCCAATGATATGTGGCACTATTCCCCCCACTAACACCAACAGTGGGGCATAATTCCTGTCGCCAACACAAATGATGGGGCACTATTCTTCCCACTGACACCAACAATGGGGAACTATTCATGTCACTATAGAATGGAAATAGTTAAAACTTTTTTGAACTCCTTATAACAACAATCATTAGGGCTATCATGATATATCACAGGTGCTTGCTCATTTTTCCCTCCACCCTGTCCCTCTGGGCAGTCCAGCACAAGGGTGGTCTCTCGCAAGTTCTGGGGAGGAAAGGATTGCTCCGAGAGGTATAAAGACAGTGCACGGAGGCTCCGGGATCATCGAAGCTTGATTTTAAAATATTTCTGGCTGTAGGACATAGTTTTCTCATCAGAAATGGTAAATATACACCATCTTACACATGATGAAATGTAATGCATAATATAAAAAGATGGCTTATCCAAAATATAATCTGTATTTCTCTTTTTTCGCATAGACAACAACTCCCTTGAAAAAGACCAATAATTAGAAGGGTCGAAACGCGTAGGGATATCATGTTCGCTGTTCAGCACACTCGCAGTTCATTCAGTCTTCCACTAGCTTTGTTACGGAAAGCCCATACGGGGATACGGGCACAACGTTAGAGGAAGATTGTTCAGGAGCCGAACATTGCACCCTGAATCTGCTGATCATGGGTGCAATGCTCTGCACACTCCAGTAAAAAAAAATTAAAAAAATAAATTAATGCACATTTTTTTACCTGCAAAAATACGTGCAATATTTTTTATTCTTTTTTTTGAAAGGTAAGCGTAGCCTTTTAAAAAACGTTTATTTGTTACATAACTTAGACCCATATACTCTACTGGCTCTAATACAAGCAAAATCCAATTCACTTTAGCAATTATAGTTTCCTTAAAGTATGCAGAATATTACCAAGCAGTCAATTTGGGTTAGCTTATCAAAGGCATTTTTCTTAGTAAAACTCTGTGAAGTCGAAGCAGCTGACTGCAGCAGCTTGCCTAATGAATATAGGAGACAGGCTGCCAAATGTCCCGTGCCCTGTCCAGGGTGCTGAATACAGATTAGGCTCAACGCACTACAAGGATAATATGTGGATTTCATATTTAAGAGTCAACAAAGGATACCTTAGGAACGGACTCACCTGGGAATGAAACATAATGACACGGCATCTGTTTTGGGGTCACAAAGGCTAATGTTTTTGCTCTGATCCGAAGAATATATCGGTAAAGGTTAGCGCTGCTTTCCTGTGTGCTCTATGCCAACCCAAAACAGTTCCTGCCATCAATGTACCCATGCCTAAATGAAAGAGCGACCATAGCTTTGGAAAGCAAAATATGACATAAAGAGGAAAGATGTGGGAGATAGGGGCAGATTTTTTTTTTTTTTTTTTTTTATGACAGTTTTTGGTTCTTTTATACTTGCCTACAATATTGCCATTCTAAGCTGCTTACTGCGCAGAGTGCCTGGTGCAGCACAGCCAATAGCTACAATCCTCAAAGACTGGGCCAGATTTGCTTCACTGGAACCTAGACGCACATTTTGTGACCTAATTTTACACCCCTACTTGACCTGTTTAACACATTGCATTGTTTTACTAGCCTTAAAATGATTGTAAAGGTTCTTTTTCTTTTAATTTTAAATAACAAACATGCCTATACTTACCTGCTCTGAGCAAGGGTTTTGCACAGAGCGGCCCTGATCCTCCTTTCTATTGGTCCCCCTGGCGGTGCTCCTGGCTCCTCCTCTTCATCGAGTGCCCCTACGGAGAGCCGCATTCCATGGGGGCACCCATGCGGGCACGCTCCCGAGTCCTGCTGCTGCGTTCATTGACACAGACAGCAGGACTCAGCCTCGCCCCCGGCTCCCGTTTCACTGGATTTGATAGACAGCAGCGGGAGCCACTGCTGTTAATCTATCCAATGAGGACCCAAAACAGCAGCTGGAGCTGCTGGGCTTCTGCTCGTCGCTGGAACGATCGAGTTCAGGTAGGAAAGGGGGGGGGGGGGGTCTAGGGGGGTGCTGCAGCACAGAAGGATTTTCACCTTAACCACTTCAGCTCCGGAAGAATTTACCCCCTTCCTGACCAGAGCGTTTTTTGAGATTCGCCACTGCGTCGCTTTAACTGACAATTGCGCGGTCGTGTGAAGTGGCTCCCAAACAAAATTGACGTCCTTTTCTTCCCACAAATAGAGCTTTCTTTTGGTGGTATTTGATCACCTCTGCGTTTTTTACTGTTTGCGCTATAAACAAAAAAAAGCGACAATTTTGAAAAAAAAACGCATTATTTTTTACTTTTTTGCTACAATAAATATCCCCAAAAAATATATTTAAAAAAAAAAATTTTTTCCTCAGTTTAGGTCGATACGTATTCTTCTACATATTTTTGGTAAAAAAAAAATATAAATAAATAAAAAAAAAAAAATCGCAATAAGCGTTCGATTGGTTTGTGCAAAAGTTATAGCGTCTACAAAATAGGGGATAGTTTTATGGCATTTTTAGTGATAATTTTTTTTTTACTAGTAATGGCGGCGATCAGTGATTTTAATCGTGACTGCGACATTATGGCAGACACATCGGACATTTTTGACATATTTTTGGGACCATTGTCATTTATACAGCAATCAGTGCTATACAAATGCAGTGGTTCCTGTGTAAATGACACTGGCAGTGAAGGGGTTAACCACTAGGGGGCAGTGTAGGGGTTAAGTTGTCCTAGGGAGTGTTTCTAACTGTGGGGGGGCGTGGCTACATGTGACACGTCACTGATCTCTGCTCCCGATCACAGGGAGCAGAGATTAGTGACACTGTCACTAGGCTTGTTTACATTTGCATCTCCCCATTCTTACCGACACGTTTCGGCAATAGCCTTAGTCGTAGCTAGGACTAAGGCTATTGCCGAAACCTGTCAGCTTTATTGTTTTATTGTCACTCTGATGTACCAATAAACCACACTTCAAGGATTACAGTTTTGCCGGCTCTCCTTATTACCAAGTCATCAAATATACTGACGAAAATTTTTGTACGAATGTTACATATACATTTAATAATCTTCTAGTGTAAGGCCATTTGTAGGGTACGGGGCACAGGTGCCAGTACAAAACGCAGAATACTAGAGGTGGAGGGCCCCAATGGTTTAAACATATCCGTTGCAGGCGTACTGGCGTTTTTTGTTTTTTTTTAGATACATTTTTCTTGGATTTTTCAGTGTTAGAAAATACTTTTTCAGAAGACATCCTATACGTAGGCTGGCAGTCTTCATTGACAGACATATATCTAATAATTATCGTGACAGTCGTCACATCTTCACAGCGAGTAGAGACAACCAGCTGCTGGGTCTGAAATGACCTAAAAACTCATGACTCAATCCTCTCCAGCGTCCGGCACTGCTGGGTATGCTGTAGGTTATCATTTACATTGATGTACATTCCATGATCTGTGCCCCTCCCCCCCCCCCTGCACAAATGCAGGCAGTGCTTCCACTCAATAGAGATCAGAATAGGATCCCAGCAAAAAGCTAGCGGAAGCTGTTCAATGCATCATGCAAGACAAACCGTGAAGGACCTCCAAGAGCACCAGATAACAGTCAGATGAAGGGGGCCTGGTACAGAGGGGTGATTAAGAATTAAAGGGCAACCAAATGAATCAAGGAGTGGATTTAAAGGCCAATTCCCAGCAACAATAATTTGTTACTATGCAATCTTTCGTAGCCATTTACATCTTCTGTGTAGTTATGTAAAGTGCACAGATCGAGTCCTGAGCTATGTTTACATGCAGCGCTTGTATTTTTCCATTGCACGTCAGTGTTTTTAACCATTCATTTAACCACTTGACCTCTGGAACATTTACCCCCCTTCATGACCAGGCTATTTTTTGCGATATAGCACTGCGTTAATTTAACTGACAATTGCGCGATCATGCGACGCTGTACCCAAATAAAATGTTTGTCCTTTTTCCCCCCACAGAGCTTTCTTTTTATGAGTAAGCACTCTTCGTAGTGTGAAACGCGTCAGCTCCTGTCTGTATCGCTTTGCTGTGGCTTGTACAGTGTGATCCCAATTTTTTAATAAAGCCAAGAATTTGTTCTTTTGAGTGCGGTTGTCTAGAGTTTTCCCATTTGTCTTCAGAGCTTTCTTTTTGGTGGCATTTAATCACCTCTGCGTTTTTTTTCTTTTTTAATTTTGTTTTGTTTTTGTGCTATAAACAAAAGAAGACTGACAATTTTGAAAAACAAAAAACATTTTTTTTTTTACTTTGCTATAAAACATATCCAATATAAAAAAAATGTTAAAAAAAATTAATTACTTCATCAATTTAGGCCAATATGTATTCTGCTACATGTTTTTGATTAAAAAATCCCAATAAACGAATATCGATTGGTCTGCGCAAAAGTTATACCGTCTACAAACTATGAGATATTTTTATTCATTCATTTTTTTTACTAGTAATGGCAGCGATCAGTGACTTGTAGCGGGACTGCGATATTGCGGCGGATATTTGGACACCAACACTTTTTGGGGACCAGTGACACTAACACCAGAAATATCAGTGCTAAAAAATAGGCACTGTCACTGTACTTATGACACTGTCTAGGAAGGGGTAAGCATTAGGGGCAATCAAAGGGTTAACTGTGTGCCTAGCCAGTGTGTTACAGTGTGGGAGGTGCTTTTACTAGGGGGGGACATGGACCCTAGTACCAGCTTTGCAGAGACACAGGCTCCATGCCCTCCCTCCTGTAAAAAACAGTGATCTGCCTTGTTTACATAGGCAGACCATCGTTCTGCCTCTCTGCTTGATGATTGGCAGGTGCCGGCCAACATCGAGTCTGTGGTACCCGCCGCTAGGCTCCCACCGTGTGTGATCACAGCGGATGCGTGCCCCCTACTTAGAGCCGGATCACATCTATATATACGTGGTCCGCTGCACAGGTGCCACCCTGTAGCAGCAAAACGGCTATAGGGTGGAACTGAAGTAGTTAAAGATTAAAAGTAAGTGCCTATTCTGTTTAAAATCCAGCAATGCACTGTCTCACCCTGCTCTGCACATGCTCAGTTGCTCTCTATTCTTGGCACTGTGCCGATAATCAGTGAGTCACTACAGGCCCATTTGCTGACAGCCAAAAGATTTACTGCTGCTGAAGGGGAGAGGAAGCATCAGGAATAACAGACTGTCCTATGCAATAAAAGGATTAAAACTGTTGGCCAGCACCTGCCAAACATCGGGCAGAGAGGCAGAACGATGGTCTGCCTATGTAAACAAGGCAGATATCTGTTTTTACAGGAGGGAGGGCATGGATCCTGTGTCTCTGCATAGCAGGTACTAGGATCCATGTCTCCCCCTAGTAAAAGCACCTTCCACACTAACACACTGGCTAGGCACACAGTTAACTCTTTGATTGCCCCTTCCTAGCCAGTGTCATTAGTACAGTGATGGCGCATATTTTTTAGCACTGATATTTCTGGTGTTAGTGTCACTGGTCCCCAAAAAGTGTCAAAAGTGTCAGTTTCCAAATGTCCGCCGCAATATCGCAGCCCCGCTATAAGTCACTGATCGCTGCCATTACAAGTAAAAAAAAGAATAAATAAATGAAAAGCAGGAGAGGTGAAAGGACAAACTCTGCTGCCAGGGACACACAAAAGAGTTACACTTATAAGGACGGTGTCTTATCTTATCTCCCTGATATTCTGTCCTTTCTCCTTAAGCATCTGTAGCTTTGAACCTGAGCACTGGCAGCTTCCTCTCTACCCAATCCAAGGCATACAATCGAGGCTGGAAATGCATACATTTTAATTACAGAAAGTAACATACTGTACTGTTTTTGAGACCAAGCACAGGGGGAGAGTTCGCAATACGGAAATGACTGCTCTGGGCTTCAACAAAATGGCGGCCACCAGCAAGAAGAAACAGGAGCAAGGCTGGGGGCAATTTAAAGCACACACTAATTTTAGAAGCATAGTTATTAATGTGGAATGTTAACAACAAAGAGGAATGGCAGAAAATCCCTCAATCCAGGTGTGCCCAAAGAGACTCGAGGCTGTAATTGCTGCCAAAGGTGCTTCAACAAAGTACTGAGTAAAGGGTCTGAATACTTAATTACATGTGATATTTCAGTTTTTTTTCTTTTTAATACATTCACTGGCATGTCTAAAATCCTGTTTTTACTTTGTCATTATAGGATACGAAGTGGATAATTAATAGGAAAAAAATTATTTAAACAACTGTAGTGTCAGGCTGCAACATAACACAATTGAGAAATGTGAAGGGGGTCTGAATACTTTATGAATGCACTTTATGTTCCTTGCTAAAGAACATTATTTTTTATCAAGTTGTTATGGGTAAAGTCCTGCTTACCATTATGTTTTTATGGACTTGCTGAAATAAAGAGGATTTTACTGGATGTGAGGCCAACCAGAATTATTTTTGCTCCTTGGAATCCATGATGGTCGGGGCCAGCACCTGGTCTGTGTTAGTGGAGGTGGAGATGGGAGACTGACCTAGAGCGGTGTTCACATCTATACCATTATGTACAATATGACTACTCTGACAGGGGGCCATGTTTTCTTTGGCAAGTTTTTACGTAAAGCACGGTGGTGGAATGGCATTTGTAGGATGAGCACATATGAAGAGTGCCCGTTCTTGTTCTCACATCACATTATAGAAGATTTTTTTGGGGATCAATTCACGGACTGCATGCATGTGTCACTTATCTGGGAAAGAGATGGCACTATGGGAAGAAGGCAGCCAGCGCATGCAATGTGATGCTTTTGGCAATGCTCTGCTACCCTGTTTCCCCGAAAATAAGACCTAGCGTGATTGTCGGTGATGGCTGCAATATAAGCCCTACCCCCTAAAGAAGCCCTAGTTAAAGTCCTTGTAGGTCTTATTTTCAGGGTAGGGCTTATTTTCGGGGAACCGGGTAGGGCTTATTTGGGGGGTAGGGCTTATATTGCAGCCATCACTGACAATCACGCTAGGTCTTATTTTCGGGGAAACAGGGTAGGAAACCTTTGGTCCTGCCATTCATAAGGATGTTACTTGGACACATACCACCTACCTAAACACGGTTGCTTACCAGATACGCCCCTTCATGAATATGATATTCCCTGAGGGCAGTGAGATCTTTCAGCAGGGTAAGGCAGCGTTGCAGGCATTGTGAAAATGGTTTGAGGAACACGAGTTTGGGGTGTTGACTTGCCCTTCAAACATTCCAGATCCTAATTCATCAAGCAGCTGTGGGAGGTGCGGCAATAACAAGTCTGATCCATGGAGGCCGCAACTCACAACTTACAAGACCTAAAAGGATCTGCTACTGACAGCTTGGTGCCACGTACCACAGCATACCTTCAGAGGTCTAGTGGCAACGAGTCAGGGCTGTTTTGGCAAAGGGACCCACTCAATATTGGGTGGGTGTTCATAATGTTATGGCTAATCCAATACACCTGTCCAATACATTTTGACTTTCTTTTATCCCTTTGCAAACACTGCAAGTACGAAAAAAGGACCAGATGATCTGCCAGAAGTCAATTGTGCTCCTAACTTCCTGTTTGGGCTGACAACGCGATGCCTCTGAACTGAAATCCCAACCAGCGTTGTCACACACAACCTGCCGGACCAGAGAGCTCCCACCTCCTCTGTCCTCCTACCCATGTATACATTGATTTCTTTGGCAAAACAATGCTGCTTAACTCCCAAAAGCTTGCCCACAAGCAATCTGCAGGTAAAGGGCTCTTGGAAGATGGTTGGGGAGCCCATGTCAACAGGAACTCGGCTCCCAACAGTTGCTCCTGCAAGAATTTTACAACCTACAGCCCTATTGGGCGACATGAAGGCCTTGTGCACTATGATGTTACAGTGATGCAATTTATGGCACTTGATACAACCTTGGCAATGTCACAAGTAGTAATAACTCCCTGTCCTTGTTGTATGTCCCGTCCCCGGACTTACCCGCTGCCATCAGCTCCCAGTTAAAACCTATATTGTGGAGGTTCTTCCACATTGCTGGGACCCTTGATATACTTACTCAAGTGTTGGTTGTCACTGTGCATCTATATTTTTGATGATTCAACTGATGTGTAAGTTTGCCTTTTGCATATCAGCAGACTTACTCTAATTTCATTGCAACCTTGTCTGGCTCTTGAGGAAGTGGGTGCTGTTCCCCAAAATGCGAAGCGACAGTTTTAAGAATATATGAATTCAAGCGTTTTTGCAATATTGTCTATACCTCATTATTAGCAATATACACTACCTTGTCAAAAGTATTGGGACGCCTGCCTTTACACGTACGTGAACTTTAATGGCATCCCAGTCTTCATCCGTGGGGTTCAATAGTGTGTTGGCCCACCCTTTGCAGCTATAACAGCTTCAACTCTTCTGGGAAGGCTGTTCACAAGGTTTAGGAGTGTGTCTGGGAAGGTTTAACTATTCTTCCAGGAGCGCATTTGTGAAATCAGGCACTGATGTTGGATGAGAAGGCCTGGCTCACAGTCTCTGCTCTAATTCATCCCAAAGGTGTTCTATTGGGTTGAGGTCAGGACTATGTGCAGGCCAGTCTAATTCCTCCACCCCAAATTCCCTCATCCATGTCTTTATGGACCTTGATTTTGCACTGATCCAAATCATTTGGTGGAGGGGGGATTATGGTGTGGACTTTTTGGGGTTGTGCTGTGAAGGGAACTCTTAAGGTGTCAGCATACCAAGACTTTTTGGACAATTTCATGCTCCCAACTTTGTGGGAACAGTTTGGGGATGGCCCCTTCCTGTTCCAACATGACTGCGTACTGGTGCACAAAGCAAGGTACATAAAGACATGGAAGAGTGAGTTTGGGGTGGAGGAACTTGACTGGCCTGCACAGAGTCCTGACCTCAACCCGCCAGACCACCTTTGGGATGAATTAGAGCAGAGACTGCGAGCCAGGCGTTCTCATCCAACATCAGTGCCTGACCTCAGAAATGCGCTTCTGGAAGAATGGTCAAACAATCCCATAGACACACTCCTAAACCTTGTGGGCGGCCTTCCCAGAAGAGTTGAAGCTGTTATAACTGTAAAGGGGGAGCCAACACAATATTGAACCCTACCGACAGGGGAGTTGCTAGGTGGCAAAAAGATCAGGAGCTTCAGCCCGAAGTCCAAGGCCGGCACGGGGGGCTCTAGTGGTGTGGGGTTTTTTGGCTGAGCGGTGGGGTTGTGGTTGTGTGGCGGGGGTAAGCTCACTTGCTGGTTGCTGCCTGGCTTACTAGTGCCCTTACACACACTGACCTACCTGACATATACACACTGACCTACCTACCTGACACATACACCATACACTGACCTACCTGACACATACACTGACCTACCTACCTGACAGGCACTGACCTACCTGACATACACACACTGACCTACCTACCTGACACATACATCATACACTGACCTACCTGACACATACACTGACCTACCTACCTGACAGGCACTGACCTGACATACACACACTGACCTACCTACCTGACACATACATCATACACTGACCTACCTGACACATACACTGACCTACCTACCTGACATACACTGACCTACCCTGACATGCACTGACCTACCTACCTGACACATACACTGACCTACCTATCTGACACATACACCATACACTGACCAACCTACCTGACATGCACTGACCTACCTACCTGACACATACATTGACCTACCTACCTGACACATACACTGACCTACCTACCAGACACATACACCATAAACTGACCTACCTGACACATACACTGACTTACCTACCTGACATGCACTGACCTGCCTGACATGCACTGACCTACCTACCTAACATACAATGACCTACCTGACATGCACTGACCTACCTGACATGCACTGACCTACCTATGACATACACACACTGACCTACCTGACCAGGAGACAGACTTCATGTGTCCTGCAGCAGCAGCTCAGCTGTGGTGTGCGAGGCAGCCAGAGAAGAGGAGGAGAGCCACCCGCCCGAGTGCCGAGCGGGGAGCGATGTGGCGGCCAGCCGCATTGTAATTCCCACCTTCTGAAGCCTGCAGCGCCTATGATGAACGTCACACGTCCCGCCATTGGACCAGTGGGACGTCCACCATAGGCGCTGCAGGCTCCAGAAGGTGGGACCTGCTATGTGACTCAGCCACACTCGGCGCTCGGGATCAGATCGGTCCCTGCTCGGCGGCGGCACTCGGGGATAATAATAGAACAGTGCCCATCCAAGACCCCGGGCTTTTTGGGGTACCACTCGGGGCTTCAGCCACTGTCAACCCCCCCCCCCCCCCCATGCCGACACCACTGCCTACGGACTTAGACTCGGATGCCATCAAAGTTCATGTGCGTGTAAAGGCAGGTTTCACAATACTTTTGACAATATAGTGTATATGTATATTGGGATATGTTTTTATGACAACATTATTAATGTCGAAATTTGGCTGTTTTTTATGCAATACAATTTGTATTTTTATAACACGTTGTTACTTCATTTCGCACCACTCAAAAAAGTCCCATGGGCAAAAATGATCATTTGCTGCCCTGGTCTAAGCACGTGTCCTTTTTTTTGTAGTAATAACATTTCTCGCTACGAGATCACGAGAAAGAGAGAAAATAATGCTGGTGACAATATCAAGAAGAGGAGGGGGATACATTTGTATTGAGTATTGCTTGGACGTATGACATACAGCATACTCTACTACAAAACAAAGCATTGTAGGTTTACAAGAATTACAAAAATGGATGAAGCCCCATTCAATATAATAAAAACAGGCCTATAAATATCCAGTTGGGTAATATGTATGACTATCGCTGCGTTTTCTTTGTTATGTGGGCGAGAAGAGTACTGACAGCTTTCAGAAGAAATAAAACAGGCGTAACAATATCGGTGTGCGGAGTACAATAACAGACCTTCACCGGCGCTGTGCTTGGCCTTGGCAGCCTTCTTCATCTTGTTAAGGACGTAACGGTCAGCATCCAGTGCCTGAAAAGGTAAAAATAATAATCCATTATGATCCATTATGATAAATGATGATGAGATCTAATGGGCATGTGACAATGAAAATAAAAATGAGAGATATCGTAAATTGTGTTAAATGAGCCAAAACTCCTAAGCAAACATTATTTTATAGATACAAGAAAATGAGATAAAATAGGATTATTATTTTGTTTTTATCTCATACAATTATGTTCAGGATTCTAACAATTATATTGTATAGCTTTCTTTGGCAACGTGATGACGTCTATTTCACATTTACCACTTATAGCCAATAGGTGGTGCAGTCAAGTCAGTTTACCGCCAAACATTTTTTTTTCACTGTGTAATGACGCAGTAATATGATTGGATAGTCAAGGCACACGCAGTGGAATGAGTCAGTGGAGTGACACACCCATTCCAATCCATCAATTATATATACTTCAGTTTTACCAGTTATGAAGTGAGCAGCTACTGCTGGGCTTCAATGGCAAACTGTCAAGCATGCCCTGCTTCATGAAAGCGGTGCCCTTGATCAACAGCACCCCCTACAGACAGTTGTATGAGGCGCACTACGCCACACGTCTCGGGGCGCAAGAAGGGAGCCAAACTGACTCTTGAGGAAGAAGAAATCCTCAACAAGAAAAGATCCAAGAAAGTAGAGCTGCACGATTCTGGCTAAAATGAGAATTTTTTTGCTTAGAATAAAGATCACGATTCTCACACTATTCTCGCTGTGTAACATCTTCTTTCACATTATACAAAAAAAAAATTGGGCTAACTTTACTGTTTAGTTTTGTTTTTTTTTAATTAAAGTGTATTTTTTTTTTTTTAAATGCGTTTGAAAAACCGCTGAGCAAATACGGTGTATTGCAACAACCACTATTTTATTCTCTAGGGTCTCTGCTAAAAAAAAAAAACAGTGGAACCTCGGTTTAGGAGTAACTTGGTTTGAGAGCTTTTTGATTTGCGAGCAACCTGAAAAAAAAAAAAAATTCTGACTCTGTTTGCGAGTGTTGTCTCGCAAGACAAGCAGAATTCAACCTAATAAGGCCTGCAGTACTGCATTTGGCCTGACGTCCGGGGGCGCCGGAGCCAAGCAGAGCCGAACAGCGCCGATCACAGCCGATCGCCGCCGTTCGTCAATGCTTGGAAAGACACGGAAATAAACAGAAATACTCAGTTTTCGAGCATTTCCGATGTTTGCCAAGGTCAGCCGACGTGTCCCTCGGGCCTTTCCGGACGTTTCCAAGGCTCTCCGGCGCCCCCCCCACCTCTGGCCACATGCGGTATTGCATCCCATTGAAGTCAATGCGGAACAAATTATTTTTGTTTCCATTGACTTCAATGGAAAAGTTTGCTTTGATATGCGAGTACTTTGGATTAAGAGCATACTCCTGGAACGGATTATGCTCGTAATCCGAGGTTCAACTGTATATCATGCTTGGGTGTTCTCTAGCAGAAAATAATGATTTTTACTTGTAAGCAACAAATGTTAGAAAAGGTTTGGTCTTTAAATGGTTATATTCCCCTCATCTACACCTGTAGTTCTTTCCTTTGATAAAAGAACGA
This sequence comes from Lithobates clamitans, assembly GCA_037952925.1. Lineage (NCBI taxonomy): Eukaryota > Metazoa > Chordata > Amphibia > Anura > Ranidae > Lithobates > Lithobates clamitans. The sequence continues at coordinate 20,526 of JBBGZY010001403.1, forward strand.
AAAGATACTTTGTTTCTACTTATTCCCATTGTAATAAAACTTGGCAGGCTGCCTGGGTTTTTTTTTTCAGCTGTGAGAACTCTCTGCACTTGTTAGAAAGAATCCTGACATGCTGTTTTGAAGCCCAGAAAAAAAACATGACGAGCGCAAAAAAGACGACAAAGATCAGCCCTCTGCTGGAGGAATAGGGCAAACTGCTTGCGTGCATCGCCTCTAGGCCTGGTCAGGGTGGCTGAGCGGACGGATTCATCCTGGAAGGCAAAGAGTTGGAGGTTCTACCTGGAGAAGGTCAAAGCCAAGAAGGGCAAAATAAACTCCCCCCCACCCTGGCATCTAATTAAAAGAACTTTAGTAAACGCACAAAACAAAAATTAAAGCAGCACCCTAAATTAAATTTTAAAAGAGAAGTGCAGCCAAAGCTCGTTTTGCTATACATTGGAATCTCGGTTTGCGAGTAACGCGGTTAACGAGCGTTTCGCAAACCGAGCACTGTATTTCTAAAATTCCTAACTTGGTTTGCGAGTGTTGTCTTGCAAAACGAGCAGGATTCAGGCCAAAAGCGGTGTGCAGTACCGCTTTTGGCCTGAGGTGGGGGGCGCCAGAGGCGAGCAGAGCCGAAAGTCGCCGATCGGTGCCGTTCGCAAATGCACGGAAAGGCCCGAGGACAGTTCGGCTGACCTCGGCAAATCTCAGGAAGGCTCGTGAACGGAGTCTTTCCGAGGTCCGCCGAAGTGTCCTTGGGCCTTTTCAGCCGTTTCCGAGGCTCTCCGGCGCCCCCCGCCTCTGGCCGCATGCGGTATTGCATCCCATTGAAGTCCATGCGGAACTAATTATTTTTGTTTCCATTGACTTCAATGGGAAAACTCGCTTTGATATGCGAGTAGATTGGATTACGAGCATTCTCCTGGAACGGATTATGCTCGTAATCCGAGGTTCCACTGTATTTCTCCTGTGGATCACAGGAGTGCAGTTCATTCTGCACTCCTGTGACCCGTTTTCAGCCGGCAGTGGGCTGCAGTATCAGACCGCTGAGTTGCGGAGGGGCCGGACTGGCCAGCTCAGGCTCTCAGCAGCTCGCTAAGAGCCTGAGCTGAAGTCAGGATCCGCCCACGTGCCCGGACTGTCACCCGGCCGCTCCCGCTCCCTCCACAGCCCAGCGCACCAGTGAGCACCGGGGGGGGAGAGCAGACAGCTGGTGACCGACTCTCACCAGCTCTCTGCTCACGGAGCTCGGAAAACCGAGAAATCGGCAGTGTTTGATCGATCGGTTCTCAGTGTTGGAGCCGGCGGGGGACAAATGCAGCATCCACCTAGGCAAGTATGATTCTGCAAAAAAAAAAAAATCCATACTTCTCTTTTAATTCATAAAATAAACATATTGGATAAGTAATGAAAAATATGACATAAGCTACGTTTATGAACTTGTAAACCATCTGAAAAAGAAGTATGTCTTGTATGGCCCCAAGGGAGGCTGACCTGTCTCCTGTCTGAGCTCAGGGTTGATGACTGTTCCCAGGCTTCAAGAACAATGTTCATTACCAATAGTTTTATTTTCTTTAATGTGAATCATGACAGCACCTTTGTTATCGGACTCTTTTATGGGTGTTTGAGCACCGAAGAGACTGGACAGCCTTCCAACCTGACCCTCCAATACTTCTGTTCTAACAAAGGACTTGCCTTGACTTCTGCCAGCACTGTCCAATGAGACGGCTTGAATGACCAGTAGAGGATTTGCAACTGGGCAGGGAAAGTCAGACCCCAATTACAAAGTGAAACTACATCAGAGAGGGGCACAGAAGACGCTTTCCTAGCCAACGAAGGTATTAGCAAGCATTTTGTTAGTGCTTATGCAGGACTTTAGCTTTTAAAGGTTTAAAATAAAGTAAAGGTTCACTTCAAATATTATTAATAGGTTACCTTTAAATGCTTACCGACCGCTCTATATCAGATTTACTGCTACAGGGCGGCTGTTCTGTGCAGAATCACATTATATATATATATATATATATATATATATATATATATATATATATACACACACATACACACGCGCGATTCTGCACTTCCGGGTACCGGAGGCGCGTGTGTGCGTGTGCCACTTCTGTGCTGTGATTAGTCACAGCAGAAGCCGATCAGCGAGTGCCGGCCAATGGAGGTCCAATGGCGCCCGCTGATCGGCAAGGAGAGACACAGGATGGAGCTTTGCATAAGTAAAAAATGCAGAGCTCCATCCTGTCAGCAGGGATGTGGTGGACTTTGTTTCCCTGCAAAGCAGGTAATAAAATCCAGCACATTCCTTAGTAAAAGCAGCACACTGTACACACAATTAACTGTAGATGTTTAACCCCTTTCCCAGGCAGTGTCATTAGTACAGCGACAGTGCAGATTTTTAGCACTGATCGCCGTATTCGTGTCACTGGTTCCGACAAAGTGTCAAAGATGTCAGTTGTCCGCCGCAATATCGCAGTCCCTATATAAGTCACTGATCGCCACCATTACTAGTATAAAAACATTTTTTTTTTTAATTCCATAAATACATCCCAAAGTTTGTAGACGTTATAACTTTTGCGTAAACCAAATCATCAATATACGCTTATTGGGATTTTTTTACCAAAAATATGTAGCGGTATAGATATTGGCCTAAATTTATGAAGAAATTCGATTAAAAAATAAATAAATAAATAAATAACTGGATATATTTTATAGCAGAAAGCAAAAATTATAGGTTTTTGTTTTCAAAAGTGTCTGTCTTTTTTTGTTTATTTCATTTGGGTACAGCCTTGTATGACCGCGCAGTTGTCAGTAAGTTACGTAGCGCCTTTTTGCAAAAAAAATGGCCTGGTAGTGAAGGGGGGTATAACATCCAGAGGTCAAGTGGTTAATAAATCAATATAATTTCAAGTGCGTTCCTCTGCACTGTTCTTCAAAATAACTGAAACGGTAATGATCACAGAAGAAGACTCCCCTTCTCCTCCCGGGAGACCACAATAAAGAAAGATATAGTTGGATATTTTATAGCAGACTGAAATCCCTTTTTATGCCTGCATGCCCTTGCAATAATATTTTGTATTGATTTTGTATTTGCTTTGGTGGAGACCAGTCTGAACCGTGCATATCTATAGGAAGCAGAACCTCCTCCAGAATCCACTGCCGATCGTTAATGTTCCCGGCTCCCCGGGCTTTGCCTGCTTGGGATGCAAAGCTCCAAACAATTATTGCAGTGCCCATGGGAAGGCTGGCAGCAGAGAAGTATGACTTGGGGGATGGGCACGTGGAACACAGAGCGGGTAAATATCAGATATGATGCAATTAAACACATCCTTCTGGGACTCCCAATCCAATAACTGACCCGCTCTGGATTCTTGTGTCTGAGTCATGGCTGAATCACAATCGAGAATTCCTATTACCTATCTAATGCTGAGGCCTTTGGGAGCCTGCCAACTGCAGACTGACAGCATCACTGCATGTTCCAGACTGTGTGCGACTCCGAAATTGTTTTTGTTTTAGAATGCAATTATGGTCAAGACTGATGACAACCTATTTTATGGAAAACAACAAACATTTAATAACAAGATCTAGAATCAGTCCGCAGTCTAGAAGACAAACTCAACACCACTTGCATCTAAAACAGTGGCTTAGTGGTCAGCTCTTCCACCTTTCAGCCCTGGGGTCCCAAGTTCGAATCCTTGTCGGTTCACTATCTGCATGGAGTTTGTTCTCCCCGTTCTTGCGTGGGTTTCCTCCAGGTACTCTGGTTCCCACACTCCAAAAGATATGTTGGCAAGTAAACTGGACCTAAAAGTGTTTTAGGAAAGTGTAAACTTGACCATAGATAATGGTGACCACCATGCAACACGGCTTGGATGATCCAGGCGTTGCAGCCTTCTCAAGACTGGGGAATCTTGTAACTGCACAAAACAAAAAACAAAGGGTGCAAATGCCTAGTGCATTATCCCGAACACTTTAATAGAGAGCAACAGGTACAAAATACATAAAACTCAGGAACCAGAAGAAGCAGCCCATCATAGAACTTCTCAGGTTCAAGTGGATCAGAGCACCAGCTGACACGTTTTGGGGGACATGCCCCCTTCTTCAGAGCAAAACTGGTATACCTAACCCCTCCACCTCTTTATATCAAGGAAACAAAACATTGACATCACCTACATCAGGAAGGGGAGGGGGAAGAGCTGGTACTATCATTCACTTGAACCTGAGGAGTTCTACAATGGACTTTCTTCTGGTTCCTGAGTTTTATAGAACGCTACCATTCACACTGGTTTTGTGAGTATATATTTTTTACCTTTTATCCTCTAATAAAGTGCTTGAGATAATGCACTAGGCCTTTGTTTTTTTGTTGTTTGGACCTAGTATGTGGCTGAGTGGTTAGCACTTCTACTTGAGTATCCTGATATCCTTATTAGGGCATTGTTTGCCTGTTCTCCCTGTGCTTGCATGGGTTTCCTTTGGGTACTCTGGTTTCATTCCACACTCCAAAGACAAGGGGGTAGGTTAAGTGGATTCTGTCTAATCTACTTTAGTATATGTGTTTAGTATATAATTGTTATCATAGGTGTATTTTTAATGCTAGAGACAGAATATCAACCAAAAATCCAGAAAAAACACACAATACAAATGTTATAAATTGAGTTGCAACTTAAAGTCGTGCCAATATGAATGGTAGACATTGAAAATCATGGAGAATGACTTGTCATACGATTTTGCAGTACAAAATCATGGGACAAGTCATATAAGTGTGAAAGGGGCCTAAAAAGGTGCACCTAATGACAACTCGTTATGTGTATAAAAGACACCTGTCCACAGAATCTTTTTTCATTCAAACCTCACCATCAAGGGCAAGAACAAAGAGCTATCAAGACCTGCACAAGACTGGAATGGACTACAAGACCATCAGCAAGAAACTTGGGAGGGGAAGGACAAATGTTGGAGTGATTATTCCCAAATGGAGGCAATACAAAATAACCATCAATCGCCCTCAGTCTGGAGCTCCATGCAAGATTTCGCCTTATGGGGTAAGGATGATCATGAGAAAAGTGAGGGATCAGCCCAGAACTACACGGGAGGAGCTTGTTAATCTCAAGGTAGTTGGGACCATAGTCACCAATAGATTGGTAACACAATACGCCGCCATGGATTGAAAACCTGCAGCGCCCGCAAGGTCCCCCTCCTTAAGAAAGCACATGTACAGGCCCATCTGAAGTTTGCCAATGAACATCTGAAGGATTGGGAGAAAGTGCTGTGGTCAGATGAGACCAAAATTGAGCTCTTTGACAATAACTCAGCTCGCCATGTTTGGAGGAAAAACACCATCCCTACAGTCAAGCACGGAGGTGCAAACATCATGCTTTGGGCCAGTTTCTCTGCTAAAGGTACAGGCTGACTTTGTCCACATTGAGAGGCCATGTATCATAAATTCTTGGATGAGAACCTTCTTCCCTCAGCCAGAACACTGAAGATGGGTCATGAATGAGTATTCCAGCATGACAATGACCCAAAACATACCAGCAAGGCAACAAGAGAGTGTCTCAAAAAGGAGCACATGGAAGGAGTGGCCTAGCCAGTCTACAGACCTTAATCCTATAGAAAATATATGGAGGGAGCTGAAACTGAGTTGCCAAGAAAACATGTCTCACATGTGAGGTATCACCGCGAACGTCAGATCATGGGCAGTAATTCTAGCACCAGACCTCTGCTGTAAATCCTAAGTTGTAACCTGTAAAGGCTTTTAAAGCATCACCTATGGACAGTAAAATTTACGTTGTTTGTCGCCGTTGCACGGGCATGCGCAATTTTAAAGCGTGACAGGATTGGTATCTATTTACTCGGCATTACATCATCTTTTTTATTTTACCAAAAAATTGGGTTATGTATTTTTTTCTTGGCACTAAAATTAAAAAAAGTGAATTTTTTCCCAAAACCACTGCACAAATACCGTGTGAAACCCACCAATTCTCTAGGGCCTCTGCTTTAAAAAAAATATATAATGTTTGGAGGTTTTTTAGCAAAAAATACCGATTGTTACATGTAAACAAAAAGTGCCAGAAAAGGCCCGGATCGGAGGTGGTTAAAGTGGATGTAAACCCCATTCATGAAATTTGAGCTAGACTCATATCTGCAGTGATTTCTTATCTCTCTCCAAAGCCCTAAGTCCCGTGTCTTTCTGCTGCTCCGTTCTTCTGTTATCAGCATGATAACTTCTGACAAGTTCTCAGACATGGGAGATAAAAGCAGCTGGAAATCTGTGTTGTGGGAGGTTTCTATAAATTGATTAGCAGAGAGCTTTTCTTGTCACAGCACAGCTCTGAAAGTATCTTTGTTCTTCTGCCTATGTGGGGGGGGGGGTGCATGTGCCTTTCCTCCAATCAGCTCTCACATAGTCTATGACAAGACTCCCCTCCTACTGCTGAAACAGGTAGAAAGAAAATGAAACATATTGTGCACTTTCTAAACATTATATAATGATGAAGACAGCAGATACACATGTAAAACTTATGTAGGGAGATTTGTTTCATCTCTGTATCATCTGAGGCTGTTCACTTCACTGGGTATATGTGAGGGTTTACATCCACATTAAAAGTTGCTTTCACTCTTTTCAGACCTGCAGATTTTGTAAAAGAATGCCTGTTGATCCTGCCATATTTTGGAACTTCCTGCTATGGGATGACCACTGTCTAGCAGTTGTGCTCCTGTACTGTCACGTGCCCCTGGTGGTGAGTTCAGGTGGCCTATGCCGACACACATTGTGCATGCATGGTCTGTCATATTTTCTAACAGGAAGCCAGACCAGAGCAATGATGTGCATAAAAAAGCATAATAAATAAATAAAAAAAAATGAAAAACACACATTTTATGGGAAAACACAAAATTGTTTAGATACACAAAGCTTTAGCATACTAAATGTTAAGTTTTATGTTAAAACTATCTAGCTTATTTATTCTTATAACTCATTTATATAGCACTACAACACTTTCACCAGAGGCTTTAGCCATTCACATCCATCCCTACCCAAGCTAATATGTCTATAAAAGGTCATCAAACTACACACACATTCTGGAAGCAATTTTCAGACAAAGCCAATTAATCAGCCACCAGTAACTTTGGGCCTGCCGGAGGAACCAAGAGAAACTGTGGTAATGGACTCGGGACTTCAGTGCTGCAGGCAAATCCATTAATAGCCGAGCCACCATGCGGAGTTAAATCTAACAAAAGAAAACGTTTCATTAGACGTCAATCTTTTATATTGAAATGTTCAGTTAAAAACTCCAGTGGCTCGGCAATGCAAACCTTAAAGTGGAAGTTCACCCCAATACTAAAAATCTATAACTCTACAAGCATCCACAAGCTAAGACTAACCCTATCTAACCCTGTAGAGGAACAATTACTATACATACCTTTTTTGAAGCCGCTCTGATCTCCAGCAGTGGAAGCTCTGCAGAGGAGACAGCTGACAACGGCTGGGAAATTAATTGGAAGTGACGTCAACCATAGAGTAAGGCCCCTTTCACACGGGCTGTCCGATCAGGTCCATCTGTCAGTTTTTCAGGTGGACCTGATCGGACCATCCATTCACCCCCTATGAATATGCAGTTCAGTTTTGGGCGCCAGTTCTCAAAAAGGATATTGGGGAACTTGAGAAAGTGAAGAGAAGGACAACCAAACTAATAGGAGGCATGGAGGAGCTCAGCTATGAGGAAAGATTAGAGGAACTGAATTTATTCACTCTTGAGAAGAGGAGATTAACAGGGGATATGATCACCATGTATAAATATATAAGGGGTCCATATAGTGAACTTGGTGTTGAGTTATTCACTTTACGGTCATCACAGAAGACAAGGGGGCACTCTTTACGCCTAGAGGAAAAGAGATTTCATCTCCAAATACAGAAAGGTTTCTTCACAGTAAGAGCTGTGAAAATGTGGAATAGACTCCCTCCAGAGGTGGTTCTGTCCAGCTCAGTAGATTGCTGTAAAAAAGGCCTGGATTCCTTCCTAAATGTACATACCGTATATACTTGAGTATAACCCGAGTTTTTCAGCACATTTTTTTTGTGCTGAAAGTGCCCCCCTCGACTTATACTCGAGTCAAGCACTTTTCTGGTGGTGCAAAGAATGACATTTTCTGAACCGATTTTGGGGCCCCTTATCTCGGGGGCCACTTGGTGCTAGGAACCCCAAATTTGGTGTGCAAACGCAATGGAACTAGCACTACAACATATCCAAAGCTGGGTTTCCTAGCATCAAGTGGCCCCGAGATATGGGGCCCCAAAACTGGTTCAGAAAATGTCATTCTCTGCTGCAGAAAAGTGCTTGACATTTTCTGAACTGCTAGGAACCCCAGCTTTGAATATGTTGTAGTGGTAGTTCCACTCGGTTTGCACACCAAATTTTGGGGTTCCTAGCACCAAGTGGCCCCGAGATACGGGGCCCCGAAGTTGGTCAACTGTGTCCACCTGCAGCAATGTCATTTTGGGACCCTTTGGGTCCAGAGACCCCAAATTTTGGCTGCAGCTAGGGGGCATCTAGGAACCCTTAGACCCCTTTCACACTGGGGCGGTGGGGGCGTCGGCGGTACAACAGCGCTATTTTTAGCCCGGCTGTACCGTCGTTCTTGCAGCTGTATTCGGCCGCTAGCGGTGCGGTTTTAACCCCCCGCTGGCGGCCGAAAAAGGGTTAAAATCACTCGTACAGCGCGGCTATAGCCGCGGTATTGCCGCGGTATGGCCGCGCTGTCCCATTGATTTCAATGGGCAGGAGCGATGAATACACCGCTCCTTCGCCGCTCCAAAGAAGCGGTTTGCAGGACTTTTTTCACCGTCCTGCCAGCGCACCGCTTCAGTGTGAAAGCCCTCGGGCTTTCACACTGAACATACAGCGGAGGCTGTTTAGGGGCGGTTTGCAGGCGATATTTTTAGCGCAATACCGCCTGCAAACCGCCCCAGTGTGAAAGGGGTCTTAACTACAGAGTTTGAAGTTCGGGGGACCTATAGCTGCAAATGGGCACAGTGAGGCTGCAAATGGGCATTGTTAACCCTCTTTTCCACTTACAGTAGTTGCGTGTTTCTCACCCTAGGCTTATACTCGAGTCAATAAGTTTTCACAGTTTTTTGTGGTAAAATTAGGCGCCTCGGCTTATATTCGGGTCGACTTATACTCGAGTATATACGGTAATATAACTGGGTACTAACATTAATAGGTAAAGTTGCTCCAGGGAAAATCCGATTGCCTTTCGGCGGATCAGGAAGACATTTTTTCCCCTGCTGTAGCATGCTTTTCTGGGGGGGGGTTTTCGCCTTCCTCTGGATCAACTGTGGGTATAGGATTGGGTATATAGGATAGTTTTTTTTACGGTTGAACTGGATGGACTTGTGTCTTTTTTCAACCTGGCTAACTATGTAACTAACCATCCATTCACCCCTATGGAGTGGTGGATGTCGGCGGTGACATGTCCGCTGACACCCGCTGCTATCCGATCCTGTCTGCCAAATCCAGACGGATGGTGGTCTTATTTTTTCCATCCGTCTGGCGGATCAGATGAAAATGAACAGGCGGTCTGTTTTCATCCAATCTCCCCATAGAAGAGAGCGGGACTCTGAATGGTCCATCTCTGCACAGTGACAGGAGACGGACCTGCCATCTGCCTGCTCAGCGGAGCGATCCCCGCTGAGCAAGGGGAGTCCATTAAACGTGTGAAAGGGGCCTTATTGTGGAGCTTCCGTAATTGGCTGCTTCTTCTGCACCCGCCTACACAGAGAAGCCACCACTGACTCTGCGTGAAACCGGACTGGAACGGCTTTAAAAAAAAGGTATGTATAGCGATTTCTTCTTTACAGGGCTAAATAGGTTAGGTCTTAGATTGTGGATGCCTGTAGATTTAGAGATTTTAGTCTTAGGGTGGACTTCTACTTTAAGGCTGGGTTCACACTGGTGCGATGCAGAAACCACAGCAATTCCTGTGCGGGTTCCCTGAATCGCAGGCAGTTCACATCGCTCTCTGCGAACCACTACGGGTGTCGATGTAAAGTTAAAGAGGAACTGCAGTCTGCTCACAATGATTTGAAATAAAAACATGTTTGCCATTCTGAAGCTTCCTTCCAACCACTTTGCATATTATTTTATATATACTGCGATTCTGTAATTGCCAAATATGCTGCAGAAATCTCCCTCCACTGAGTCTGGCTTCAGCCATTTTAACTGTGGGCAGCCTGTTCACTACCTGGATTTACACAGAGGCACACCTCCAGCTCTGCAGCTCTCATTGGCCCTCTTATGACTCATCTCCCCTCCCTTCCTGGCAAACTCTCAGGAGTCACATTTGGCACCTTTCAGGGGGGAGGGGAGAGCAGATACCTGTATAATCCAGGTACTTACTCCCACTTCCAGGCATAGATATCCGCGGGTACCCGCAGATATCTATGCCATATCCGGCACCTCCTCCTTCTCCCCTGCTGTCTTCTGGGAGACACATAGGTCCCAGAAGACAGCAGGGATCTGTGGGATCGCGCATGCGCAGTAGAGAACCAGGCTGTGAAGCCGCAAGGTGGGTTACTTCCAGGTATCACGGCTCCGGCGCTGTGTTTGGCCAGACCCGCGATGACGTCACTAATTAAAGGCTTGCCTGTAGTATAAAGTGGTTGTAAAGGGTTTACAACCACTTTAAAGTGTTACTAAACCCACAACAGTAAAATCAGTCTCTATATGCAGTAAAGCATGCTTGCTCACTGTGGAGCCTAAGGGGAAATTCCTCTGCACAATCAATTGCTTCTTCTCTGATCCTCCCCTTCTTCCACAGTCCCCAATCTATCTCCTGATAGAACAGAGCCTTGGGGACACTCTGCACATGCTCGGTTTGGTGTGTATTACAAGGGAGAGTGCATGTGATGAGCACAGGGCTAATCAACACTGTGCAGATGGTCAAGGGTCATGCAGCCTCATAGGACAATCAGGGGAAAATTAAAACTCCTTTTATAAGCTTTAACCAGACGCTGCTAGAAGTCACAAGACAGCTATATACTGCTGATGAGAAAAGGTATTTAGCATTTTATATTTACTAAAATAAATGCATTTCCATGTTCTGTGTACTGTGGGAGACCATATATAGTGAATGCAGGCTCCTGGGTTTAGTAACACTTTAAAAAGCAACTCACAATGCACACAATGTTCATTCCAAGGATTTAAAAAAAAAAAACTTTGTAGCAGATTTCTACATTTTGTTATACTGAAGAAATAGCAATGTATTAGTCCATGTGGAAAGTGAATCTGCATGGGAGTAATTTTAGAATTGTCAATAAGCTGTGCACCTGCAGGGCTCTAATGAGGAAAGTTGCAGGGTCTGCATCCCTTTAGACATTATTTCCCTTTGGGAGCATCTCTCCAAAAATGACATTTTTGTTGCAGGAGATGCCCAAAACCCAATTTTATCTTAGTGCAGAGTTCTGCAGTAAGCCAATCACAGAAGCAGGAAATGACATTTTCAGGGGGCGTTCCTTACACATTCTATGTACTGGATGCCTCCAGGTAAACATATTGCATTTTGCAGAACATTACAGAGCTGCAGACTGAAAATGAAAGGTCATTTTTAATAACGTTCAATTACAAAGTAACTTGAGTCGCAATTGTATATGCTATATCATTTCATTTTTTTATTTCCAATTTTTTTTTTCCCCCCACGAAAGTGGAGTTACCCTTTAAAGCTGGGCATACACCATTACAATTTAATTTGAATATTTCTACAGAAATTCTAAAAAAAAAAATCAATTTTTTTACCATCAACTAATTGTATTCGAAAGCAAATCTGTCTATGAGAATGAAACATTTTTGACACCAACGGTTTTATCACCTTGGTGCTGTAGATGACAAATTAATTGGGATCAGGCTCCGGGTGCCTTTTTTTTTTTTGCTGACAACGGCTAAAAACAGTAACCACCAATTGGAGCTTAATGAAGGAGAAAAAGTCATTGCGGAATGATAAAGCTGTAGTCGGCTTCCTGTTAATTGATAGCTATGCTGCAATCAAACATGAAAATGTTAGTTTTAAAGCTGAACTCCAAGCAGATATTAAAAAAGTTAGTCCACTTATATATATATCAGTTTAAAAGAGTGTATTTTTACCCAATTCCATGGCTTTATGAGTAATGAAAAGTGATCTAGTATTTTAACAGATGGCCTAGACAATTTTCCTAAGGTTTGGGCCCCATGGGATTACTTAGGAACTCTCCTCCATGGATATGGTCTCGTTCAAAATGCTGGAGCTACTCATTTGGTTAGTCCAGCTCTTGGCTCGCAACTTGGATTACTGCCTCTGTCTTGCCCCCTTTTCCCCCTCTCCCCTCTGTACTCCTCTCTATGTTCTTTCTTGCTTTTATCTTTCTACTTAATTTTGTCTCCTATTCCATATTTCAAAATTACGACCTGCATGCTCCACTTTACCTTTGGAGCAAAGGATGTTCCCGTCACCACCAGATCTGGTAGGCTGGTAGTTGGTCAACCACCGCTTCTGGCGCTAGGGTCTTGAAACCACACTTCACGCACTCCTCATTCTTGCTTAATTATTGGTTTTCTATGCCTTCCGGACTATTTTTGTATTCAAATGAATTCTCTCTTGAGAAGAGGCGAATAAGGGGGCATATGACCAACATATATAAATACATGAGTGGTCCATATAATGAACTTGGTGTAAAGTTATTATTCACTTTCAGGTTATTACAGAGGACAAGGGGGCCCGCTCTAGATCTGGAGGAAAAGAGGTTTAACCTTCACATATGGAAAGGCTTCTTTACAGTAAGAGCTGTAGAAATGTGGAAAAGACTCCCTCAAGAACTAGTTCTGGCCAGCTCAGTAGATTGTTTAAAAAAAGAGCTGGATGCATTCCTAAATGCACAAAACATAAATGGATATTAAATTTTAGAGGTAACAATGCCAGGGGTAGTTGATCCAAGGAATATCCAATTTCCTCCTGGGGGGGATCAGGAAGGAATCCCCCATTGCATCCCAGACCCCCAAGCTGGAGTGAATTGGACCTTGCTTCATTTGGGGTTTTTTTGGTACTCCTCTGGATCAACTGTGGGTAGAGGGCATTGTCAATTGAGGTTTTCTATTTGTGCGGATTTCAACTGGCTGAACTAGATGGATTAGTGTCTATTTTTAACCCAACTATGATTTTTTTCCATTTCATACATTTTTTGTTTAGGCGTAACAAAAAAAAAAAAAAAGCTAAAGAAGAGAGCATAACATCCGGGATCTTTTTAGGATCTCTTAGATCTTTTTTTTTGTTAAGGCTAAACAAAAATATATGATATGGGAAAAAAAGTGTATCTTTTTAAAATCATAACTAGAATGTATCCCGGAGTCTGCTTTTATATTAGCTTCCTGTAATTGTTTGCACAATACGGTGCAAAAGAGAAAGGCATTATTGTAAGGGCCTGTGCCAATGGGATTTGTGTTTTGAACGGTTTCCCTTTCAATACAAGTCAATGGAAATGCAAATTGAAGCAGGTGGATGCAGCTTAGCAGGAGGGAGTCAACTGCAGATCAAGAGGAGGTCAACTGCAGATCAAGAGGAGGTCAACTGCAGATCAAGAGGAGGTCACCCGCAGATCAAGAGGAGGTCACCGGCAGATCAAGAGGAGGTCACCCGCAGATCAAGAGGAGGTCACCCGCAGATCAAGAGGAGGTCAACCGCAGATCAAGAGGAGGTCAACCGCAGATCAAGAGGAGGTCAACCGCAGATCAAGAGGAGGTCAACCGCAGATCAAGAGGAGGTCAACCGCAGATCAAGAGGAGGTCAACCGCAGATCTGGAGGGAGTCAACTGCAGATCTGGAGGGAGTCAACTGCAGATCTGGAGGGAGTCAACTGCAGATCTGGAGAGCGTCAACTGCAGATCTGGAGAGCGTCAACTGCAGATCTGGAGAGCGTCACCTGCAGATCTGGAGAGCGTCCCCTGCAGATCTGGAGAGCGTCAACTGCAGATCTGGAGAGCGTCAACTGCAGATCTGGAGAGCGTCAACTGCAGATCTGGAGAGCGTCAACTGCAGATCTGGAGAGCGTCAACTGCACCTTTCACTGAACCCCAATGATTTTAGAAGCATCTCAAACTGTTCTCAGATGCAAGCAGTGATTGCAATACAATGGGTTGTATTGCATTGCCAGCTGCTGTCAGGTTAACACTTTTCTTCAGTGTGCTGCTGTTTCCTCTTTGTCCAATCACAGGCTGGAGAGGGTTATGGACCAGGCTGTATTACTAAATTGCTGTGTAGTCAGCAGGATGGTCTACAGAAGGGGTCTCCGAAATGTGGCCAGCGGGCCAGATGTGGCCCTTTGCTTATTGGCCCTTGGGGCACTATTTCTTCCACTGACACCAAACACGGAGCACTATTCCTCCCACTGATGCCAACGATGGGGTACTATTCCTCCCACTAACACCAGAGCTGGGGAACCAATTCTCCAACTGACACCAATGATGGAGCACTACTCATCCCACTGAAACCAATGATGGAACACTACTCTTCCCACTGACACCAATGATGGAGAACCAATTCTCCCACTGACACCAATGATGGGGCCCTATTTTACCCATTGACACCAATGATGGAGCACTGTACCTCCCCACTGACACCAGATATGGGGAACCAATTCTCCCACTGACATCAAGGATGGGGCAATATTCTTTCCACTAACACCAATGATGTAGTTTTTTACTCCCACTGACCACCAAGCCTATGGCATTGTTTGCTTCCACTGGCCACAGTCCTCTAAAGTTTGAAGGGAAGTAAACTGGCCCTTTGTTTTGAAAGTTTGGAGACCCCTGGTCTAGAGTCTGGTTGTCTGGATCAGAAGGCTGGCCATACAGAAATACAAATCAACTGGCAGATGAAATGTCTCACACTGCGGTTGGTCCCACAAGCTGCTACATCATGACTGCAGTGAAGCAGCGATCAACAGGGGGAACCGCAGAGCAATTCAACACGCCAAGAACTGTTAGATACCACCTGCACCTCTTCAAGAGAGCAAAGGTGTCTAAATGTACCACAACAGAAATACCGCATCTAAAACAAAGGCGCTGCATTTAAGAACAATGAATTTCCAGTCACAAGTTGCCTTGGTTTATAAATAGCAGTTAGAATATATATATAGAGCGGAGCCAAGCTGTGGCTGAGTCAAACAGCTCTTGTGATGACACTTCCTTGTGGTGGGCTAATGTGTAAAACATAAGGTATGGCACATCCTAGGGTGACATCCGAAAGGGAAAAACAGTAACCTCTAACTCCCAATCATCTTAGCACTGCTTGCTGGCTATGCAGCCCTCTATTACCACATAATTCTGTATATTTGCCAGAAGCCACATACCCCGAAAAAACCATAATAGAACACTTTAGTTCAAGAGATGGCATCCTTCATCTGCTAATTCTATCCTAGAAATACTTACCCTTAAAGCCCAACTCCAACAAAAAAATATTTTGTTTTGGATTGAGCCAGGAAGAAATAAAGCAGTATTGAAGTGTTACTAAACCCAGGACCCGGCATTCACTATATCTGGTCTCCCACAGTACACAGAACATGGAAATGCAATAGTTTTAGTAAATATAAACTGCTAAATACCTTTTTTCGTCAGCAGTTAGAGCAGTCTTGTGACTTCTATTAGTACCTGGTTAAAGCTTGTGGGAGGAGTTTTCATTCTCCCATGACTGTCCTATGAGGCTGCATGACTCCTGACCCTCTGTCTGGACAATGCTAATTGGCCCTGTGCTGATCACATGCACTCTCTCAAGAAAAAAAAAAAAACTAGCAATACACACCAAACTGAGCATGTGCACAGTGCCCCCCAAGGCTCTCTTCTATCACCAGATAGATTGTGGGCTTTAGAAGGAGGGGAGGATCAGAGAAGACAGGATCAAACAGCCTTTTTACACAATGCAGAGGATTAACCCCTTAGGTTTCACAGTGAATATAACCAGCATGCTTTGCTGCATATACACCAACAATTCAGTACAATGCCTCCACTGCTTCCAATGACAGGGCATCATTTCTCCCACTGACACCAACGATAGCGAAACCAGCCACGAGGAACTATTCCGCCAACTTGCACCAGTTATAGAGCATGTATTCTCCCAACGACACCAACAATAGGACATTGTGTCAGTGGAAGGAATAGTGCCCCGTCACTGGTGTCAATGTGAGAAATTGTGCTCCATCATTGATGCCAGTAGGAGAAATTATGCCCCATCACTGGTATCAGTGGAAAGAATAGTGCCCCATCGCTGATGCCAGTGTGAGGAATTGTGCTTCATCACGGGTATCAATGAGAGGATGAGTGTCCCATCATTGGTGTCAGTGGAAGGAATAGTGCCCTATCGCTGGTCATAGTCAAGGGAATAGTTCCCCTATTATTGGTGTCTGTGGGAGGAATGGTGTCAATGTGACACCAGTGATGGGGCACTCTTCCGTCCTCGGACACCAGTGATGGGGCACTCTTCCGTCCTCGGACACCAGTGATGGGGCACTCTTCCGTCCTCGGACACCAGTGATGGGGCACTCTTCCGTCCTCGGACACCAGTGATGGGGCACTCTTCCGTCCTCGGACACCAGTGATGGGGCACTCTTCCGTCCTCGGACACCAGTGATGGGGCACTCTTCCGTCCTCGGACACCAGTGATGGGGCACTCTTCCGTCCTCGGACACCAGTGATGGGGCACTCTTCCTTCCTCGGACACCAGTGATGGGGCACTCTTCCTTCCTCGGACACCAGTGATGGGGCACTCTTCCTTCCTCGGACACCAGTGATGGGGCACTCTTCCTTCCTCGGACACCAGTGATGGGGCACTCTTCCTTCCTCGGACACCAGTGATGGGGCACTCTTCCTTCCTCGGACACCAGTGATGGGGCACTCTTCCTTCCTCGGACACCAGTGATGGGGCACTCTTCCTTCCTCGGACACCAGTGATGGGGCACTCTTCCTTCCTCGGACACCAGTGATGGGGCACTCTTCCTTCCTCGGACACCAGTGATGGGGCACTCTTCCTTCCTCGGACACCAGTGATGGGGCACTCTTCCTTCCTCGGACACCAGTGATGGGGCACTCTTCCTTCCTCGGACACCAGTGATGGGGCACTCTTCCTTCCTCGGACACCAGTGATGGGGCACTCTTCCTTCCTCGGACACCAGTGATGGGGCACTCTTCCTTCCTCGGACACCAGTGATGGGGCACTCTTCCTTCCTCGGACACCAGTGATGGGGCACTCTTCCTTCCTCGGACACCAGTGATGGGGCACTCTTCCTTCCTCGGACACCAGTGATGGGGCACTCTTCCTTCCTCGGACACCAGTGATGGGGCACTCTTCCTTCCTCGGACACCAGTGATGGGGCACTCTTCCTTCCTCGGACACCAGTGATGGGGCACTCTTCCTTCCTCGGACACCAGTGATGGGGCACTCTTCCTTCCTCGGACACCAGTGATGGGGCACTCTTCCTTCCTCGGACACCAGTGATGGGGCACTCTTCCTTCCTCGGACACCAGTGATGGGGCACTCATCCTCTCACCGATACCAGTGATGGGGCACTATTCCTTCCACTGACACCAACGATGGAGTAGAATTTCTCCTACTGGCATCAATGATTAAGCACAATTCCTCAGACTGATATTAATAATGAGGCACTATTCCTTCCACTGACATCATTGATGGGGCTTTATAACTTCCACTGACACTAGTGATGGGGCACTATTCCTTCCATTGACACTAGTGATGGGGCACTATTCCTTCCACTGACACGAATGATCAGACACTCATCCTCTCACTGATACCAGTGATGGGGGTACTATTTCTATCACCGAAACCAATGCTGGAGAAGAATTTCTCCCACTGGCATGGATGATGGGGCACAATTTCTCACACTGACATCAATAATGGGGTACTATTCCTTCCGCTGACATCATTGAGGGGGCACTATTCCTTCCACTGGCACTAGTGATGGGGCACTATTCCTTCCACTGACACCAATGATCAGACGCTCATCCTCATACCAGTGATGGGGCACTATTCCTATCATTGACACCAACAATGGAGCATGATTTCTCTCACTGGCACCAACGATGGGCAGCAAATTCTCTCACTATAACCATAGATGTGGCACTATTCCTTAAACTAACAATGATGGGGCAACATCCCCCCCCCCCCCCCCCCACTGACCAAAGGCACTAGGTTGTTTTTTGCTCCAACACTAGGTCATGTTTTACTCCCAATGGCACCAGGACATTTTCTTCTCTCACCAGCCCCAGTTTGGTGCCCCTTAAAGCAAATAATGGAACAAATACACTTATACAACTTGGAAGAAGGAAAATGTCCACTTCACAAGAGCCCAACCTGACCAGGAATATGCAGAGACCTTGCCCACCATTTATTGTAACAAAAGTAATTTGATTTTGTTGAAACAAAGTAACACAAAACACAATTTGTATTTGACATTGGAGGGAGCTCCAGGCTACATGTCAGTTGGTGGACATCCAACTACAAGTGTCTATAGTCTTCTTACACCAGTCAGCAGATTTCCACGGCAGCGTGAGACTCTCCTAAATCGCAGCAAGCTGTGCCCGGGGCTATACAAGGCCCATTTCTCAGATTTTCTACTAAGTGAGGCACAAATGCTCACACAAATCTTCTGAAAGAGGCTTTGTCAGAGACGTTTTTAAAGGGCGACATGGTCAGGCACAGAACGGCTTTTAACAGCCATCATCATCGCAGCTCAGCTGCAATTTTCACATCTCTACTTAACCTAGAGGCGATTTTTTTTATGCTTTGGACAGTGCGGGGAAGATTTAGGCCCTCTGTCAGGATTTTATACCCGTGTGTGGCCTCGTCGAGGAGATTCACCTCTCTATTTGTCCCAGCGATTGCTGTCAGAAAAGACAAAATGAGGGGAAATTCAAAACTCTTCAACTTCCACCTATTCAGTTTAAATAGAAATCAAAAGCAAAATATTTTGTATAGATATAAAAAAGGGAAAAAAGGTATTTAATTTTTTTTTTTAATAAGTGATCACATTCCCTGTGTTCTCAGCTGCAAAAGAGCTGGGGAAGGAGAAGCTGCAGCACACTGAGCTTGCCAGCGAATGGCTGTGCAGAGGGGGCGTGTCAGGACAGCTCTGATCATTGGAGGAGAGCAGGCTGAGTTCCCAGCATAGCTAGAGAACTGACCACGGTGTGCTCTCCAGCTTAGTGTGGTCAGTTTTTAATAGGAAAGCAGAGGGACTGGCAGGGACAGCAGGGATTTCACACAAAGGAAGCAATACAAAGAGTACAGGATTCTTTCTCATACAAGTACATGGTACAGCAGGCACATATCAGGAATATGAAGTGTTGGGGTAGCAAACACCTTAAAGTGTAAGTTGACCTTTACAGGAAATATGTGAGATGAACGTACACTGGACCTCCTTCCCATCTCTGTCCCGCTGTACCTTAGGCCGGCGATCACCCGCCAGGAGACATCGGGTCGCCACTTTACCGGTCTGGGGATTTGAAATCCCCACGGCTTTCTCTCTTCTTCTCCCCCACTGACAGGATGGGCTAGGCGGGTCCACGTGACGGCGCCGACCAATTAGAATGCCTCCTATACGTACCTTCAAGAGGTATGTTTAGGAGATTAAGCCGCGGGGATTTCAAACCCCCAGACCGGTGAAGCGACGACCCGATGTCTCCTAGCGGGTGATCGCCGGCCTCAGGTACAGCGGGACCTGGGGGGGAGGGAGATTTTCTGTAAAGGTGAACTTACCCTATAGGTTGAGAATCAGAGGATAGATTATCCCGTAGCACTGGGGGGATTTATTTTCATCTCCTGTTGTGTCTCCAGCACAGGAAGTGAAGGGAAATCTCCACAACTGGGCACAAAAAAAAAAAAAAAAAGGATTGTGCTCTTAAAGAGAATGTAAACCCAACATTTCATATTCCTGATATGTGCCTGCTGTATCATGCACTTGTATGAAAAAGTATCCTGTTCTCTTTGTATTGCTTCCTTTGTGTGAAATCCCTGGTGTTCCTGCCAGTCCCTCTGCTTTCCTATTAAAAACTGACCACACCAAGCAGGAGAGCACACCGTGGTCAGTTCTCTAGCTATGCTGGGAACTAAGCCGGTTCTCCTCCAATGATCAGACTTGTCATGACACGACTTCCCTGCACAGCCTTTTACTGGGAAAATCAGTGTGCTGCTGTTTCTCCGCCCCCAGCTCGTATGCAACTGAGAACAGAATAAAAAAAAAAATAGAAATAAAAATTTCTAAATAGAAATTTAAATTTTTAAATAGAAAAAGCAGCAGAATGGAAAACAATGCGTGTTTTCAGCGGGGGGGGGGGGTGTTTAAGCAGAGCATTTTTTTTTCCCCAACTCAACCATTTATTTAATCTAAAGCCGGTCAAACAGTAACCATATAGGATCTATGTTTAGGCCTGTTTTCATTTTCACTCATAAACTTTCCCCCAAGCAGGCTCAGTCAGGAAGCATTGATCAGGGTCTACAAACATACAAAAGTTCGCTGAGCCAACTGTAAAAAATAACTGGATTGAGCTGACATTCTCAAATGGCTGTAGGCGCCTCAGGCTTAAAACAACCTTGTCGCAAAATAAAAAAAAAAAAATAATAAAAAAACAAAAAAGATGGATATATTACATTTAGCTTTTGCCACTCAAACTGCAAATCTACACTCTCCTGCAAAACAACAGTGCCTGGAGAAATGACTTCATCCAAAACACTTCTGGAAGTGTCAGATTCCTGGCACCCCTTAGGAGCGTTGTGGTTTCTTCCACAGGTCCCTAAAGTCCTGCAGTGAGGAAGGGGCCAGCAGAAGAAACCACAACACTCAGCGGGGGAACAGAAATACAACGCTTATGGAGGTGTGTCAGATGAAAAGTATACTTTGTCTACAGAGCAAATATTGGCGATGCCAGGAGCTAGATATTGTATATCTATTCGGGTTGCACCGATACTAGTATTGGTATCAGTGCCGATACCGAGTATTTGCACAAGTATCGATACGCGTGCAAATGCACCTATACCTGAAACCGATACTTTCAGGCTCGGTTCTTTGAGCTGTCAGTGGGTTTCCCCTGTTGACAGCTGAAGTGTTAAAGAAGTCCGGTAATGGGAGCTGTCAAAAAAAAAAAAAAGCAGCCGGCAATGTTTATCACCAACATTGCTCAGCAACTGAAACACTAAAATTAAAAGAAACATTGTTTCTTTTTGTATCTTTCTGTTTCTTCATGTACAGATCAAAGGGATGAACACATGTTCCTCTGTTTAACCCCTTATTAACCCTTAATTTACTCCAATCAGCCTTAATTAACTCCCTATTCGCCTCCATTTAATTATTTTCCTGCTTTTTTTTATTTTTTGTTCACATCTATTTTATAAATGATAAACAAGGAAAACTTTTTTTTTTGGTTTGCTTTGTTAGTGAATATTTTTACACATATATTTACACATTTCACATTGAAAAAGTGCAAATAAAAAAAAAAAAATCTATTTAATTTATAAATAAATTTTCAATGCTTTGTACAATTGCTGACAAAACTGTTGCGGTAGGTATCGGCAAGTACTAAAAATGGTATCGGTGCATCCCTAATATATATATATATATATATATATATATATATATATATATATATATATATCTATATATATATATATATATCTATATATATATATCTAGATAGATATATATATATAGATATATAGATATTTATATATCTATATATCGATATATATATATAGATATATATATATATATATATATATATATATATATATATCTATATATATATAATCTAACTTCTGGGGACACTTCCGGAACGTGATGACGTCACGGCACGTAGCTTCAGCTGGAGGATTTCATTAGACAAAGAAATTCTGGACAGTCGCACTCCAAAGATATTTGCCTTTATTCAATAAGGTGTCATCCAAAATACAGGTCACAGCAAAGTGGAACAAAGCTTACGCGTTTCACACTACAAGGAGTGCTTAGTCATAGCATAGCTATGACTAAGCACTCTTTGTAGTACTTTTCCAGAACTTCTTTGATGTCTAACTGCCACAGCATTGCCAGCACCTGGACTTCCTTCTAGACTAAAGGAGATGCCTTTTACCTTGATCTGACCCACCTGGAGCGGTGATACTCTCTCTCTACTTGGAGCATTTCATTACATATGACTTCTTCCAGGGCCCGAAAGTGTTACATGACCTCTCTATTATATGAGGGTTATCTCTCTCCGGTAAGCCTCTTGCTGCGTCTGTTTTGTGATGGAGACTCATCTGGCACGGAAATCACAGCATCACTCTTCGTGGGTATTTGGAGTTTTATTTCACGTGTCAATTCATACACTATTATAGAAGTGTGGACTTTTTGGACTGTCATTATATTTGGTTAGGTCTGTTTTTTTTTATTTCAGTTGGTATATGTGAACAGCGCAACACAATTTAGGTATTAATATTGTAAATATAGAAGTAGATCTCTTCTTTACATAGTCATCTTTTCTTCTACATTTTAGTGTTGAGACAGGGATTTTAACCACTTGCCTACAGGGCACTTTCACCCCCCTTCCTGCCCAGGCCAATTTTCAGCTGTCAGCGCTGTCACATTTTGAATGACAATTTCATTTGAATGACAAGTTTCTTAGTTACTGTCAGTAAATTTTGTAAATATGTAATTTTTCCCCTGTACGCTGATGAGGCAGCATTGATAGGCTGCACTGATGAGGCGGCACCTATGGGCACTGATTAGGTGGCACTAATATGCCACACTTATGGGCACTGATAGGCGGCACCGGTGAGCACAAATAAGCAGCACAGGTTTGCGGCACTGATGGGCATTACTGATAGCCAGCACTGACTGGCATCACTAATGGGCACTGATTGCTGGCACTTTATTGTAATCAAGGCACTGATGCCGCTGATCGGCTCTCCTCACCACACACTCTATCAGTGTGAGGTGAGGAGAGCCTATTACTGGCATTTGCGTGTTTACATGTGACCGGCTGTGATTGGACACAGTCGATCACATGGTTAAAAAGCCACGGCTCTTTACAGAGATCAGGGTTGCGCCGTGTCCTAGCGGTGCAGCCGCGATCGCTGCGCACAAGAGCAGCCGTTCTGGAACAACGTCAGATCCGATTTTCTTTCACCGATGCCGACAGTTCCGGTAACCGGTGGAGGGCACCAGGGAGTGGGGGGAGGGGACGGGAGGGTTGGGGTCCCTGTCCCGCCACCGATAAAAGTGATCTTGCGGCGAATCCGCCGCAGAGACCACTATTATCGGAAAGCGGACCACTGGCCAAAGAAGAGGATACTGGGGTTATGGCAGCTAGCTTCCTCTTCCAATTTAGGACATATATCGGTGTGCGGCGGTCCGTAAGTGGTTAAATTACAATATGATTTGAGTCACAATTGTATATGCTATATTATTTATTTTTATTTACATTTTTTTTTTATTCTCACAAAAGTGGATTTACCCTTTAAAGATCATGGTGTGGGGCTTCAGCTCTAGATTCAATGTATGTTGGTTTTTATTGCTGTCCGGGGAGATTTATTCTCTCTCTATATGTTCTGGTCATTATTGTTACCGGGACTGAAAAGTATAGGAAGATCAAAACATTCGAGTTGTCAGCAGAACAGGAATAGAGGGAAAATCTCCCAATGGCATATTCCAGTAACAACTGTCTAGTTCAGTCTTTGTCCAGACAAGGGAAGATAAATCCCTCCAAAAAAGGGACACAGTTGACATCTGACATGGGTTTTAAACATTCCCTACTCTATCCATAATGGACAAAAAAAAAAGTTTTGGGATGAGATCTACTTTAACTGTAAGGCACCAAATGAATTCCAAGTCACGTGACTTCCATAAATCTGAAAGGCAAGCATCGCAAATGTAGGTAAAATGGATGTTAACACTCCAAAGAACCTGAGAGCGTTTGAAAGGCGTTCCGCTTTACAGCGACAGACACGGAGAATAACTAGCCACTTGTACGGGCTGTAAAGCTCTCTAGTAAGACTTCACAGCGAGCAGAAAGGGTTCTTTGTGAAAGATCAGTAGTGAACAAAGCAAATTAACTCAGCAGAAGTCAGGAGCTCAGAGTAATTGCCATTTGCTTTCCAAGGCTCTCTCATTATTATTCGGATTCCTGTCGCCATGGAAACCGCTTCCTCCAGCTGCCGAGAGCTTCCCTCAGTGACTGACACAACGCTTTTATGAATCTTTACAGAAGGTGCGCTTACTCTGAATGTTGACTCTAACCGATACAGAAAGGCTAATAATCCTTTCTTTGTACAGCAAAAGTAGGGGGAGGGGGGGAGTGTACAGAATGAGGGAAGTCTCACTCCTCCTGCTGCATTTATACATTAATTGAAAAATCCAGCTGTGGCATACCCAGTCATAATGTCCGTGGTGTGGATGGGATCTTTGGAACTCAGAATGGGATATTTTTGGCACTGGAGTCCCTGAGTGAACTCTAAGGGCTGGAACCCCCCTCCCGATGTGCCAGAAGACAAAAAGCACCGCTAAGAAATTCTTCCCATTACAACTCATCAATAACTAATTATCTGTTTGGGGCAAACTGGAGGAGTAGATGCTTAGGGATTTCATTCATTCCACTGAACCAATATATGCTGTTGGGCAGAACTTTTGCAAATACAAAAAGTAGTTTGTATTTCAGTTTGTCTTTTATATTATACAAAAGCGAGCACAAAGATGGTGCCCCGTGTGGGGTCAAATAGTACATTATGAAGACATATAAAAGGTATTACAAGAAGAACACGTCCAGATGTAAAACAAGTAAAAAAACAGAACAGTCCGATCATTGTTAAGGGATATCGCTACATAGAGCAAAAATCACAATAGTATAGAAAGGACATTTATATATATATATATATATATATATATATATATATATATATATATATATATATATATATATACATACACATACACATACACGCACATACATACTAGGGCTAATTTCATAATCGATGAATCGGGCAGTAGAGCTGCACGATTCTGGCCAAAATGAGAATCACGATTTCTTTTGCTTAGAATAAAAAGATCACGATTCTCGTGACGTAAAATCTTTCACATTATACAAAAAAAATGGGCTAACTTTACTGGATAATTTTTTTTTTCTAATTCATTAAAGTCATTTTTTCCAAAAAAAATTGCATTTGAAAGACCGCTGCGCAAATACAGTGTGACATAAAATACTGCAACAACCACCATTTTATTCTCTAGGGTGTCTACTAAAATAATATATAATGTTTGTGGGTTCTAAGTAATTTTCTAGCAAAAAAAAAAATGATTTTAACTTGAAACCAACAAATGTCAGAAAAAGGTTTAGTGTTTTTAGTGATTAAACTTTTTTCACTTACACAGGAAGTCTATTCCATTGACAAATTGTTACAATGTTTATACTTAAGTTCAACTGATAAAGAATGTTTTGTTTCTTGGCAGACTGCCTGTTTTTCTTTTCCTTTTGAGGGCTGTGGCTTCAGAAGAGCAGAGAGAATTCTTTGCATAGAAAGAATTGTGAAACACTTTAGTCAAGATCGCGATAACAATTCTTGACGATTAATTGTGCAGCTTAATCGGGCAGTAACATAATGGGGCTAAAAATTAAAAATTAGCCCTTTACAGTACAAAAAGAGCAAATAATCCCCACTATAAATATTACTTTCACTGTTCCACAGTAAAAAAAAGCAACCCCTTACAGTAGAGATTTGCTCTTTTTGTACTATAAAGTCCTAATTTTAGGGGTTTTTTTACCCCGATTATGTTACTAAATGGATCACACCTATGTGTGTTTTGGTGCTTTTTGCAGAAACCCACTACAGTTTATGTAACATGGTTTCCTATAGGAAACTTTAACATCTATGCTTTTTTCAGCTGCTGCGTATTTGGAAAGTGTCAAGGACTTTTTTCAACACAAAACGGTGCTTCTTTGGTTCAATAGACTTCAATGGAGAAGCTGAAGAAAAGCATGTCATGCGTTTTTGCAGCAATTTGTGTTTTTTAATCTGCTCAACAACAAATTAGCCAAAAAAAAAAAAAAAAAAAAAAAGCATAAAAAAAGCAAAAATTGCGAATTGCAGCAAAATCGCGTGCGCAAAAATCAAAACACACAGCAAAAAGCACTGCAGAAACAGATCAAAAGCAAACTGCATAGGTGTGTAACGAGCCTTATGCTGACCACACAGATCAATTTTCAGACAAGAATATTCATTACGAAAAATCTTTTTACATTCGCTGAATGAAAGAATTTGGTTTGAAAATGTTACTTGCTTTTAACATTCTGTTTTAAAACGAATGTAATTTCTGAACGAAAACCACATACACTGTCTATAAATTCCTTTGACCAAGAAGTTTTCTATTACCGTATTTATCGGCGTATAACACGCACTTTTTTCCCCTTAAAATCAGGGGAAAGTCGTGGGTGCGTGTTATACGCCGATTCCCGCTATCGCTATGTGAATGTCGGCGATCGCCGCCGACATTTACATAGCGAGTAGTTTCAAATATGGCGCCGCGGACTTCGGAGGGGCTCGGCAGTGCTGAACGAGCGCCGCCGAAATCACAGAGCCGAGATACACATAGTCGGGTGTATTCGGCTCTTTCCGGCGCCGCTCACTGTCACGCCCAGTCCCGCCATTGGACCTGTGTTATGTCCATCATAGGGCGGGACTGGGCGGGACTGTGAGCGGCGCCGGAAAGAGCCGAGAACCCTCGGCTATGTGTATCTCGGCGGCGTTTGTTCACTTCCGCCGGCGCCGAGTCTCTCCGAACTCCGCGGCGCCATATTTAAAACTACTCACATGTGTATGGCGGCGGCGGTGGCAGCGGCAGGAGGCATGGAGCATGGACACTAGGCTGCAGGGACAAGGCTGCATTGGGGACAAGGCTGCAGGGACAAGGCTGCATTGATAAGGCTGCACTGGGGACAAGGCTGCAGGGACAAGGCTGCATTGATAAGGCTGCACTGGGGACAAGGCTGCACTGGGGACAAGGCTGCACTGGGGACAAGGCTGCACTGGGGACAAGGCTGCACTGGGGACAAGGCTGCACTGGGGACAAGGCTGCACTGGGGACAAGGCTGCACTGACACTGAAAAGGCTGCAATGACACTAACAAGGCTGCAGATGAACACTGATGAGG
Source organism: Lithobates clamitans (assembly GCA_037952925.1). Classification (NCBI taxonomy): domain Eukaryota; kingdom Metazoa; phylum Chordata; class Amphibia; order Anura; family Ranidae; genus Lithobates; species Lithobates clamitans. The sequence goes on from JBBGZY010001403.1 coordinate 47,713, forward strand.
CTGCATTGATGGGCATTTTAATGTAAGTTTCTTTTCCTTAAACTTCCCTCCTAAAAGTTTTTTTCCTTAAAATTCTCTCCTAAACTTGGGGTGCGTGTTATACGCCGGCGCGTGTTATACGCCGATAAATACGGTATTTCTAAATTTTCCCGTCACTGTGGTTGAAAACGAACGTCGATTTGACCCCACTAATGATTAGAAAATCGAACGAACGTTTTTAAAATTACATTTTTTATTAAGGAAGACATTATTTTTGTATGGCCAGCATATAATATATTACAGATCTGTTTGAAAAGCTGCAAAACAGTCTAACTTTTTTTTTTCTTTAAATAAAAAAAATTGATCTCTGAGTCTGATGATATTTAACAGATTTAATAGTATATACAGTATATCTCCTCTAATAGTATATACAGTATATCTCTTCTGTCTGTTATTCTCAGAGTGGATTAGATATTTTGCTCCCTAACCATATAGTTGGTTATTTATATTTACCACTGCATAAAGATATTTAAGAATAAATTGCCTTTTTTTTAAACTTTACATATTAACTAAATTATACACCACACTTTTTTTAAGGTTATTAACCGATTAATGGAAAAAACAATAATCGGCCAACTAATCGATTATGAAAATAATCGTTTGTTGCAGCCCTAATATATACAGTATGGACAGGCTGGTGGAATCAAAATTCACAAGGTGCCCTAGACGACATAGAGAAACAAGCCTAACATAAAATATATTGATATCTCCTTATGGTGAAGGATGACCTATTCTGGGTCTATATAATCTGGACATCTCGGTAGATAAAGGAGGTAGAAAAGGACTCGGAAAAGAGAACAAAAGTCGAGAACAGTCAGGGTAGCCTCTCCTCCAGCCTCACTCATCCAGCGATGGATTTTGTATCCAAAATTGCCATATCTAATCAAATTTAGATGGTTATTATGGATGGTGCAGGTCTCTGATCATGATCCAGTTCAATCTTTGTTTGACATAGTCAGTCGTCACTGTTGACTGGTTCCAACAATATGCAATGGCTTTTCTAGCTGCCAGAATTATATGGGTGATCAAGCATTAGGAAAATTTGGGTAGACCCTTATAGGCAGGCCATACATGGTCGAATTCCGAACACATTTTCTTTTCAAAATCAGAAATTTTGTGCGTTTTGTGATCCGATGGTGCCACCATTGATTTTCGAAATTCGACCAACCCAGCCTTCAGTTTCACCTCATGTTGCTACAGAAAATTTTCGTGTCTGGAAATCTTTTCTTTCCGGTTAATTTTCTTCTCTTGCATTCCTTTTTCAATTATATTTCTCACACAATTCTCCCATCATTGATTAGAAAATAGTTTGTTTTTCCAAAAATTTCCAACATGTCCAATCACTCAAATTCAATAGCCGCACGAAAATCGGCTGTTGCCGTGTCCCACTAATGGTGCGAAATTCGAATGAAAATTCTTTGAAAAGATTTTCAAAAGAAAATTTGTTCGGAATTCAAACCATGTATGGCCTGCCTTAGTAACTTTTTGGAAGAGAGAGATCTCCAGAGTTCTAAGGTCCACCCCTTTATCGGAGTGTATAACACTCCTATCCAAAACCTAGTCATCTTAGAACATCTTCATCAGATACTGCATGTGCCATTGTGCCTTCCTGGCTACGTTGTCTAAAGCACCAGGAGGAACCTGTGTATTTATCTTAGCAATCCTAGAAGGAACCAAATACTACCTCAATAGTGTTACAAATGTACTTTGAATGTGTTCAGGCAACTACACTACTCTCTACCACCCCGACTTCGAATGTAGTGACGTGCTACGTTATTTTTCAGCTTTTTAGCGCCACCCTTTGGGCTCCTTCTGCTAATTTCGTGTTAATAGAAGTTTGATGGGTGTTGATTCGCACTTTTCTTTTCGTTCTTTTCTTTTCACGCTTTTCAGTTTGTATCTGAACGGACGTTCATCAACCAGACATGTTGCGGAATCAGAGGAGATAACACATTATTTATTATTGGCCTTGGAGTTATTGCTTTGACATTATTTTTTTGGTTGAATAATGATTTGATTTGGTATATTTTCTATATTTTTGGATGCATAGAATGCCCTTTTTGGTTAAGTTCTATTGGCAGATAGCATGTCTAATTTTATTTGTTTTCTTTTTTTAATGCACAATAAAAAAATTGTGGAGAATAATACTTGGCTATGTGTTTTACTTCAAATGACAGTTTGGGAATAGGCAGTTACATTTAAAAAAAATATAATGTAAATTGACAAGGGACGCCAATATAGTTGTATCTTTGATCTTAAAAACTACGGGATAATGGTGTTGTGGTAACATGCTCAAATAAAAATAAAACAAAGCATAATAATATTATTCTCGATATCACTGGAAAAAAAAGCCTTTGAAAATTCGTTTGCAATAACTCCATCAGTATCACCAGCAAAGCAGCTTCATTATTATCCCATTAAAGAAGAAGAGAATTGTGCGCTGCATTTCAAGATTTCATAATTTGCCGCATCACGAATGTTAATTCTCTATTATGAACGCTAGTTTATAAGACCGATCGCTTCTGGCTCCTCCTTGCTTCCGAGCATGCATGTTTGTGCTTTAGACTTTTGTCTGACGGACTTGTGTACACACGCTCGGAAAATCCGACAACACACATTTGTCCGCAAAAAAATTGAAAACCTGCTATCCAACATTTGTTGGCGAAAAGTCCGACAACAATTGTCCGATGGAGCAAACGCACGGTCAGATTTACTGCCAACAGCCTGACATCGAACATTTCCCGTCGGAAAGTCCAATCGTGTGTAAGAGACTTTAAAGTGTTTCTAAGCCCACAACAGTAAAATCAGTCTGTATATGCAGAACGGCATTTACACTTTAAATGTTATTTTCTTTGTTTTAGGCTTCATTTTCACCTGGTGCTCCTGCCAGTAACAAACTTTCTGTCTTAGGTGGCTCCACTCTATGGAGGAGAAATAATGCTACCCTTGGAAACCAGCAATGTCAACCTTGGGAGAGCGCAATGTTTGATGCACTAACAATTTTAGATGGACTTGACTAACAAATTAAAAGCGGAACTCGAGGTAACTCTCATTAAAGTGTTTGTTCACCTTTTCAGGAAAAATAAAAAGGTGAACTAAAACACCCTAAACGCTCCCCACACTCCTCTGCTGCACGTACCCCTGTGGGTTATACAGTCTCACTGCCTGGTGCCGTGGTCCTGGGGTTTGTAAACTGCGTTGCTCTTCCCTTTCTTTCCTTAGGGATGCCAGGACAGATCAGAGCAGCTTTGGCTGGTCAGCGCCAGCATGTGACCACGATGACCAATTAGAACTGCACTGGTCTGTCCTGGCATCCCTAGGGAAAAAGAAAGAAGAAGAACAGCAGGATTTTAAAACCCCAGGACCGCTATACCTGAGGATTGTGAAAGAATCAACCCAGGAAATAAGTGCAGTGCGGACTGGGGGGGGGGGGGTGAGATGGGGGGGGGGGGGTAGGTGGTGGTCAGGGTATAGGGTGTGTATTTTATCTGAAAAGGTGAACACTTTAAGGAGTTACAGCAACAGTTTCTATGCCCATTTGGCATAAAGGCTTTACATAAATTAATGAAAACTAACCATTTTAAGCACCTGTCAGTATTAAATGGTTGGTCTCAACCGTCTATATGCCACTTTTTCTTGACAGCTTGTTTAATTAAAGGAGGTTGAAAAAAAAATAAGACTTTCTAGCAGGATCAGAAGGTGAAAAAAGGAAAAAAGCCTAAAAAAAAAAAAAAAAAAAAAAAGAAAAACGAATGCAACCAACACATCTAAGGACTGGTAAGCTGCAATACATTACATCTTTGTTTTGGGGTTTAGATACGCTTCAAGGGTGTGCCTGTATGCTGTAACTGTTGCATTGTGAGAAAACCAGAAACCAATAGTCCGCTAATCTAACAGGCTGGTCAAATACTGTACAGGCACAAGCTAGTGTCGAACCAGCAGCATCTTGTTTGGGATGGCCCAGAATTACGAGGACAACTGTTTGCATTACTACAGGCTAAAGCCCTGTACATACCTAATCAGAATATCGTACAAAAAAAATACCGCTTTTCAACGCAATCGTACAATAATCTGATCGTAAGTACACAGCTTTCGTCCGAAACTTTCCAAAGGGACAAACACAAAACCTTTCCCCGTACAATACCAGATTGTACGATTTTTGTTTAATCAGTGCAGTTTTCGTCTGAAAATACAATACAAATACATTGCATCACGTCCAAATTTTTAATTTATCGTATAAGAATTTTTTTTGTACTTTAGTAACCTATTTGTTTTTAATATGAAGTCTAGCATGCAAAAAAAAAAAAAAACAAACAAAAAACCAGACAATCATTTGTCCGATAATCTCATCGTGTGTACCAGGCTTTAGATTTACGGGCAACTGAAAGATTCCCTAGGGCTTACCTAGGGGAAACACACAGATCCGTCTTCCTGCATAGCAGACAGGATCTCTGTGTGATCCCCTGTCAGAATGGAGATCTGCCTTGTTTACTATGGCAGATCCCCGTTCACTGTAGGCAACGATCGCGGGCAGTCTGCCGGACCCCCTGATTGGCTCCCCTGTGTATGAGCCGACGTACAGCTATAGCGATTTATGCAGCCGAGCCAACCTGCCGCAGTATAACTGCAGCGGCTGGTCGGCAAGCGGTTAAGGTAAGTTTTAACATAATGTGCTAGTATGTTATGTTATGTTACTAGCACATTATAACTTTGCCTTGCAGTTTAACAAAAAAAATGGCAGTTTACTACCGCTTTAAATTCCACACAAAAATTGGGATCCAGAAGGAAGATCGCCCCCCCCCCTCCCTCCAATCTTCTGGGACACATCACAGGCCCAGCCATTCACAGCACGACTCGCGCATGCGCAGTGAGTGCGTGCCTGGCTGGCTGTGAAGCCACAGCCGGGTGTCCACAGTAAGAATGCCAGCTCCATGGAGAGGAGGGGGAGAGGAGCGGGGCTTCGTACGCCCGCATCGCTGGACCGCGGGACAGGTGAGTGTCTGATTATTAAAAGTCAGCAGCTGCTGACTTTTAATTTTTTTTTTTTTTGGCTTTAAGGTTAAAAAACATTTTGGCTTTAGAACCACTTTAAGGAAGGTCTATCATTTTAATTTTTTTACAGTTCTGTTCCTTATGGGACAAAGTATATGTATTATTTGGCCCCATGTTTCTAAGTGCTTCCTAACCCTAGTTATGAGGTCTGAAATGCCGTCTTCCTTCCTGCCACGACCAATCCATGAAGGAGCTATGAAGATCTGAAGGAGACAGCTGATTTATAACTCTAGCTCCTCTCAGCTGTAAGCAAATTCCAAAAAAAAGCTACAGCAAGAGGAATGCAGAGGCTGACACGCCCCCCTCGCTCTGCATTCCTCTTGCCACTGTTTGTCTCTAGAAAGTGCTCACAGAGGTGACAAGCTTCAGCTATGAATCAACCGTTTCCTTCAGAGCTGTTGCCGGATCTGTCATGGCAAGAGGGAGCACATCAGACCGTGTAACTAGGGTTAGAAATCGCCATGCAACATGGGACACCCCCCCCCCCCCCCCTCGCTCTGCATTCCTCTTGACACTGTTGGTCTCTGGAAAGTGCTTGCAGAGGAGACAACCTGCAGCTATGAAATCAACCGTTTCCTTCAGAGCTGTTGTCATATCTGTCATGGCAAGGGGGAGGACATCAGACCGCATAACTAGGGTTAGAAATCGCCATGCAACATGGGACAACCCCCCTCGCTCTGCATTCCTCTTGCCACTGTTTGTCTCTGGAAAGTGCTCACAGAGGTGACAACCTGCAGCTATGAAATCAACCGTTTTCTTCAGAGCTGTTGTCATCACTGTGATGGAAAGAGAGGAGAGGGGGACAGATCAGACCGCATAATGAGGGTTAGAAATCGCCACGCAACATGGGACAACCCCCCTCGCTCTGCATTCCTCTTGCCACTGTTTGTCTCTGGAAAGTGCTCACAGAGGTAACAACCTACAGCTATGAAATCAACCGTTTCCTTCAGAGCTGTTGTCGTCGCTGTGATGGAAAGACAGGAAGGAAGGGGGGAGGGGGGGGCAGATTAGACCGCATAATTAGGGTTAGAAATCGGCATGCAACATGGGACAAAATTACTACATATACTTTGCCCCACTATGGACAGAACTGCAAAATAAAAATTCTAACGATAGATCTTCTTCAATTTGCTGCATGTTTGTCCGAGGTCTCACGACAAAAGTACAGCAGCCGGACAGGCAAGTAGCATTTTCAGGCGGCGGTCATCAATGGCAGCCTACATACTTCTCTCCCGACAGGATTCCTCAAAAAGAACACGATTAAATTCACTGTTGCACTCCAGCACGCCACGACAGAAATAATATTATACCGAAATGTATTTAAAGCACAAACTTCATTCTGTAAGCAAGTGAACCGTGAAATCAGGCAACAGACATGACGGAAAGTCGATGGCTCCTTTTTTAATAACCTGTGAAAATATCCAACTGTAAAAGATCTAGCCACAAAACAACAGCTCAACAGATGGATGAGAATCGCAGTGAAAGCCGCTTAATGCTGGAAGAGGACCCAAGAAGCCTTTCCAGTAGCATTCGTAAAAAAAAAAAAAAAAACTGTTGTCACGAATAAAGGAGGAGGAGGGGGGGGTAATATCACTCAAAAAGGGCACGGTCATGCAGAAAACTGCATTATTTCAATTATATATAATAGCTTTCAAGGCCATTTATTTAAACCACTAAGTACAATTTGTATTGTGCCCTAGAAAATCACTGGCATCTTACCATAGAAAATCAGAGAGGGAAAATAGTTCTGTATTTTCAATATAAATAGAGCTAAACTCCAGTCGAATATATACAACATCCGATCAATGTTTCATCCACTTAGGCGAGAATGACAGCTTGTTTTATTATATTCCCAAACTTCTCTTTTAGGGCACAGATGATTCGATTTTCTCCATCAGAAATTCCAGGATGGATTAGATGGATTCTGATTGCTCAGAGCCACCACAATGGGCAGGCTCTGGCCTGACTGTTGCTGTCCGAACCACAAAACTGGCTGAACACAATTTAAAATCTTTTGTTAGAGAAAACAAATCCAATGTAAAAATAAAAAATAAAAAAAAACGTAAAAATAAACTATACGTCATACTTGGACAGTCTATTGCTAGATCTTTGCCTTCGTTTTAGGCTAAAGCTGGCTTAAAAAAAACAGCTGGGAATGTAGTTGCATAAAATAATTGACAAGAAGCCAGCTGTGAGTTGAAAAATATTTCCCACTATCCAACCTTAATCAGGGATATCGTACTTGATAAGCTTCTCAAAGGCTTCCACTTTTAATCATGATTGTTTTTAAGCAGCTCCCCCCCACCCCCCCCTTTTTTTTTGTTCTGTTAAACTGAAAGCATTTTCATCTAATAAATGCAATACAAAGAAAAATAAATAAAAACTTGGTTGGTCCTGTCAGAAATCCAGTGAGCTGTAGTTAGCTTAAAAAACAAACAAAACAAAACTAATGCAACTACTACATCAAAAGTAGCTTAAAAAAACAAAACAAAACCAATGCAACTACTACATCAAAAGTAGCTTAAAAAAACAAAACTAATGCAACTACTACATCAAAAGTAGCTTAAAAAACAAAACTAATGCAACTACTACATCAAAAGTAGCTTAAAAAAACAAAACAAAACTAATGCAACTACTACATCAAAAGTAGCTTAAAAAAAACAAAACTAATGCAACTACTACAACAAAAGTAGCTTAAAAAAACAAAACTAATGCAACTACTACATCAAAAGTAGCTTAAAAAACAAAACTAATGCAACTACTACATCAAAAGTAGCTTAAAAAAACAAAACAAAACTAATGCAACTACTACATCAAAAGTAGCTTAAAAAAAACAAAACTAATGCAACTACTACAACAAAAGTAGCTTAAAAAAACAAAACTAATGCAACTACTACATTAAAAGTAGCTTAAAAAAAAAAACTAATGCAACTACTACATCAAAAGTAGCTTAAAAAAACAAAACAAAACTAATGCAACTACTACATCAAAAGTAGCTTAAAAATACAAAACTAATGCAACTACTACAACAAAAGTAGCTTAAAAAAAAAAACAAAACTAATGCAACTACTACATCAAAAGTAGCTTAAAAAAAAAAAAACTAATGCAACTACTACATTAAAAGTAGCTTAAAAAACAAAACTAATGCAACTACTACAACAAAAGTAGCTTAAAAAAACAAAACTAATGCAACTACTACATCAAAAGTAGCTTAAAAAAACAAAACTAATGCAACTACTACAACAAAAGTAGCTTAAAAAAACAAAACAAAACTAATGCAACTACTACATCAAAAGTAGCTTAAAAAACAAAACTAATGCAACTACTACATCAAAAGTAGCTTAAAAAAATTGACAGTTACTTACCGATAACTGTTTTTCTAGGATATCTTCCAGGACGGCAGGCCTACCAGGTGTGCCGTCCTGGAAGATGACTAGAGAAAATTGACAGTTACTTACCGATAACTGTTTTTCTAGGATATCTTCCAGGACGGCACACCTGGTAGGCCTGCCGTCCTGGAAGATGACTAGAGAAAACAAAACTAATGCAACTACTACATCAAAAGTAGCTTAAAAAAACAAAACAAAACTAATGCAACTACTACAACAAAAGTAGCTTAAAAAAACAAAACAAAACTAATGCAACTACTACATCAAAAGTAGCTTAAAAAAACAAAACAAAACTAATGCAACTACTACAACAAAAGTAGCTTAAAAAAACAAAACTAATGCAACTACTACATCAAAAGTAGCTTAAAAAAACAAAACAAAACTAATGCAACTACTACAACAAAAGTAGCTTAAAAAAACAAAACAAAACTAATGCGACTACTAGATCTAAGCTGTGATTTTATTACATTATTGGCTTCGTTTTTAACTTTTTAACGATTCACCAATACTCCTGGGGAAAAACGCTTGCCTGACAGCAAGTAACAGACTACACAATGTCAAATCACCAGCAGAACAAATTTTCCATTACTCAAACATCAGTTTTTACTGGCTGAATGATAAAAGCACAATAGTTATACAATCGAACAAAAGGTATTATGTTGAATTACAGTTTTTGCATTGTGATTTTAATTTTGGGTTTTTAATCGCTCCATTTATAAGCACCAGGTAAAAATCAGTATGCAATATTAATGTATTGTTAGGCAAATCTCCCTGAAATTTACTGTTCACTTTTAAAACCAAAGAATAACATTAAAGTGGAACTTCACTCTTTCAATCAACATTCACTATTTTTAATCCTTTTGCTGCTCTCATTAGTAAATGGATAGGAAAGTAGACCATATTTACTCGTTTTAAACCTTTTTTTTATGTCTTCAGGTACTTCTTGGTTTCCAGGCCTAGGCAAATGATGTCATACATCCCACAAGTCTTCAGAAGGGAAGGAGGTGTTTTCTCAGCTAAGCACACCCTCCCTGCATTCATGCCTGAGCTAAGGGCAGATGGATTCCAGGAAGCAAAATATTACTTGAATCATCTGCCCTCACTGTAGCTGGCCATAGCCAGAAACGCTTCAAAGTGATTTCTCAGCAAAATAAAGCATAGAGGCATAGATAGATTAGTGATTTTGCTTTGAATAATAAAAATGAAATATATAGCAATTTTTGCGGTACTCAGATGCAGTATAATTCTGCTTTAATGAAACTATACTGCCTCCTTAAAGAGGAAGTAAACTCTGTTGGGTATTACTTCCTCTTTTGCTCGCTGTAAAGCCTGCAAAAGAAAAGCATAATGGGCTAGTATGCATTGCATTATGTGCCACTTACTTTCAAAAGAATCCAGCAATGTCCCCTGTGTAGGCAGCGTCCATCATCTGGCCTCTCTTCCTTCCGGGCCGCTCTGTGATTCGCCGGAGCCACGTGACGTCACTCCCGCGCATGCGCACGGAAGCCGCGATTAACGGCACAGGCTAGGGAAGAAACGGCACTTAGTTTAGTTTCTTCCCCGCGCATGCGCCGTTGGAATTTTCAGCGGACTACAAGTGAAATATCTCCTAAACGGCGCACGTTTAGGAGATATTTCCACTACCTATAGGTAATACTTATTGTAGGCTTACCTATACGTAGAAGTCCAAAAAGTGGGTTTACAACCACCTTAAAATAAAAAAAAAAAAGACACACAACACAATTAGGCCTCATGCACACTGGGCATATTTACAGCTGCTGGGCATCAGGAAGTTTTTTCTACAGACAGTAAACTCCCCTGCATATCATCCTATGTGTCCATTCACACATAGGCTTTTATCAGCATTTTTTGGCAAGGGCAATTGCAGGCTAAAAAAAATATATACCCAAAACTACTGCACTTGAAGAGGAGTTTTTCAGCTGTAAAAATGCTCCAACGCTGAAAAAAAAAAGCTAAAAATGCAGCTACTAGGCGTATATGAGCTTTTTTGAGCCTTTTGTGGGCATATCGTTTTGCTAAAAAAAACGCTACCGCAAAAACGCTGCAAATCTCATTCTATAGCTAAGGCTACTGCCGTTTTTAGAACGTCCAGAGTATGAGACCAGACAGAAAATTGTGCTATGGCTAAACTGGCCATGGTCCAACAAGGAACCTGAAGAAAACTCCACTGGCAATGGGAGCAATTACCTGCAGGTTAGGGACAGATGACTTCCCCTGGATGCAAGCAGCTTGCAACCAAGGGCAATCATCTGTCCCTAACTGCTGGTAATCACTCTCTGTGCAATTACTTCCGAGCACAAGGGGACAGCTTCGGCCACTATCAGCCTGGCATTGCTTGGTACAGTCTTCCCAGCCATGGCTGTCCACACACGCCTAGCCTCCTGTCCGCAGTTTTCCGCATGCTAAAAACGACTATCTACAATTCATGATACATTAGTGTGATTGTCAGTGGGAAGAATGCTCCTTACACTAGTGGTCATTGGGAAGAATTACCCCCTTACAGATAGCCAAAACGATCAAAAGGTGTCAGTGGGAGCTTATCTGAGAGGGAGAAATTGCTCATTGCACAACCCATAAGCAACCAGTGGAACCCTGGTTGAGAAACCCTGGTATAGACTAACATTGTAGTACTGAGCAGATAGAGATATCCATTATTAGCTATAAAAAGGTCCCCAAAGAGTAACCCGTAAAATGTATGATAGAGTTGGATTGATGCGTGGGAGCAGCTCTCCGCTCCTCTCGCAACTGATAAAAAAAAGTTACCATTTATGCCCATGAGATATCAAAAACATTACTACAGTCAAGCAAGTTTCAGTTAAATATCCATGAGATTTGTCAACACTTGTCATTGATGCTTCTCATACTACACCTCTGATATACATGTATAAATATTCCAACCAAACAGCTGTGTGCTGCCTAGTGCGACAGCCTCGTCACCAACAGTTGTGGTATCGGTGTCCTTTAAAATGCTAAAAAACGGTCACAAGGCAAAAACACGGCTTCTTATGATCGTGTGACGCAGGACTGACAAAACTGAGAAAATGTGCAGACTGAATAATTTATCGCCTATCACGTAAAACAAGGCGAGCTGTACTAATTGCAACGGTTTGAAGACTTGACAGGCTGGGACAAAAGGAGCGAGTTTATTTTCTGGTGCCCCAGCATTCATCCTGTAACAACCTCAGAAATCAATGCATTAAACTCCCAGACAACAAGGGCTGTGGATCGATACTGCTTACAGTGATCCGCAAGGCATAAAGAATGTACTATTGGGCGCCGTCTGTGTTCCTCTTGGATGGGAGCTAAGCATTTAATGTTGAGGACAGGACACACGTCACCTGCATGCTCCTATTTTACGGTGCTGAAGCTGCAGAAGGAAAGGCCACAAATTGGCACCATTGTAACAAACACATACTTTACTAAAGCAACTGGTCATGTTTTTTTTTGTTTGTTTTTTGACAATGGGTGAAATCTCTCCTATAAAAAAAAGGTGTTTTCCATTGGATCCCTCTGTAATGTATGAGCAATTAATGGTCGATTAGGGCCGGTTCACACTGTTGCGTGGTGCGAGATCGCATGTGATTCGCACCGCACTGCAAATCACATGCGATGTCCGTGCGATGCAAGTTCAGCCATACAGATAGTATGGTTGAATTTGCATTGCATTAGGACTAAACTCGCACAGGACCCTTTTTTTAGGTCCGAATGCATGTTCACACCCATGTGATCTGATTCCTGTCCGAATTTGCAGATCGCACTGCGATGTGGGAACCCGCAGTAAATTTGCAGGGTTCCCGCATCGCTGCAGTGTGAACCGAGCCTTATTGTCCATCTCCTTGTTTTTTTCCCTTTTTTTTTATTTGTATTCTGCTTCATTATTTCCTTTATTACTTTACTATTACAATATCATTGTTACTAGGGGACCTACCAGGTTTTCTTGTAGGTTGACCCATGACTGATTGCTCCTTGCACTAACTCTGTCAGTCTATGTGATCTGGAAGTTTAGTGCTTATCTTTGTACCCCTTGTTACTGTTTTGTACTATGAAAACTTTTTGCAATAAAAAAAAACAAAAATAAATATGCACTGTAGTAAACAAGCAAAAGGGGGGGAAAAGGCAAGCATCACTTTCAAGTAGATTTTACAATATTAATTTAAAATTAAAGTGGTTGCAAAGGATTTTTTTTTCTTAAAACAATAAATGTTATATTTACCTGCTCTGTGCAATGGTATTGCACAGACCAGTCTCCTGAAGTCCCTGCCAGCACTGTTACCTCCACATCTTCTCCAAGTGCCCCCATAGCAAGCCAGCTGCTGTGGGGGCACTCCTGGGCTGGGCTGTGTGTGCCCATAGACACACAAAGTGTGGCTTGAACATGTCCCCCGCTCCCTCCTCACAGGATTTGTCTGACAGCAGCAGAAGCTCAATATTCATACAGATTTATACATAAGGACTCTATGGGCAGCTTCTATTGCTTTGAATAGATGGCAATGTGGAGCTAGGGGACAGACTGGAGGGAAAGTTTTTTTTTTTTTTTTAAGTGTATTACCATATAATGCAGAACTCAGGCTTTGAGATCTTTAAAGTTGAAGTAGGCCCAAAGCTCTTTTGGCCCTACTTCTCCTGGGGATCACAGGAGTGCACTTTGTTAAGCCATCACTCAGCCAGTCCAGACTCTGGAGATATCCCGACTTTAATGTTGGGATCCACCCAGGTGACTGGAACAGCAGCTGGTTCAGCCTTTCAGCCAGCATCAACCTAGCCGGGTATGAATGTTTGTTTTTTTAATCCCGAGTCTCACTTTTAACCCTTTTTTGGGACAATGTGTTCAATTCTAGTTTACAACAGTTATGTTATGTTAATGGGGGGGGGGGTGTATATAACAAATATAAAGCATGTTATCCCAATTTGGCTGAAAAATATACCTATATAGACACACTCCTTAACCTTGTGTACAGATTTGAAGCTGTTATAGCTGTAAAGGGTGGGCCAACTCTATATTGAACCCTACAGACTAATGCCTTGTACACACATTCGGACATTGATCGGACATTCCGACAACAAAATCATAGGATTTTTTTAGACGGATGTTGGCTCAAACTTGTCTTGCATACACACGGTCACACAAAGTTGTCGGAAAATCCGATCATTCTGAACGCGGTGACGTAAAACACGTACGTCGGGACTATAAACGGGGCAGTAGCCAATAGCTTTCATCTCTTTATTTATTCTGAGCATGCGTGGCACTTTGTGTACACACGATCGGAAATTCCGACAACGGATTTTGTTGTCGGAAAATTTTATAGCAAGCTCTCAAACTTTGTGTGTCGGAAAATCCAATGGAAAATGTGTGATGGAGCCTACACACGGTCGGAGTTTACCACAACAAGGTCCTATAACACATTTTCCGTTTGAAAATCCGACCGTGTGTACGGGGCATAAGACTGGGATGCCAATAAAGTTCATGTGCGTCCCAATACTTTTGGTAACATAGTGTACATAGGCAAGTACAAATATATCAGCAGCAGAACTTTAAAGAAAATCTGTCTCCGATTCACAACAAAGTGGCAGAGTTTTGTTCAGTTATAAATTCAATTTTGTAGACACATATTAGTTGTGGGTAGTATATGCCTACACACTGTGCAGGCATTTTATTCTGAAATAATGGTACTGGAGCATCTGTTCTCTAAGGGCAATATTAGCAAAACCATCTGTCAGTTGTTAACAGCACCTTGACTGTCAGATTGCTTAGATTTTCATATAATGATATAATAATAAAGAAAAATAATCTTATGAGACAATATGGATGCTTCCTCAGGAACATCAATTCTTATAGAGGCATCACTTTTCAGGAAAAAGTGACAATGTCTTGATTGCCCTATAGGAGTATCTTCGGAAAATAGTTCCTATGGTAAGTGCTGAAATTGTGCCCCTGTCCAAACAGCTGAGACCCATATTTTAGATAATGCTACCATAATATCAACTCTTTGATTTACTAACCCAACACAATGTAGGTACAGTCCAATTCATCCTTGCACTGTCACAGCATCACTCTCCCCTGTCTCTGCAGTCCCCATAAGTCAACAAACTTTAACAACAGGAGCACCCTTCACATCAGAGTCTCTTTCTTCACATCATAAAATCTGATGTTTTGCCTTTATGATCGACTTTGATAGTCTTTGAACTCTGTTTACTTTTTGTTTGTTTTTTGCCGTTTTTAATTCCCGGTTATACGCTCCAGTTTTTGCATTGTATGTTTCTTATTCCAGGGCAATCTCCAAATACATGATCCTTGTGAGCGTCTGACTGCGGCAGCATTACTATACACCTCCATTTCCCTCATCTTATTTGGAGCGTGTCCTGGACCCAGGACATCACCCCATTTACTATCTGGGGTATATCCCCCTCTATGGGGTAAAATCAGATGCACTGGGGTACTGTGGAAAATACTAATGAACCAGTTTGTGCTTCCATACCTGCTGTAGACACTATGTGAGTATATATTAGACTTAAATGCCTTCCCTATGATGCCATGTTGTTATCCACCACCTATGTATTACTCTCTTTATAAATTATATACCACATGTTTATGTTGATACCCTGTTATTAAATCACCAGATAACACAGCCTGTCTTGACCATTCCCTGAAGAAGGAATTTAGTACATTCCAAAACATGTTGGGATCCGTCATATTTACGGTCTGGTCTGGTCCCAAACATGTTGGGATCCGTCACATTTACAGTCTGGTCTTTTCCCATGAGATCAACCGTGTGTTCAAGAATTCAGCTGTGTATTTTGATTTTATTCAAGAAATGTGTTACATGTGTCTAAATTAAACTATTTTATATTTATATTTGATAAACTTTGTACTTTTTGCTATACCTTCTGTACCCTATTATCTGTCTTTTTTGCTTTGTCTATAGAACTTTGAGGGGTTTCCTGGCTTCAAGCATGGTCAGCCCCCTCTTCTGGTTGGATGACAGATGCCCTCCGTGTGTGATCTTTTGGTTTGGGCCCATCGTACCTGGCCTCTCCTCTCTGGCTTTTTCCATCTTAGTTGATCTAGGGCAGCGGATTTGTCTTCCCCGTTCTTTTAAATGGATGCATTCTCAGCGACTTCTCAGGAAATATGGTTAGATTTCATGTTGTATTATTTTAATACATCCAATACGTAATGCCTATTCATATATGTTTTATGACAAACGTTCATTATGTTTTCTTTGCTTTTTGTTAATTTGTAGGCAATCAATCAATCACTGACGTCGTCCCGTGCACGAGCGGCCTGCGTGCCCCCTGCAGGGCGCGCGCAGCGCGCTCGGTGATCAGTGAGTCTATGAGACTCGCCTGATCATAGATCAGAGTAAGGGGTCGGTCCCGACCCCTTACCACATGATCAGCTGTCAGCCAATGACAGCTGATTATGTGATGTAAACAGAGCCGGTAATCGGCTATTTTTTCTCCTTGCGCTGACAGCGTGAGGAGGAAAAAAAAGCCGGTCACCGGCGGCCGTGAGAGGGACATCAGTCCCGATCACGGCGATTATCTGTGCCCCCTGCCAGTGACACCAAGCAATAGGCAGCAGTGCCGCCTACCAGTGCCGACCAGCGTCACCCATCAGTGCCCACAGTGCCACCCATCAGTGCCCACAGTGCCACCCATCAGCGCCCGCTATCAGTGCCACAACAACAGTGCTGCACATCCGTGCCACCTATCAGTGCCCATCAGTGTCACCTACCAGTGCCCAGTGTCACCTACCAGTGCCCATCAGTGCCACCCATCAGTGCCCCCCATCGGTGCCCATCAGTGCCCCCCAACCGTGCCACCCATCCGTGCCACCCATCCGTGCCACCCATCCGCGCCACCCATCAGTACCGCCTTATCTGTCCCCATCAGTGCCGCCTTATCTGTCCCCATCAGTGCCGCCTTATCTGTGTCTATCAGTGCCGCCTTATCTGTGCCGTCTTAACTGTGCCTATCCGTGGAATTTGCTCTATTTTGTATTTAAGTTTTAGGGTTGTGGGCAGCAACCCTCTTTCATAGATCTATGGTACTATCACGGTTCATTATCTGGCTCTCAACCATTGCCTACAAAGTCCCTGGGGCATCCTCTCAATTTTTCCCCTTTACATTAGAGTCCTCAAAGCTCCCCCCCCCACATTAGTGTCCTCAAAGTCCCCAAATCCATGTCCTCAGAGCACCTTTCACATCAGAATCCTCAGAGCCCCCTTCACGTTAAATTCATCAAAGATCCCTTAAATCCCCATCCTAAGCACCCCTCACATGACCTTATAATTAGTAAAGCGCTGGAAGCATGGCAGAGGGTGAGCGGCAGATTTCCATCATCTTCTAATCGCTTGGAGTAGCACTGGATGCCGCCCATCCTGGATCAGCACC
Source organism: Lithobates clamitans (assembly GCA_037952925.1). Classification (NCBI taxonomy): domain Eukaryota; kingdom Metazoa; phylum Chordata; class Amphibia; order Anura; family Ranidae; genus Lithobates; species Lithobates clamitans. The sequence goes on from JBBGZY010001403.1 coordinate 64,608, forward strand.
ATGTGTTTCCATGCCTGTTGCAGGCTGGTACTGCCATTAAATAGGGGACTCTGGGAAATCTGGGATTTCACAATAAAATAAGGGTGTTCTGATCGGCTAACGTGAGTACTTTGGGTGTGCTAGCAGAATTTTTGAAGATACTATAGTACACCTTTGGCCCTGCCCCTTCAGGACATTCCCTTCAATTGGCACCCAGGGCACATCACTGGATACCCCACCCCCCTAGCGCAGTATAATCACCAAACCATGCCACCTCTCCACTTCCATGCTGAAGGAGTCAACCTTCAGTAAGCTCCAGTGTCAGGCAGTGTGGGAGCTTACAGGGTCAGATGATTTTACTGTCCTTCTCCCTTCAACAGCATTTTGGCCGGGCAACTGGCTGCTCAGTTCCCAAAACTGTCACGGTCATATGCCACCTCATGTCCTAAAACTGTGCTCCAATGGACCAAGGTCTTAATTGAAGTGGGGATGACGATGGTGTGAGAGAGAGCGAATCCATAGGTATATATTGCTGAAAAACTGGGCTTCCAGGAGGCACGGTCGCTGAATACGCAGGTGACCATGTCTCTTTAATTGCCAGACCGATTGTGTTCCCATTAATATTGATTGAACCCACAAGGTGCCTGCAACATTTTGTTTATCCGTAAAAGCGATTTCACTCCCAAAGTCTCATAAATGTCAGTAAAACGTGCCCATTATTTTCTGGCCTCTCTTTAAAAAGTGTTTAGCACGAATAAGGCGAGCAATGGCTCCTCAAATCCGATTAGAGATTTGTTAGACAAAGATTAGAGACGTGAACATATTCTGCCTCTGGGTAAACCATCACGAATGCGGAATTCTAACGAGGATGCTCCGAAAGGGAACATTGTTTTCTTATTTGATTTGGTAAGGTCTCTGGCCTGTAAACTAGATCAAATTCTGTGTGTAGGAATTAGAAAGTACACAAATCCTTTTAGCTCACTTTGTACACTGAAGGATCCGCACGAAAAAAGGCGCAGTGAGGGTTTTGTCTGCAAAAGCAAACGTGTATGTTGAAAGTCTAGAGCTACAAGGGAGATTTTTTAGAAGTTTGATTCCTCTACTAACATTAACTGGAAAGTAGCATTTGAATGCCAAACAGATGAAACAAATTGTTCATTAGGGTGCAAACCATACATGAAAATGCATGAACCACTTTTTTTGTAGTCCCCAAACCCCCAATATTAAATACTAACTGGGGAAAAAAAATAGAAAATGAAAAAAAGTAAAAATGTACCTTTTGCCCTGGCTTCTCGTTGGTTCACGTATTCATGGTTGTCATCACAAGGCTTTTTTGGGAGGGATCCTAGGAATGCTGAGGAACCCAGTTATTGCAAAAAGTTCTTCAAGCACTCGGCAGGAGCATCAAGATTTGAGTTCCTAAATTTTTCCAGATCCTGGAAGAATGCTCAGTGATGTCAACCTTGCCTAGGTGAGTTGAGTAAAGTGAGTAATTTTCCTTTTTTTTCTTCTTGTAAGCTGAACAAAAGTCTAAGACTAGAGATACAAGGGTGAACTTTAGAGGTTTTTAAATCAGAAAAATATTTTATTGCGTTTCCAATACAGAGGTACAAAAAAATGTATGTGTCCTCTGCTAGGTGGGGAAGCATGCCACCATCTTGGCCAGCTTAGTCCACAGCGGAGCAGGTCGACCATCCACATTTTGACATGCCGTGGGCGCGATGTAAAGGCACCACCGTGTAGCCTAAAGTGTCAGCACTCAGCTCTAGTAGCTGATACGGGCAAAGGGTGAGGATTTATGCTTTTCGCGAGAATAAAAGATCGGATTGTCGGCGTAGCAGGGAGCCCTTGCTTCCAGCTACATCCGCTGCTAAGCCACTCTAATTTTAGATGTTTGATTGCTCCACTAGCATGGACCACTTCTTTTGTAGCCCCATTATCACCATTAGGAAATACTAAGTTGGGGGGGGGGGGAATGAAAAGTAAAAATTTACATTATACCCTGGCTTCTGGTTGGTTACAGTATTCGAGGCTGTCATCTGAGGAACCCAACTCCTAAAGTTCCTCTAAAACTAGGCAGGGGCATCCTCTTGTGAGATTTGTGATCCAAACCTTTCCCAGGATCCTGGAAGAAGGGCCAATAATGTCAAACTTTCCAAGGTGGATCGCTGGAAGCTTGGGGTGTTTTCATTTTTTCTTCTTGTAAGCTGAATGAAAGTAAAGCCTAGTACACGCTATTTTTTTTTTTACGTTAGTACAGCGATCTCCTCTGCTGTGCTATTGTGTTCTGACAGAGGGACAGCCCCCCACCAAAACACTCCTGATCGGGAGCCAATCGGCAGACCTTTCTCCAGCGGCCGACTGTTGTCGGACTGGCTGCAGTACACACGGGCCAAATGTCCGCCGGTTTCTAATGAACGAATGAATGCCGCCCGTGTGTACTAGGCTTAAGCCTTTAGCTACAAGGAGATTGTTTGGAGCTTGACTGCTCTATTAACATGGAGCTGAAAGTAGCATCTGAATGTCGAGCAGATAAAACAAATGGCTCCTTAGAGTGTAAGATGCACACAAATATTTACTAAAATAATTGCATTTCTATGTTCTGTCTACTGTGGGGGACCAGATATAGTGAATGCAGGGCCCTGGGTTTAGTAACACTTTAACCTCTTCACGCCGACCGTACACAAATTTGCATTCTCAGCTTGAAGGGGTTCAGGCAGCACCCGAGTACCGTTTTTTTGAAACCAGCGTTTGGCTTTTTAGTGATAACAACCAACGTGGCTGTTATCCTAAAGGAGCAAGAGGGGACGTTCCCCCCCTCCCGCCGCTCTTCTCGGGCCTCCCGGCCCACTGGGAGACTCGAGCCACCACTCGGCGCGCCCGCCGCCTAGGCTGATACCCGAACAAAGCCATATTCGGGTCCAGCCAGGTCCCTGATGTAAAATCCCAGAAGCGACGTCACTACGTCACTTCCGGTTTACTCGGCTGCCAGTGGCGCTAATGTAAAAAAAAAATAGACAGTATTTAGAATCGCTGATTTTGGCGATCTGGATACTTTTAAGTGCAAAGGAGGGATTTGGGTTCTTTTAGACCCCCGATCCCTCCATAAAGAGTATCTGACACCACCTATTACTGTCACAAAGGATGTTTACATTCCTCGTGACAGCAATAAGGGTCGGTTCACACTGGGGCAACACGACTTCAGCGCGACTTTGTACCGTGACTTCAACGCGGCTTCAGCGCAACTTCAGCAAATTACAAGGCGACTTGAAGTCGCCTCCATGACAGGCGACTTCGCCTGTGGCCAATCACGGGGCAATCAGCTCTCTGGGAGGGAGGGGGGAGGGAGGGGTTTTCCCTGCAAAGTCGCTTGACTTTACAGAGAGATCCGACTTGGAGGCGACTTCCATTGATTTCTATGGTACAGGTCGCCTACCAAGTCGGATCAAAGTAGTACAGGGAGTACGCTCTGAAGTCGGAGCGACTTCAGTAGCGTCTATTAAGACGCTAGCGTTCACTCCCATCAAAACTATTTCTGGGGCGACTTGGGGCGACTTGAGGGCGTACAAGTCGGATCCCAAGTCGCCCCAGTGTGAACCGAGCCTTAAAGTGATTTAAAAAAATAAAATAAATAAGAAAAAAAAAGTTTTTAAAGCGCCCCCGTCCCCGCAGCAAAGAAAACCCATACGGAAGTCGCGTCTGCAAATGTAAACGATGTTCAAATCACACATGTGAGGTATCGCCGCAATCGTCAGAGTGAGAACAAAAATTCGAGCAAAAGATCTCCTCTGCAACTATAACCCAGTAATCGTTAATTTTTCTTAAAGCGTTGCCTATGGAGATTATTAGGAACCGTAGTTTGTCGCCATTCCATGAGTGTGCGCAATTTCAAAGCATGACATAGGATGGATTAAAGTGAAAAAACACGGACCTTTACAACCTCTAACTTCATCTCCGTTTTTATGCAATGTCCACATCAGTCTTCCATGAACACACAATGCTTCAGTTCGCTATGACTGATCGTTACTACATGCTATTTGAATAGTTTACTCTACGGGAAGCTTTTTTGTTATTTTTTTATTTTTTTTTTTTACTGTTCAGCAATCAATTGCTACCTGTAGTGGTCAATCTCCAGCTATTTTAGCAGCACAATCGAGCGGGTAAAAATCTCTCTGTACCATTTAGGTATAACTGCCACTTAGAATAAATAGCTCCTCCAGGTTTCTGCATGTGTTTTCTGATGTCTTGCAGAAAGAGAGCTCATAAAAAAGGGTGAGCTCCCATATACAAAGCTTCTACAGTCACAGGCCCAGGCCTGCCCTCTCCTTACTATTAGGCTGCCCATACATTATACAATTTTCTTGTACAATTTCCTTTAGATTTCACCTATGTAGTTCAAAGGCCTGCCTGATTGGATGAAAAAATTGAAAGTGTTTCGGTTTGACCTCATAGTGTATGGTTTTTGGTAAATCGAATTGCACAAGAAAATTATATTATGTATGGCCAGCCCTAGTTGATCGCAGTGATAAGCGGCTTTGCCGGTAGAAAGGTGCAGGAAGCAAAAGGGGGAGGGGCCAGACTAAGGCCAGTTGCTATTTGCATATAAAAACGCGTAAGTTCTGCAGAGAATTCATTACAAACGACATGAAGGAAGCCTGCCATCAAATCTAATACTTTTATTCAGTTCACAGGTACACTAACTACTTCCAGTCCGGGCCTTTTCTGGCACTTTTTGTTCTTATAGAACAATCTGTATTTTTTTTTTTTTTTAAGCAGAGGCCCTAGAGAATAAATTGGTGGGTTTTGCAATTTTTTATGTCACACGGTATTTGCGCAGCAGTTTTTCAAACGCTATTTTTTTCTTTTTCTTTTTGACCCCAGATCCCATATTTAAGAGGTCCTGTCATGCTTTTTTTCTATTGCAAGGAATGTTTACATTCCTTGTAATAGGAATAAAAGTGACACAATTTTTTTTTTAAAACAGTGTAAAAATTAAAAGGTAAAATAAAGAAGAAAATTTTTTTTTTTTTTTAAACACGCCCCGTCCCGTTGAGCATACGTGAGCAGTACCCACATATGAAAACAGTGTTCAAACCACACATGTGAGGTATCGCCACGATCGGTAGAGCAATAATTCCAGACCTAGACCTCCACTGTAACTTAAAACATGCAACCTGTAGAATTTTTTAAACGTCGCCTTTGGAGATTTTTAAGGGTAAAAGTTTGTCGCCATTCCACGGGCGGGCGCAATTTTGAAGCGTGACATGTTTGGCATCAATTTACTCTGTGGAACATTATCTTTCGCAATATAAAAAAAAATGGGCTAACTTTACTGTTGTCTTATTTTTTAATTAAAAAAAAGTGTATTTTTTCCACAAAAAAAAGGGTGCGCCTGTAAGACTGCTGCACAAATACGGTGTGACAAAAAGCACTGCAACGGCCGCCATTTTATTCTCTAGGGCGTTAGGAAAAAAAATGTATAATGTTTGGGGGTTCCAAGTAATTTTCTAGCAAAAAAAAAAAAATTTTAACTTGTAAACGACAAATCTCAGAAAGAGGCTCGGTCCTTAAGTGGTTAAACGGGTGGGGTGGGGCAGGTGGTGTACAGTGTTAGTTTTTTTTCTTCTTATTAGAAGACAAACTAAAGCTGATCCCCACGACCATTAAAAAAAAACAAAAAAACAAAAAAAAAAAACAACATTTAATGCAGTGGTGCACTACTTGAAAATAATTGAATATGCTTTACATACAACTAGCATTAGTACCTGAATCTTTCATCATCCTTTCATGCCTTGCCCAGGAACACTCTAGGGGAGGGAGAGGAAGTACAAGGATCCAACCAAAGGCCCATGTGCTGCCATACACTAGGAGTAGAAAAGGGACCCGTCTGCATATTGCTGCTCACTCACAATCCAATCACAGGCTAGGGGCTGAGAGGTAACCAAATGGTATTACTTAACCACTTGCTGACCACATAACTTAGGATATACGGCGGCAAAGTGGCGCGGCTACGCTGGATCATTTACCTAGTATGTGATCCGACACTTCCGGGTCTAGGAAGCGCATGCACAGCGAGAGCTGATCGCCAGGTACCGCGGACCCTGATGCCCGCTGGCACCCACCGATCCTTCAGTACAGAGGGGGAATGGCAGTCTGTAAACAAGGCAGATCGCTGTTCTGTCAGTACATAAGACATGGATCTTGTGTTCATGCAAAGCAGGGACATGAGTCCATGCCTTCCCCTAATACAAGCACCTCCCCCACAGTAAGAAAACACCAGCTAGGCACACATTTAACCCTTTGATCGCCCCTGATGTTAACCCCTTCCCTGCCAGTGTCATTAGTACAGTGATAGTGCATATTTTTAGCACTGATCGCTGTATTAGTGTCACTGGTCTCAAAAAAAGTGTCAAAAGTATCACTTAGTGTCCGATTTGTCTGCTGCAATATTGCAGTTCCGCTATAAGTCGCTGATCGCCGGCTAGTATAAAAAAAAAATACATAAAAATATCCCATAGTTAGTAGACACGATAACTTTTGCGCAAACCAATCAATATACGCCTTCTGTGATTTTTTTTTTTTTTTTTTTACCAAAAATATGTAGCAGAATACACGTTGGTCTAAATTGATAAAGAAATTTGATTTTTTTCAATTTTTTTTAATTGGATAGGTTTTATAGCAGAAAGTAAAAAATAGGGTTTTTTTTTCCTAAATTCTCTTTTTTTTTTTTGTTTATAGCGCAAAAAATAAAAAACAGCAGAGGTGATCAGATAGCACCAAAAGAAAGCTCTATTTGTAGAAAAAAAAAAGGACATCAATTAAATTTTAAGTACAGCATCGCATGACCGCGCAATTGTCAGTTAAAGTAAAGCAGTGCCGTAACGCAAAAAAAAAAGGCCTGGTCATTAAAGTGGAGTTCCGCTTTAAAAAAAAAGAAGAAAAAAAAAAAAAAAAAGAAAAGTCAGCAGCTACAAATACTGCAGCTAAAGTTTAATAATCAGACACTTACCTGTCCCAGGGTCCAGCGATGCGGGGGATCGAAGCCCCACTCGTCTCCCCCTCCGCTTGGCGGCGCCGGCATTTTAACTGTGGGCACAGCTACAGCCGGGCACCTACTGCGCATGTGCGCGCCGCCACTGGCCGCGCAATCATCTGGGACCGGTCACGTGACCGGTCCCAGATGATTGCCTAGAGGGAGGGGGGAGAGGTGATCTCCCTTCCTGCGCCGAAGGAAGTGACGTCAGGAGCCCAGGCGCCTAAGGAGGCAGATTTCGAGGGACCACATAGCAACAGGCATTATAAGTAAAAAAAATAAAAAAATTTCCAAATGTTTTTTTTTTTTTTCAAGCACAATAATACATTTTTTTTTTTTTTGGGTGGAACTCCACTTTAAAGGGGATAAAACCTGAATTGGTTAACAGGAGTAAGAGGAAAGTCAAGTGACTAGCCTGGCTCTGCCCTCTGGCGGGTGTCTGTAAATATCAGGACTGGATGGACAGAAATACAAAGTCTTTTGGCAGGAAATATATGGATTTCGTCTGTGTATAGGTTTTCATTGGAATTTAGCTGGAAAAACCAAGTCTTCCAATCAGACAGCACAGACATCGAACGCATTCAAACATTTGGTTCCGCTTCGATGTGCACCGTGCACAATATGTCAAGTATAAAATACGGCAGGAAATTAGTTATGACAGTTTAGAATGGAAACGCTCGCAATGGACGCCGGCGGATTTGACAACGGAAAGGTGATGTATTACAAATAAGGAGCATATGAACACCGCTGTGCACATACGGGATAATGAATCGCCCCCAAGGTCTCATCTAATTATCACATTCATTATCAATCAAAACCCAAGCTGTAATCTTACAAGGACTGCTCTTTCAAGTTTATTAGCCAAGTTTATTAGCCCTCATCAGTGCAAGATACGGAAGCTTGGATACAAAGAGAAGTTATGAAAATTTGGGGATGGTAGGGGGTCTATTGTGCGAGTCTCTGTAGATAAAATCTAATCTCTCCTCTCAGATAAAAAAAAAAAAAAGGAAGCTGCAATGCCTGAATGTATCCTATTAAAGCGTTACTAAACCCCCAACAGTAAAAATCAGTCTGTATATGCAGTAAAGCATGCTTGTTATATTCACTGTGGAACCTAAGGGGTTAATCCTCTGCATTGTGCAAAAAGGCCATTTAATCCGGTCTTCTCTGATCCTCCCCTTCTTTTACTGTCCCCAATCCATCTGCTGATGGAACAGAGCCTTGCACATGCTCAGTTTGAAGTGTACTGCTAGAGTTTTTTTTTTCTTTTTGTTTTTTTTTTATTCGGAGATGTGATCAGCCAATCAGCACTGTCCAGACAGAAGGTCAGGGGTCCTGCAGCCTCATAGGATAATCAGAGAAGAATGAAAACTCCTCCTACAAGCTTTAAAACTGACACTGACAGAAGTCACAAGACTGCTTTATACTGCTGATGGAAAAAGGTATTTAGCTGTTTATATTTACTAAAAAAAAAATGCATTTTTATGTTCTGTGAGAGACCAGATATAGGGAATACAGGCTCCTGGGTTTAGTAACACTTTAAGGTAAAAAAAAAATGCCCCACATGTTGTATCGCCCTTTATACCCCCCCCCCCCCCCCCTTTGAACTTACCTGAGCCCAATCTCGATCCAGATTTTAAAATGAAACAATAAAAAAATTCAAGGTCTGCTAATTTTGTAGGAGCCCAATAACAAACACTTAAGCTGACCTTACTTATTCGAACAAGCTTTAACCAGACACTGATAACTATGCTCATTATACCATGCCTTGGTGACCTATATTTTATTGTGCTTTGCGATACCTGTTCTCTTATTATTACGATCTCAATGTATGCTTGTACATTCATTGGAACTGGATTATTACTCTCATGTTTCCATATTGTTTAAAACATAATAAAACAGATTCAACATAACCAGACACTGATAGAAGTCACAAGACTGCTACATACTGCTGATGAGAAAATGTATTTAAGCAGCTTATATTTATTAAAATAATTGCACATCCATGTTCTGTGTACTGTGGGAGACCAGATATAGCGAATGCAGGGTCCTGGGTTTAGTAACACTTTAATGTCTCTTAAACCGTCCCCTCTAAAAAAAAAAAAAAAAAAAAAAAAAGAATTACAAAATAAAAAGTATAAAAATTAAGGAATATGTTAGCCCAACATTTAATATTCCTGATATGTGCCTGCTGTACCATGTATATGAGAAAGTATCCTGTTCTCTTTGTAATCGCTCCTAATCGCTTCCTTTGTGTTAAATCTCTGGTGTTCCTACCAGTCCCTCTGCTTTCCTATTAAAAACTGACCACACTAGGGATGAGAGCACAGCGTGGTCAGTTCTCTTGCTATGCTGGAAACTCAGCTTGCTCTCCTCCACTGATCAGACTTGTCCAGACAAACCCCCCCTGCACAGCCATTCACTAGGATGATCAGTGTACTTTTGCTTCTCCTCCCCCAGATCTTGTGCAGCTGAGAACAGAGGGAATGTGATCACTTTCAGTGAGGAAAAAAAGTATTTGATCCCCTGCTGATTTTGTATGATTGTCCACTGACAAAGAAACGATCAGTCTATAGTTTTAATGGTAAGTTTATTTTAACAGTGAGAGACAGAATAACAAGGAAAAATATTCAGAAAAACGCATCTCAAAAATGGTATAAATTGATTTGCACTTTAATGAGTGAAATAAGTACCGTATTTATCGGCGTATAACACGCACTTTTTTCCCCTTAAAATCAGGGGAAAGTCGCAGGTGCGTGTTATACACCGATCCCCGCGCTGTCCAAATGTCAAAATCGCGGACCGTGATTTGAAAATGGCGCCGCCGGAGCCGAAGTACACAGAGCCGGTCCTCAGCTCTTTCCGGCGGCTCTCGTTTACTTTCGGCTCCACTCGTAGTCCCGAGCGGAGCTATCCGAACCTACTCGGATAGCTCCGCTCGGGACTATGAGTGGAGCCGAAAGTAAACGAGAGCCGCCGGAAAGAGCCGAGGACCGGCTCTGTGTACTTCGGCGCCGGCGGCGCCATTTTCAAATCGCGGACCACGATTTTGAAGCCCTGGAAGCAGGGACAGGGGATCCCAGGCTGCACTGGGGCAAGGCTGCACTGACAAGGCTGAACTGGGGAAGGCTGCACTGGGGAAGGCTGCACTGGGGAAGGCTGCACTGGGGAAGGCTGCACTGACAAGGCTGCACTGGGGAAGGCTGCACTGGGGAAGGCTGCACTGGGGAAGGCTGCACTGACAAGGCTGCACTGGGGAAGGCTGCACTGGGGAAGGCTGCACTGACAAGGCTGCACTGGGGAAGGCTGCACTGACAAGGCTGCACTGGGGAAGGCTGCACTGACAAGGCTGCACTGGGGAAGGCTGCACTGACAAGGCTGCACTGGGGAAGGCTGCACTGACAAGGCTGCACTGACAAGGCTGCACTGACAAGGCTGCACTGACAAGGCTGCACTGACAAGGCTGCACTGACAAGGCTGCACTGACAAGGCTGCACTGACATGGCACTGACATGGCTGCACTGACAAGGCTGCACTGACAAGGCTGCACTGACAAGGCTGCACTGACAAGGCTGCACTGACAAGGCTGCACTGACAAGGCTGCACTGACATGGCTGCACTGACATGGCTGCACTGACATGGCTGCACTGACATGGCTGCACTGACAAGGCTGCACTGACAAGGCTGCAATGAAGGGCATTTAAATGTAAGTTTTTTTCCCTTCAACTTCCCTCCTAAAAGTTTTTTTTCCTTAAAATTCCCTCCTAAATTGGGGTGCGTGTTATACGCCGGTGCGTGTTATACGCCGATAAATACGGTATTTGATCCCCTATCAATCAGCAAGATTTCTGGCTCCCAGTTGTTTTTTTATACACGTAACAAGCTGAGATTGGGAGAACTCTCTTGAAGGGAGTGCTCATAATCTCAGCTTGTTACCTGTATAAAAGACACCTGTTCACAGAAGCAATCAGATTCCAATCCCTCCACCATGGCCAAGACCAAAGAGCTGTCCAAGGATGTCGGGGACAAGATTGTAGACCTACACAAGGCTGGAATAGGCTACAAGACCATCGCCAAGCAGCTTGGTGAGAGGATGACAACAGTTGGTGCGATTATTCGCAAATGGAAGAAACATAAAATAACTGTCAATCTCCCTCAGTCTGGGGCTCCAGGCAAGTTCTCTCCTCATGGAGTTTCAATGATCGTGAGAATGGTGAGGAATCAGCCCAGAACTACACGGGAGAATCTTGTCAATGATCTCAAGGCAGCTGGGACCAAAGTCACCAAAGAAAACAATTGGTAACACACTACACTACTACTACATGAAGGACTGAAATCCTGCAGAACCTGCAAGGTCCCCCTGCTCAAGAAAGCTCATATACAGGTCCGTCTGAAGTTAGCTAATGAACATCTGAATGATTCAGAGGAGAACTGGGTGAAAGTGTTGTGGTCAGATGAGACCAAAATCAAGCGCTTTGGCATCAAATCAACTTGATGTGCTTGGAGGAGGAGGAATGCTGCCTATGACCCCAAGAACACAGGACAACTTCACCGCATCAAAAGGGACGATGGTCGGGGCCATGTACCGTCAAATCTTGGATGAGAACCTCCTTTCCTCAGCCAGGGCATTGAAAATGGGTCGTGGGTGGGTATTCCAGCATGACAATGACCCAAAACACACGGCCACGGCAACAAAGGAGTGGCTCAAAAAGAAGCACATTAAGGTCCTGGGGGGGGGGGGCAAAGCAGAGAGTGGTGACTGAGAGTCGCCAGCTCTCTGCTCACAGAGCTCTGAGAACCGAGTGATTGCGGAGTTTGATCTCTCAGTCTTAGAGCCGGTGGGGGACCGATGTTGCATCCACCTAGGTACACCAACTGCTCTTTTTAAAAGATCCTCCTCATATACTGTCCCATTGCCGTCCCATAATAATCCCTAATGTCACAGATGGTGGTATAGAATTTAAAGATTTATGCATCACACCCTGGGTCCTGTTCAGAAGTGGAATCATGGGAAAGTCACATGACACACACGCACCAAGGAAGGCTAATCCCACTTCCTGACATCCGCGTGGATACGCGGCCCTGAACACACCCAGGTAACATACAGGCTAACTAAGTTCCTCCACCTCAAACTCGCTCATTCATGTCTTTATGGACCTTGCTTTGTGCACTGGTACAAATGATTTGTTGGAGGGGGGATTATGGTGTGGGGTTGTTTTTCAGGGGTTGGACTTGGCCCCTTAGTTCCAGTGAAGGGAACTTATAAGGCGTCAGCATACCAAGACATTTTGGACAATTTCATGCTCCCAACTTTGTGGGAACAGTTTGGGGGATGTCCCCTTCCTGTTCCAACATGACTGCGCACCAGTGCACAAAGCAAGGTCCATAAAGATATGGATGAGTGAGTTTGGGGTGGAGGAACGTAAATGGCCTGCACAGTGTCCTGATCTCAACCCGACATCTTTGGGATGAATTTGAGTGGAGACTGCAAGCCAGGCCTTCTCGTCCACGTCTGCTTGACCTCACAAATGCACTTCTGGAAGAATGGTCAAACATTCCCATAGACACACTCCTAAACCTTGTGGACAGCCTTCCCAGAAGAGTTGAAGCTGTTATAGCTGCAAAGGGTGGGCCAACTCAATATTGAACCCTACGGACTAAGACTGGGATGCCATTAACCACTTGCCGTCCGCCGCATGCCGATGTACGTTGGCACAATGGCAGCGGTGGGCAAATGGGCATACATGTATATCCCCTTTAATTGGCGGGGCTAGCAGGCGCAAGCCCACCGCGTACAGCGTGACCGTGCCCACGGCATCTCCCGGCAATCATGTCACGGAGCCGCAGAACGGGGAGATGTAAACAAGGCATTTCCCCGTTCTGCCTTGTGATATGGCAGAGATCACTGTTCCCTGTCATCGGGGAGAGTGATCGCTGTCATGTGAGTTGAAGCCCATCCCCCCCAACAGTTAGAATCACTCCCTAGGACACACTTAACCCCTTGATTGCCCCCTATTGGTTAACCCCTTCACTGCCAGTGTCATTTACACAGTAATCAGTGCATTTTTATAGCACTGATCGCTGTATAAATGACAATGGTCCCAAAATAGTGTCACAGATCGCCGCCATTACTAATAAAAAAAAAAATAATAATAAAAATGCCATAAAACTATCCCCTATTTTGTAGACACTATAGGGTTGATTTACTAAAGGCAAATAAATAGAGTGTGCACTTTTGAAAGTGCAGTTGCTCCAGAGCTTAGTAAATGAGGGAAAACTTCACTTTGCAAAGAACATCCAATCACATACAAGGAAAATAAAAGAACAGCATTTTTTCTTGCACATGATTGGATGATGGAAGTCAGCAGAGCCATTGCTCATTTACTAAGCTCTGGAACAACTGCACTTTCAAAAGTGCACAGTTAACTTAAAGTGGATGTAAACAATTTTTATTTTTTTTATGTCATACTGTAGAGTATAAGATTTCCTATCATTTGAGCCCAGTCTTGCCACAAAGAGTTAATCCATCTCTGAGCAATCCTCTTATTGCGCAGTGAGATAAATCTTGACAAACAGAGAAAAACTTTGTCAAATCCTCCCCCTTGCTGTGAGTGACAGGTGATTTACATATCTGGTGCACTAGCCTAAGAGACATGCATTATTTTTTAATTCCCTCCCCCACTCCTTTCTTCAGCAGCTCTGCAAGGATTGGCTGTTCCACACCTCAGCATGATTTGGCATGCTGAAGTCATGTGGTTACTTTCCTGTCTTTTCACTGGATGTTAGAGATCATAGCAGAAGTTCAGTGTAAGAAATACAAAGGAGAAAATGCATATTGACAAGGAGAGTGTAGAGGTGGGCGGGGAGTCTACTGACATCACGACTCCACCCACCGAGCTCCAGACAACAGACCCGCCCACAGAATCTGCAGTTTTTCGGGTCTAATAACAGACAGAGGGGAGACATTTGACAGGTAAAGATACATGCAGGAGGCTCATGTATATCCTTATAGATAACCCCTATGGCAGTAGTTTAGAAAGGATGACATTGGGTTTACATCCACTTTAATTTGACTTTAGTAAATCAACCCCTATAACTGCGCAAACCAATCAATATACACTTATTGCGATTTTTTTACCACAAAATATGTAGAATACATATTGGCCTAAACGGAGGGAAAAAAATGGTTTTTTTATATATTTTTTGGGGGATACTTATAGCAAAAAGTAAAAAAATAATGCTTTTGTTTTCAAAATTGTCGCTCTTTTTTTGTTTATAGCGCAAAAAATAAAAACCGCAGAGGTGATCAAATACCACCAAAAGAAAGCTCTATTTGTGAGGGAAAAAAGTACGTCAATTTTGTTTGGGTACAACGTTGCACGACCACGCAATTGTCAGTTAAAGCGACGCAGTGCCGAATCGCAAAAATTGCTCTGGTCAGGAAGGGGGTAAATTCTTCCCAGGGCTGAAGCGGTTAAAGTTGATGTGCGTGTAAAGGCAGGCGTCCCAATACTTCTGGTAATATAGTGTAAGTAATGAGCAAATATAAATCACCAGCATGTGCATTTATAAATACAATCAACATGGCTTCTAAAACATTAACACGCACTGATCAGATTATTCTTGTACGCATACAGTAAATGAAAAAAAAAAAAAAAACCTGGAAAGACTATTCGTTCTCATAATAGAACCAAGGACATCGCAATTACACAGCAAGATTGCAAACCGCTGAGCTACTGCCATGTGCCATGTGTCTATTTTACATCTTTTCTTTTTCAAGGATTGAGTCAAAAACAAGATATCATCTTCCAGCTGTTATAATGAACACTGCCATAAACGGTTTGAGTTTTAGTTTTTTTTTCTGCGGACGGCCCATTCGCTGACCCCATAATATAGAGATATATCACTCTGAAGACCGACTCCATTCTCTAAGGATAGAACTGCTCATTTAGCAGTCACAACTCTGCCCATTGAAATGTCTCATTTGTGTATGAGAGCAGACCGCCTAAACACCCCCCCATGAATCCCCACTACGTGAACTGGGCCATTTACCGCCGCGCTTCTTTCACATTTAAAGTGGAGTTCCGCCAAAAAAAAAAAAAAAAAAGTCAACAGCTACAAATTTCGCAGCTGCTGACTTTTAATGTTAGGACACTTACCTGTCCAGGGCGCCCGCGATATCCTCACCCGATCTGTCCCTCCGCTCCCGGGTGGGGGCGCCGGAATCTTCGGTAAGGGAATCAGGAAGTGAAGCCTTGCAGCTCCAAAGCATGGTTCCCTACTGCGCATGCTCGAGTCGTGCTGTCTTCTGGGACCTGTGTGTCTCCCAGAAGACAGCGAGGGGGGGGACGGAGGAGGGGCCGGACATGGCGGATACTGCGGCGATCTATGCCCGGAAGTGGGAGTAAAATACCTGGATTATACAGGTATTCTATCTGCTCCCCCCTCCCCCCTGAAAGGTGCCAAATGTGACACCGGAGGGGGGGGGGAATCCAAAAAGCAGAAGTTACATTTTTGGGTGGAACTCCGCTTTAAAGCGGGGTTCCACCCAAATTTTGAACATTATCTCTATGCATTCTCTCCCTTGCCTAGATGCTGACATGCTGTGTAAAAAAAATTAAATCGCTGTAATTATCTTTTTTTTTCTAATCTTCTTAGCACTTCCTGGTTTTCCTCCCATGGGAGTAGGCGTGTTTCTAGCCTCTCCTAGACCTCCCACAGTCCCCTGGGAGCTAGTCTCAGGCTTCCCAGCATGCATTGTGCAACAGCGTCATCACAACATCTCGGTGAATGCTGGGAGCACAGCATTCACTGCATCCAGGAAATACATGCTTGTGGGCTTCAAATGCCCACAATGAAGATGGAAACCGCCTGCAGTGAATTTTATAAGTTATTCTTTACAACAAAATCGGACACAGGCAGACTTATTACACAGAACATGTGACTAGATAATCATGAGAAGAAAAGTTTGTGAATGAACTCCAAAAAAAAAAAAAAACAATAGATAGGTGGACCCCCGCTTTAAGTAAGGAAAAAATTATTTCAGGTCCTGTATTCAAATTGGTGCATGCCCTGGGAGGGCGTCATTACGAGACTGTATATGTAAACCTTAAGCTGACTTTTGGTGCATTTCCAGGATTATATGTAGAATAATGAGCAAGTTAGGGGTGTCTGAGGATGCTGCTCTATAATGATGGGTAGGATGGGTGTAAGCTACGGGATGGGTGTAATGTACAATGTGTGTGGGGTGGGATTGGGTGTCACACTTCACTTTTTTTTTTAAGTGTTACTAAACCCAGGACTCTGCATTCACTATATCTGATCTCCCACAGTACACAGAACATGGAAATGCAATTATTTTAGTAAATATAAACTGCTAGATACCGTTTTTACATCAGCAGTTAGAGCAGCTTGTGAGTTGTGACTTCTATCAGTGTCTGGTTAAAGCTTGTAGGAGGAGTTTTCATTCTCCCCTGATTGTCCTATGAGGATGCAGGACTCCTGACCCTCTGTCTGGACAGTACTGATCACATGCACCCTCAAAAGATTAAAAAAAAAAAAAAAAAAAAAAACCTCTCTAGCAATACACACCAAACTGAGCATGTGCAGCTTGTCCCCTGGCCTCTGTTCTATCAGGAGTTGGATTGGGGACGGTGGAAGATGAGGAGGATCTGTGCATACAGGATCAAACAGCATTTTTACACAATGCAGAGGTTTTATTAGGTTCCACAGTGAGTATAACAAGCATGCTTTACTGCATATATAGACTGATTTTACTGTTGTGGTGTTTAGTAACAAGTGCATTGATCCTTTAAGGTAAACATGTCATCAGAGAAACACGGGGCTGCCATTGCTGGCCTGCTTTTAATTGTCTAGCTGCCCATGGCTTCAATATTTATACCGACCATGAACCTCTATGCAGACAACAAAATGCCTAAGCACAATTTTGCAACTTTGAAATGCGTTAGTAAAACTGTACATATGAAAACTACTGTGCATCCAGGTGGATTATACTGTATATTTTTTTTCCAAGATAAATTGGGCTTTCATTTGGTGGTAAATGGTAATGGATATCTCCTGATTTTATTTGTTAGGCCTCATGCACACAGAATGTTTATTTAACTCTCCTAGAAGCCAGCAGCGTTTTTTGTAGAAAAAAATGCCTGACGATTGTATTATCAGGCTGGGTTCACACTACATTCGCATACAGCTCACTGAAGGGGTCCGGCGCGTCCCCACTCACCGGTTCAGGTCCAATCTCAGCCCAAATTTTTGGCTGAAATCGGACCTGAAACAGACCAAATTCGCACCGAAGCCACAGCGGAGATATGTGAACCGGCTCCCAATTCACAGAGAAAGAAAACACAGGGCTGGCTTCACAGTGACTGATCACTGTGATAGCCAATCAGGAGGCTATCACAATGATCAGGTGACCCAAAATCTCGACTTCCTTGTCCCGATCGTTAGTACAGGGCCTGGGGCTCATGGCAAGCCCCAGGTCTCTGTGCTTGGAGCGCGCCGTGCAGCACTCTCCCAGCACAAGCGGAGATACGCAAATATGCACCCCCCACGGAAAAAAGCCCACTTCTAGTAGGGCTGCATATTTGTGTTATGGCGGCGTGAAGGGGTTGAAATCTAACCATGGGCAAGCAATGGACATTCCATTCAGGTATATACAGATTTTTAACAAGCAGCAAATGAGCTTTAACCACCTCCCACTGCACATATAGGGCAGGTTGGGCGCTTCCTCCTGAGTGGACGTTCAGGAACGTCCCTCAGAAGGAGGGAGATTGCTCGCGCACGTGCCCGCGCGATCCCGATGCGCTCGTGTCACCCGGACACGGCGCATCTCTGATCGGCAGGAGGGCTCTGTGATTGGCCTTCCTGATCAAATGACTGTGTCCAATCACAGCCGTCATGTGATGTAAATAGAGAGCCAGTTGCTAGGCGATCGGCTCTCCTCACACAGAAGTTGTCAGTGAGGAGAGGAGAGCGGATCGCTGAAGCCGGCCGGTGATCAGTGAGTATGAGCTGTTTTTTTACACCTTTTTACACACTGATCACCGGCCCAGTGTCCCCACACAATGTAAAATCACAATGTCCCAATACTGTCCCCACACACATGCATTTCAAATACAATATTTCAATGACTTATTGGCCACCCAGAGAAGCTTCCAATCGCCCTACTTTTCCGCTATAAATCGTGTGTTTTGCTTTTATTCTAATTCGATGCCAATATAAAAAAAAAAAATAAAAATAAATACCATTGTGCAGTTAGGGCACATTTATGTACATATGGGGTGCCAGATGGATGCCGTGAGCTTTTGGCAAAACACACCTTTAAATAGAAATCTGTATATTGTGAGGGATGACATTATAATTCCCGTAATAGCATTGCATGCGTAATATATACTGAACTCTTCCATTTTAAACATTGTTAGTGAGGGAGCTGTCATGTTAACCCATCTCATAGTGAGCAGCGCTGGGAAGCACACACTGACAGCAAAAACATGCCTTTGATTATGGAAATTCTCTCATATTAAATATTCAGCTCAACTCAGTGTTATGAATCATGGCAAAGGGCTGAACGCGGTAGCAGAGATGTATAGAATATTCTGTAAAAGCAGAACATTAGTTGAAGTTAAATTGTAGCTCAGTATGGACCCAGCCATTCCCACCTATGGTTCTGTGGAATCCTGGGGTTCTTCCAGATCTTCCAGACATGGATACGAGATCCTTGATCTGCAGGAGCGTATCTACCGCAAGGCCAACAAGATGTTTGCCTCGGGCAGCACCACTCCCAGGCAGAAGGGGCACTACAAGCACTCACTAGGGGAGTGTGGACTGCACCTAAGTGACACCCACTAGAGGGGCGACACCAAGGGCGCCCGCGGACTGACCATTCGGTGACAGGGGAGCAAAGCGGTAGCTGGAGGTGGCGGTGGCTGCAGCCTCTGATCCCGGAAGTAGCTCACTTGGCAGAGCAGGTCGGAATCCTGTGATTGTGTACCTTGTGATTGTGCAAGGTCAGCCTCCCTACACGCACAGCCGGTAAAAAGGATCCAGTGGGCTGCGGGTAAGTGAGCGTTTGGTGTATTTTTTTTGGGGGGGGGCCTCCTGGTGTAGTATGGGGGGGATAGGGGAGCCTCTCTCTCGCCCCCCTTCACTCCCCCTCCCTCTCTCAACCCCTTCTCTCTCACTCCCCATCTCTGAAGAGGTGGAGCCCTACTTGGAAGAGGTGGAGCCCTACTTGGAAGAGGTGGAGCCCTACTTGGAAGAGGTGGAGCCCTACTTGGAAGAGGTGGAGCCCTACTTGGAAGAGGTGGAGCCCTACTTGGAAGAGGTGGAGCCCTACTTGGAAGAGGTGGAGCCCTACTTGGAAGAGGTGGAGCCCTACTTGGAAGAGGTGGAGCCCTACTTGGAAGAGGTGGAGCCCTACTTGGAAGAGGTGGAGCCCTACTTGGAAGAGGTGGAGCCCTACTTGGAAGAGGTGGAGCCCTACTTGGAAGAGGTGGAGCCCTACTTGGAAGAGGTGGAGCCCTACTTGGAAGAGGTGGAGCCCTACTTGGAAGAGGTGGAGCTCTACTTGGAAGAGGTGGAGCCCTACTTGGAAGAGGTGGAGCTCTACTTGGAAGAGGTGGAGCTCTACTTGGAAGAGGTGGAGCTCTACTTGGAAGAGGTGGAGCTCTACTTGGAAGAGGTGGAGCTCTACTTGGAAGAGGTGGAGCTCTACTTGGAAGAGGTGGAGCTCTACTTGGAAGAGGTGGAGCTCTACTTGGAAGAGGTGGAGCCCTACTTGGAAGAGGTGGAGCCCTACTTGGAAGAGGTGGAGCCCTACTTGGAAGAGGTGGAGCCCTACTTGGAAGAGGTGGAGCCCTACTTGGAAGAGGTGGAGCCCTACTTGGAAGAGGTGGAGCCCTACTTGGAAGAGGTGGAGCCCTACTTGGAAGAGGTGGAGCCCTACTTGGAAGAGGTGGAGCCCTACTTGGAAGAGGTGGAGCCCTACTTGGAAGAGGTGGAGCTCTACTTGGAAGAGGTGGAGCTCTACTTGGAAGAGGTGGAGCTCTACTTGGAAGAGGTGGAGCCCTACTTGGAAGAGGTGGAGCCCTACTTGGAAGAGGTGGAGCCCTACTTGGAAGAGGTGGAGCTCTACTTGGAAGAGGTGGAGCCTAAAGAAGAAGGGGTGGAGTTTGCAGCGGAAAAGGGTGGAGTTTGCAGCTGAAGGGGGTGGATCTTAAATAGGAAGGGGTGGGACAAGCCCAATTTTAGTCTCGTCTAGGGCAGCACAAAACCAATCCCATCCCAAAGTGTTGGCACAATTCCAGGTCCAACGCCGCTTGGCAGATCTTTTTAGCTTTCTGTAGGGTGGAATTTTGACCACTACTGTAATATGGGCATTCTTTCCACTGACCACTAAATGTGGGAGTCATTCCTTTTGATTGACCCCCATTTAATTCATCTTAGCAGGGGTTCCCCGAGACCTGAAAATTATTTCAAGGGTTCCTCTGGGGTAAGAAGGTTGAGAAAGGCTGATATAAACTATTAAAAAGAGACGTCCAAGAAAAAAAAACAAAAAAAAAAAAAAAAAAACACACCCATTGCAAAATATGGATCCCTTGACAAGAAACAAGGGTCCCCACAGCCCCTGAATAGAATGCCAGAGAATTCAAAGTAATTCAGTGATTGGCCACAAAGTGCCCACACATCCATCAGCTAGTATGCAGAAGACCTATTAAATTAGTAAAACAGATTTTCATTTAGTAAATATGGTGAAAATTCACCATATTTAAAATTAATAAAATTATTTTTAAATATAGTAAATATATTAGTAAAAAATACCAATCACATAAAAGGAATGATGAAGAAAAAAACTTATTTTTGCACATGATTTGTTGTTAATGGAAGTTGGCAGAACTTCACCTTTGCCAAGGGAGCCAAGTGGTTGTAAACCTCCGATATGAAATATGAACAAAGCATATCCCTTTTATAGTACGTGTCAAACACAAAGCACACAGACCTAATCCGGCCCTCCAGGCCATTTCATGTGGCCTTCGCACCTCTCCCCCTCGTCTCCACCCCCCACTTTGTCTCTGCAGTTGGCAGCAGGGAAGAGGACAGAACTCCTACACCAGATCCTGAGCTTCTCCATGCACCAGCAGGGAGGCCTCTCTGTCCGCCCCTCCCCCTGTCTCAGCAGCAAAGAGTCAAAAAGTTCTTCTACAGATCCTGCGGTCTGTACAGCTGCAGCACCCCCCTGGTCTCTGCCTCCCCTGGTCTCAGCTCTAATAAATTCTGAAATATCAGTTTTGGGTGGAATGGCCCTTTAAAATTGAAAAGAAACTACAGTGTGAAGTTGTATATTCTTTCCTTAACCACTTCAATCCTGGGCACTTTTACCCCCTTCCTGCCCAGGTCAATTTTCAGCTTTTAAGCGCTGTCGCACTTTGAATGACAATTCAACAATGTACTCATATGAAATTTTAACACAAATAGAGCTTTCTTTGATGGTATTTTATTACCATTATTTGTTTGCGAATGAAAACGACCGAAAATTTTGAAAAAAACATTTTTGGTAGTTTATCAAAAAATTTTGTAAATAAGTAATTTTTCTCCTTCACTGATGTGCGCTGATGAGACGGCAGTGAAGGGCACCGACGAGGAGGCACGAATATGCAGCACTGATGGGCACTAATAGGCGGCACTTATGGGCAATGATAGGTGGCACTGATGGGAACTTATAGGCAGCACTGATGGACAATGATAGGTGGCACTGATGAGAACTTATAGGCAGCACTGATGGGCAGAGAAAGGCAGCACTGATGGGCACAGATTGGCCTCACTGATGGGCACAGATTGGCCTCACTGATGGGCACAGATTGGCCTCGCTGATGGGCACAGATTGGCCTCACTGATGGGCACAGATTGGCCTCACTGATGGGCACAGATTGGCCTCACTGATGGGCACAAATTGGCCTCACTGATGGGCACAAATTGGCCTCACTGATGGGAACTGTTGGGGCTGCACCGATTACCTGTACAGGTCTCCCCTGGGAGGAAATGCCGCTGATCGGCTCTCCTCTCCTCAAACTTTGTTAGTGTGAGGCGAGGAGAGCCGACAACCAGTATTTCCTTGTTTACATGTGATCAGCTGTGTTTGGACACAGGTGATCACATGGGTAAAGAGCCGCGTTATTGATACTTTAACGAGATCGGGGGCGCGCCATGTCCTAGTGATACATCGTGCCCGCGATGGGCACATAAGCGTGGTGAGGCTGGGACAACGTCATTTCATTTGACGCCGTCCCAGAAGGAGGAAGCATCCTGCCCACCATCATTTGTCTGTACGCGGGCAGGAGGTAGCTAAAGTGGTTGTAATCCCTTACATATACCCAGGGAAGTGACTACCCTCTGATGACACAGAGATGAAACAAATCCTCCTACATACGTTGTAACTGTTTATCTGCAGCCCACTCTTCTCTTCAGCCTTCCAAAACACAGGTTCTACACAGCATCTCACAGCTCTGAAAAGCAGGGGTTGTGGATCTAAATCAGGGGTCTTCAAACTGCGGCCCTCCAGTTGTTCAGGAACTACAATTCCCATCATGCCTAGCCATGTCTATGAATGTCAGAGTTTTACAATGCCTCATGGGATGTGTAGTTCTGTAACAGCTGGAGGGCCGTAGTTTGAGGATCCCTGATCTAAAGTCTCACACTGCAGAGCTCATTTTTGAGGTTTACCTTAAATGGACATCCCTTTAAAAGTATTGTATTTCTTCCTAAATGTCAAAAAAGGAACTCCCTTCTTGTAAACAGAAAAAAAAAAATTTACAGGAAATGTATTTTCCACCAGTTCCCCTTAATACAACTGACAACCAAGCCCGCCACTTCTCAACTCAGAGTTGGCATATTTTAACACCAAACTTATGACATTTCAGCACAATTTATTTCTAACAATTCTAAAATACTTCACTAACCAATCACAATCACAACAGGACCTATTCAAAAATGGGAAGATTTGCTCTCAAAGCTGAACCTTCATACTTGAACCCCAGTCACCCAACTAAATATAATATACTGTATGTATGGTAACAATCTTACCTGCTGAAGGGTTTGTAATGCTGTCCAGCCACTTTTGTGGTTCATACACCTCCATCACCCTTGGCAGTATTTATTTATTTTTACCATCGGTGTCCCATTAGCAAAACTTCTCTCCATTTCCTGTCTAGTCGACCCAACAGGAAATGATAGAAAATCCCTTTGGTGTGATGAAAACTCCCCCCTAAGCTGGCCATACACGTGGCAACTTTTAACCACTTTTGATCAACCAGGATTTTAAAACATAAGATCAAAAGTAGTTGCTCAAAATAAGCACTCTACAACCCAAGAGATCAACTGATCGATGAGCACAATCGATGCAACTGGGCTTTAAACTGACAGCCTCATCAGGGCTCGGACAAGGGGTGGGCAGGAGGGGCAGTGGAGAGTCGATAAGAGGCTCTCCTGAGGGGGGGGGGGGGGTTCTGTGCTGATAATCAGCGCATTGATTATCAGTGCAGGCCCTTCAGGGCTGCCCGTCAGAGCCTCCTCATCAGGGCTGCCCGTCAGAGCCTCCTCATCAGGGCTGCCCGTCAGAGCCTCCTCATCAGGGCTGCCCGTCAGAGCCTCCTCATCAGGGCTGCCCGTCAGAGCCTCCTCATCAGGGCTGCCCGTCAGAGCCTCCTCATCAGGGCTGCCCGTCAGAGCCTCCTCATCAGGGCTGCCTGTCAGTGCCATCTTTCAATGTCGCCCGTCAGTGCAGCATATCAGTGCCCATCAGTGACTGTCAGTAAAGGAAAACTTACTTATTTACAACATCTTAGAACAGAAACTAAGAAAAACATGTTTTCTGAATTTTCGGTCTTTTTTAATTTGTAGCGCAAAAAAAAAACCCAGTGGTGATCAAATACCACTAGGGGTGCAACGCCTCGGGTTTTAGGAAAGGCCGCGGCTTCGGCCTAGCTCCGGAGCCGCGGCCATCTTGGTACACCCGGGGGCGCTCAGCTGCATGCCTCAACTCGTGGGTCCGGAGGCTGGCTTGGCGGCACCGGATTCTCTTGACAGGTCAGACTAACAGCACTGTAATGTATACAGTGCGGGGGGGCGTGTGGCTGTATTACAGTGGAGGGGGAGCGTGTGGCTTTATTACAGTGGAGGGGCGTGTGGCTGTATTACAGTGGAGGGGCGTGTGGCTGTATTACAGTGGGGGGACGTGTGGATGTATTACAGTGGGGGGACATGTGGATGTATTACAGTGGGGGGGACATGTGGATGTATTACAGTGGGGGGGACATGTGGATGTATTACAGTGGGGGGGACATGTGGATGTATTACAGTGGGGGGGACATGTGGATGTATTACAGTGGGGGGGACATGTGGATGTATTACAGTGGGGGGGGGACATGTGGATGTATTACAGTGGGGGGGGGGACATGTGGATGTATTACAGTGGGGGGGACATGTGGATGTATTACAGTGGGGGGGACATGTGGATGTATTACAGTGGGGGGGACATGTGGATGTATTACAGTGGGGGGGACATGTGGATGTATTACAGTGGGGGGGGGACATGTGGATGTATTACAGTGGGGGGGGGGACATGTGGATGTATTACAGTGGGGGGGGGACATGTGGATGTATTACAGTGGGGGGGGGACATGTGGATGTATTACAGTGGGGGGGGGACATGTGGATGTATTACAGTGGGGGGGGACATGTGGATGTATTACAGTGGGGGGGGGACATGTGGATGTATTACAGTGGGGGGGGGGCATGTGGATGTATTACAGTGGGGGGGGACATGTGGATGTATTACAGTGGGGGGGGGACATGTGGATGTATTACAGTGGGGGGGGGGACATGTGGATGTATTACAGTGGGGGGACATGTGGATGTATTACAGTGGGGGGACATGTGGATGTATTACAGTGGGGGGGGGGGACATGTGGGTGTATTACAGTGGGGGGACATGTGGATGTATTACAGTGGGGGGACATGTGGATGTATTACAGTGGGGGGGGGACATGTGGATGTATTACAGTGGGGGGACATGTGGATGTATTACAGTGGGGGGGACATGTGGATGTATTACAGTGGGGGGGACATGTGGATGTATTACAGTGGGGGGGACATGTGGATGTATTACAGTGGGGGGGACATGTGGATGTATTACAGTGGGGGGGGGGACATGTGGATGTATTACAGTGGGGGGGGGGACATGTGGATGTATTACAGTGGGGGGGGGACATGTGGATGTATTACAGTGGGGGGGGGACATGTGGATGTATTACAGTGGGGGGGGGACATGTGGATGTATTACAGTGGGGGGGGGACATGTGGATGTATTACAGTGGGGGGACATGTGGATGTATTACAGTGGGGGGACATGTGGATGAATTACAGTGGGGGGACATGTGGATGTACTACAGTGGGGGGGGGACATGTGGATGTATTACAGTGGGGGGGGGACATGTGGATGTATTACAGTGGGGGGACATGTGGATGTATTACAGTGGGGGGACATGTGGATGTATTACAGTGGGGGGGGGGGACATGTGGGTGTATTACAGTGGGGGGACATGTGGATGTATTACAGTGGGGGGACATGTGGATGAATTACAGTGGGGGGACATGTGGATGTACTACAGTGGGGGGGGGACATGTGGATGTATTACAGTGGGGGGACATGTGGATGTATTACAGTGGGGGGACATGTGGATGTATTACAGTGGGGGGACATGTGGATGTATTACAGTGGGGGGACATGTGGATGTATTACAGTGGGGGGACATGTGGATGTATTACAGTGGGGGGGGGGACATGTGGATGTATTACAGTGGGGGGGGGGGGACATGTGGATGTATTACAGTGGGGGGGGGAAATGTGGATGTATTACAGTGGGGGGGACATGTGGATGTATTACAGTGGGGGGACATGTGGATGTATTACAGTGGGGGGGGGACATGTGGATGTATTACAGTGGGGGGGGGACATGTGGATGTATTACAGTGGGGGGGGGGACATGTGGATGTATTACAGTGGGGGGGGACATGTGGATGTATTACAGTGGGGGGGGGGACATGTGGATGTATTACAGTGGGGGGGGACATGTGGATGTATTACAGTGGGGGGGGGGGGGGACATGTGGATGTATTACAGTGGGGGGGGGGGGACATGTGGATGTATTACAGTGGGGGGGGGACATGTGGATGTATTACAGTGGGGGGGGGGGACATGTGGATGTATTACAGTGGGGGGGACATGTGGATGTATTACAGTGGGGGGACATGTGGATGTATTACAGTGGGGGGGGACGTGTGGATGTATTACAGTGGGGGGGGGGGGACATGTGGATGTATTACAGTGGGGGGACATGTGGATGTATTACAGTGGGGGGGATATGTGGATGTATTACAGTGGGGGAGATGTGGATATATTATAGTGGGGGGAGATGTGGATATATTATAGTGGGGGGAGATGTGGATATATTACAGTGGGGGAGATGTGGATATATATTTTTTTTGTTGATCCGAAAATGATCCGAAAATGATCCGATCCGTGACTCTGATCCGAGGAACGATCCGAACCGTGATTTTTTTGATCCGTTGCACCCCTAAATACCACCAAAAGAAAGTTCCATTTGTGTGGAAAAAAATGATAAAAATGTCATATGGGTACAGTGTTGCATGACTGCGCAATTGTCAAAGTGCGACAGCGCTGAAAGCTGAAAATTGGCCTGGGCAGGGAGGGGGTAAGAGTGGCCAGTAGTAAGTGGTTAAAACTGTATTAAAAGCCCAAACTTTGTTTTATGTTTATTTATTTTTTCGGATAGTGTGGATGGACCTTCTGCCAGGATTTGTTTTTTTTTCCTGTCTGTGTCCCCATTAGAGAGATTCCCCCTCTCTTTGTCATGGTTAGCTTCATCACTGGGACAGAAAGTAAAGGGAGATCCAAAACTTGGAGTTGTCACCAGAACAGGAAAAGAGGGGGATTCCTCAAAATGGGACACCTGTCTTGAGGAGGAATGCTCTCACTTTGGAAAGATTTCCTCTCACTACAATATTTGTTTTCTAGAGGACAGAAAATAAAAGGGAAATCTTGAATACATGGATTTCGTTTTTTATTGCCAGTTTGTAAATAATGATGACACTATATATATGTGTGAAATGATGGGGAGAAATAACCAATTGCACAATGTGGCAACAAAGTGGATAATAAAGTTCCCATTTATACAGGAAGGAAATCGGTTACAAAAGGCTATGAGTGCTGGAAATGGCACAATAACGCACTGGACGTTTTAAAAATTATTTTCTCTGAAATTTTCTTTTTTTAAGATGATTTTGAAAATCAGAAAGTGACAGTTTTGACGACATGAAAAAAAAAAAGTGCTGAACATGAGTACCAGCAAAATGAAAGAGTTATTTAAGTAAATATAAACTGCTAAACACTTTTTCTCTTCAACAGTATATAGCAGTCTTGTGATTTCTATCAGTGTCTGGCCAAGCACTGGTTTAACTTGTAGGAGGAGTTTTCATTCTACTCTGACTGTCCTATGAGGCTGCAGAACTCCTGACCCTCTGTCTGGACAGTGCTATTCGGCCCTGTGCTGATCACATGCACCCTCCCACAAAAAAAAAAAAAAAAAAAACCTCTCGCAATACAGACCAAACTGAGCATGTGCAGAGTGCATCCAAGGTTCTGTACTATCAGAAGATGGATTGGGGACTGTGGAAGAAGGGGAGGATCAGAGAAACCAGGATCAAACAGCCTTTTACACAATGCAGAGGATTAACCCCTTTGGTTCCACAGTGAGTATAACAAGCATAGCCGCCGACGATGTCATTGATGACGAAACACGTAGGGAGGAGTTGGAGACGCGTGACACAGTGGCCATTTTGTGGGTTGGAAACGCCGGACGTTTCTTTCGATGCGAGTTTGTCTCTCTGCAAATGTGAGTGCAACCTTTGGATTTTTTTAATAAATCGTTTACTTCGGTGTCTGCGCTATGAGGATTTTTTTCTTTTAACTGAGATTTTGCGGTGGAGTTGTTGAGTATATCCCCTTGCTGCTGAGAGCTGTCATTTGATTGATACCTATATGCTTACAACAATCTACCTGAGGGTAAGAAGCAGTCTCCTTCTTACATCAAGGTCCCCATCAGAGTCCCCTTCTTACATCAGAGTCCTATCAGAGTCTCCTTCTTACATCAAGGTCCCCATCATAGTCCAATCAGTCTTCTTCTTACATCAAGGTCCCCATCAGAGTCCCCTTCTTACATCAGAGTCCTATCAGAGTCTCCTTCTTACATCAAGGTCCCCATCATAGTCCCATCAGTCTCCTTCTTACATCAAGGTCCCCATCATAGTCCCATCAGTCTCCTTCTTACATCAAGGTCCCCATCATAGTCCCATCAGTCTCCTTCTTACATCAAGGTCCCCATCAAAGTCCTCTTTTTACATCAGAGTCCCATCAGTCTCCTTCTTACATCAAGGTCCCCATCATAGTCCCATCAGTCTTCTTCTTACATCAAGGTCCCCATCAGAGTCCCCTTCTTACATCAGAGTCCTATCAGAGTCTCCTTCTTACATCAAGGTCCCCATCATAGTCCCATCAGTCTCCTTCTTACATCAAGGTCCCCATCATAGTCCCATCAGTCTCCTTCTTACATCAAGGTCCCCATCAAAGTCCTCTTTTTACATCATAGTCCCATCAGTCTCCTTCTTACATCAAGGTCCCCATCAAAGTCCTCTTTTTACATCAGAGTCCCATCAGTCTCCTTCTTACATCAAGGTCCCATCATAGTCCCATCAGTCTTCTTCTTACATCAAGGTCCCCATCAGAGTCCCCTTCTTACATCAGAGTCCTATCAGAGTCTCCTTCCTAAATCAGGGTCCCCATCAGAATCCCCCTTACATCATGATCCCTATGAGAGTCCCCAACAGAGTCCCCTACTTACATCAGCACCCACCACTTACATCACAGTCCCATCAGAGTCCCCATCACAGTCCCTCTTTCCACTGTAAGATTTTGCAGAAGCTTTCGCAGCATGGCAGGAACCAGAGCAGGTCTGGACAGCAGAGGTACCGCCCGGGGGATACAGGGGGGAAACATGTCATGGGTCGCTAGGACTCTGGCGGGGAGAAGTGGAGGCCAAAAGGTAGCCTCTGCTGACCTGAATCCTCATCTATGCACATTTAGGAAAACACTAACCCTGGCTGCAGGTCGGATAATATCTTATAGCGAGCTGGATGTGATCCACAGGCTGTAGCAAGAGGACCATGCCCTAGACAATTCATGGTAGATCCAGATGGTACAATCAGATTATATAGTGTATGGCCATCTTAAGAAACGAGACAGCTGGAAACACAGAGGCAAACCATGCCACTCTACTACAGCTAAATGCCACAAGAATAGTCGCATCCTAAAATCCTGACATTGTAAAAAAAAAATGATCTGTAATGGCTAAAGACTATGGAGTGGTTTCACTCTCATGCTGCTGAATTAATTAACTCCGTCATTTATACGAACAACCCGTTTTACAGTGGGGGGCTGGCGCTGCCCAATTAGCTGCATTTCCTTAGAAGTAGACGGGCAGCCAACTGCTGTAACTGTATAGCCTGAAGCCAGATTGTGATGGAAACGGCAGAATGAGGGTCATAAATATAAGAAGCAAAGGCAATCTGAAAAGGAAAATCTTTCCCTCCTAATATAATAGTGAAAGACGATTCTTCACGGTTTGCTGTCCACTATTGCACCTTATTAAAGAGGAGCTAAACTGGGTAGAAACTAAATTTTGCTACAAGTACAGTTTTTAGGTAGAAGAGACTTTTTGTAGGTCATCTGCCAGAAAACTGCTTCACTTTTCTGCTAGTACAGTAAAACCTTGGATTGCGAGCATAATGCGTTCCAGAAACATGCTTGTAATCCAAAGCACTTGTATATCAAAGCATTTTTTTTTTTACAGGGTATAAAAGAGAAGAGAGGCGCCTCTAAGTGTAGCAATAAGTTGCTAAATGTTGTACCTTCATTAAATGTAACCATATTGCTACACTTAGAGGCGCCTCTCTTCTTTTTTTTATACACAGTTGTGACACGACACTACTCTTATATCAAGACATCGCTTGTATATCAAGTCAAAAATTATTAAAACATTTTGCTTGTCTTGCAAAACGCTCCCAGACCAAGTTACTCTCAAACCAAGGTTTTACTGTAAATTGTTTTGTAGTGTTCATTGCCTATGTGTGCTGCCTCATTCCTCTGCGATTTGCGCGAGTCACTTCTGACAAGTTTTCCTGACACCAAGAGCAAAAAAAGGGGACAGAGGAGAGAGCTCCAGCACACAGCCTGTGATGGACAGCCTCAGCTCTGTTCCTGTGTGCTGTGAGAAGGAAGGGTATCCCTTCCTTCCAATCAGCTCTCGGAGCTCTTCTCACTGAACTCTACAGTGTGTGACTTCCGCTTTATAAATTCTGGACTGTGAACAGATGTAGGGAGAAGACTGCAGATAAACAGGTACAACTTATGTAGGAGGATTTTGTTTTAGCTCTGGGATCACCTGAGGCCAGTGACTTCACTGGGTAGGGTTTACAACCACTTTAAGGCCTCATATACATGGACACTTTTAGGCATCCAACATAAAATTGCGGATGTATTTCTGCATGTGGGAGAGAAAGCTGCAGCGTACAGCTGCCCATAGTAATGAACGGCTACACACCAGCTGAAAACTGTAAGCAGGTACAGTGGAACCTTGGTTTACGAGTAACGCGGTTAACAAGCTTTTTGAAAGACGAGCAACTTTTTTTTTTTTAAATTCTAACTCGGTTTGCGAGTGTTGTCTCGCAAAACGAGCAGAATTCAAGCTAATGGGCGGTGCAGTACCGCATTTGGCCAGAGGTGCGGGGGCGGCGGGGACACTCGGAAAAGGTTCGGAGCCATTGGAAAATACTCGGAATAACTCAGAAATACTCAGTTCCCGAGTGTTTCCGAGCATTTCTGAGTTCAGCCAAACTGTCCTCCAGTATTTCTGAGGCTCTCTGGCGCCCCCACCCCCACCTCTGGCCACATGTGGTATTGCATGTAATAGACGTCAATGCGGAACAAATTATCTTCGTTTCCATTGACTTCTATGGGGAAACTCGCTTTGATATGCGAGTGCTTTGGATTACAAGCATTCTCCTGGATTATGCTCGTAATCCAAGGTTCCACTGTATATGCTGTGCTAGTGCAAACACACACGTGCGCAAATCCTTAAAAACACACAAAAACACATATTTAATGATTTATACCCATTCGTGAGTTTACACAGCCACAGAGCATATACCTGCGTACAACCATTTATTAAATATACAGCAATACAGTTACAAAAAGTAAAAAGAAAAATAGAAAAAGAAAGAAATAGATGGAAGAATGAAAAGAAAACTAGGAGGAATGAAGAGATAGAACGAATGACTAAAAAGAAAAGAAGATAAAATACAAAAAGATGGAAAAAATAAATAAATGGGAAAACAAAAACGATTTTCTGAGTCCTCCTAGCGAACAATAAAAAAAAAAAAAAAAAAAAAAAAAAAAAAGCAATCTAGGTGTTGAAAGCTTGACTTGTTAATGTGCCATAAATGAAGCAATCAGAATAATTTGGATTCTTAAAGACGAGTCGTTCCCTTTTAAAAGGAAATTCTCTGAAGCAAGATAACAAGGAGCCATCTATGTGACTTGCAGAAAAAAACTCGTTGTGATTTTTATGGCTACTAGCCCTGGAGGACATCATTAGGGCAAAGTCACACAGAGGGCGAGGAACCTTCTCACTAACCTTTGGGGCTAAATAAGTCACGCCAGATTTGCTGAGATCTTTGCAATGGTTTATCAGCGGCACGCTGGCATTCAGCGCACAATCAAAGCACTCTAGAATTCGCCACTTCTGAGGCTCCCAAATTGTTCAAGCTAGGGAAATGACAAGTTGAACCTCTGAACCGGAATATTTCAACTCCGGAAAATCTGAAAAGTTCTCTCCTGTAGTGAGCCTGTCCCCAAACCGCAAGGATTAACCCCTTGAAGGCCAAGCCTTTTTCTGACACTTGTTGCTTACAAGTTAAAATCAGTACTTTTTTTGCTAGAAAAATACTTAGAACCCCTAAGCATTATATATATATATTTTTTTTTTTTTTTTTTTTTTTTTTTTAGCAGAGACCCTAGAGAATAAAATGGTGGTCGTTACAATATTTTATGTCACACTGTATTTTGCGCAGAGCGAATTAAAAATAAACAAAACAGTCAAGTTAGCCCAATTTTTTTGTGTATTGTGAAAGATGATGTTATGCCGAGTAAATTGATACCCAACACGCTTTAAAATTGCGCACACTCGTGGAATGGCTACTACAAACTACCGTACTGAAAAATCTCCATAGGTGACGTTTTAAAGATCTTTAACTGTTACCAGTTTAGAGTTACAGAGGAGTCTAGTGCTAGAATTATTGCTCTCGCTCTAACGATCACAGCGATACCTCACATGTGTGGTTAGAATACGGTTCACATTTGCGGGCGCACCTTACGTATGCGTTCGGTTCTGGGCACAAGCACAGGTGGATGGGCCCCTTTAAAAAAAAATTATTATTTATTTCTTTGTACATTGTCCCTTTAATTTTTTTTTCCTTTTTTCAATCACTTTAATTACTGTCACAAGAAATGTAAACATCCCTTGTGACAGCAATAGTCACATGTCAGGTATTTTTTGGGATTTGGGGTCTATAAGACCCCAAATCCCTCCTTTGCGCTTACCGTATATACTCGAGTATAAGTCGTTCCGAGTATAAGTCGAGGCCCTAATTTACCACAAAAAAAATGGGAAAAACTTATTGACCCGAGTATAAGACGAGGGTGAGAAATGCACAGCTACTGTAAGTGGAAAAGAGGGTCAACAATGCCCATTTGCAGCATCACTGTGCCCATTTGCATGCCTCACTGTGCCCATTTGCAGCCATAGGTCCCCTGAACTTCAAACTCGGTAGTTAAGGGTTCCTAGATGCCCCCTAGCTGCAGCCAAAATTTGGGGTCTCTGAACCCAAAGGGTCCCGAAATGACATTGCTGCAGATAGACACCATTGACCGAATTTGAGGCCCTGTATCTCGGGGCCACTTGGTGCTAAGAATCCCAAATTTGGTGTACAAACCCAGTAGACCATAAAATTTCCAAAGCTGGGGTTTCTAGCACCAAGTGGCCCCGAGATACAGGGCCCCAAAAATCAGTTCAGAAAATGTAAAGCACTTTTCTGCAGCAGAGAATGACATTTTCCGAACCAGTTTTGGGGCCCTGTATCTCAGGGCCACTTAGTGCTAGGAACCCAAGCTTTGGATATGTTGTGATACTAGGTCCACTGGGTTTGCACACCAACTTTGGGGTTCCTAGCACCAAGTGGCCCTGAGATATGGGGCCCCAAAGTCGGTTCAGAAAATGTCAAGCACTTTTCTGCAGCAGAGAATGACATTTTCCGAACCGATTTTGGGGCCCCGTATCTCGGGGCCACTTAGTGCTAGGAACTTCAGCTTTGGATATGTTGTGGTACTAGGTCCACTGGGTTTGCATACCAAATTTGGGGTTTCTAGCACCAAGTGGCCCTGAGATACGGGGCCCCAAAGTCGGTTCGGAAAATGAAATTTTTTGCTGCAGAAAAGTGCTTGACTCGAGTATAAGTCGAGGGGGGCACTTTCAGCACAAAAAAATGTGCTGAAAAATTCGACTTATACTCGAGTATATACGGTAAAAGCATTCAAAATGCCAAGTTTGGCTGTTTTGAATACTGATTTTTTTTTTTTAAAACTGGCGCTGACATCGCTTCCGGGTTACTAGATCCAAGACCCGATCAAAGCAGATTCCGGCTTTGTTCGGGTCTCCGGTCAGCCGGGGGATGTGCCAGCTGGTCGCTCGGGCCTCCCAGTGGGAGAAGAGATAGCCCGGGCAAGCTGCGGAAGGTGCCAGGGGGGCAGGGAATTGACGTCTTCTCCCATTGCTTGTAATACTAGCCGAGGCTGATTAGCCACACCAGTTGTTAACACAAGAAAGCCAACCACCGACTCTGAAAAACGGTACCGGTACAACCACTTGAATCAGAAGGCCACATATATGCATTACGTCAGCATCAAGGGGTTAAAGCGGAGCTCTACCCAAAAGGGCAAACTCCGCTGTCTGCCTTCTGCCTCCCCCCACCTTCACATTTTGCACCTTCCGCCCACAGCCAGCCCATTCTCAAAGCGTATACACAGTAGGAGCCACAAGGCTTCACCGCTGGTTTCCTTAAGCCAAGATGGCGGCGCCAGCACCCGAGAGGCGATTCAAGAATCATCTCGGGTGAGAATGCCGCGGGATCCCTGGACAGGTAAAAGCCCTAATGGTAAAAGTCGGCAGCTACAGTATTTGTACCGGCTGTCTTAATTTTTTTTGGGAGGGGGGCGGAACTCCTCTTTAACTTCTCGTTTATTCTTGGGTAGAGTAAAAGCAATTTTACTTACCCTTTCCTCTGCTCCCCCAGCCCTGGCCTTCACATCATCATATCCAATGCAGGGCTATGGACCCCGATTCAATCTTGATGACATCACGACCTTAGCCTGCTGGTGCGTACAGGTGAAGAAACTGCGGGGAACAATCTAGCAGCACAGAGGAGTAGAGGATCAGCTAAGGAAATCAATTTTCCTATGTCTCCAAGTTACTTGCTTCTGAGGATGTTGCATACGAATGACGAAACGCGTTGGATAGGACCTCCGCCAACGTCACTTCTGCTTGCTGGAGTGCATGCTGGGTGTACGCAGCGGCGCTTTCTGGTTTATAGGTGATCTCTTACATTTCATATACGCAAGTGCACTGGCTTTTAATTATTTCATTATTTTAATAGTAAAACATTTTTTCTCGAAAAGAAGCTTTTCTCCCTCGTCTTTATGTAACTGCCATATGTATCTGGCCCAAATGTGAGCGATTGAGGCTGCACAAAAGGACCACAGTGGTTTGGCGTTTGGAACATTGGAAAAATCTACAGTGATTCGCTTGCTAGCACAAGGGGTCAATTTATTTCGGTAAGTGTAGAGTGAAGTTGGGGTCCACTTTTTGGCGTAAATGGAGGCACCAATGTGTAAGATATCATACGGATGAATCACATATGTTGCAGCATTGTTAATTCCTTTCAGAGTAGCACACAGCATGGTCAAGGATTTAGACATTTAGCACATTGGCATCATTGAACTTGATTATAGCACGTACATATTATTACATGTTATTGTGACTTTTTCATTTTACTTAAAGAGTTACTAAACCCAGGAGCCTGCATTCACTATATCTTGTCTCCCACAGTACACAGAACATGGAAATACAATTATTTTATCCTGTGCTGGATCAAGTATCTAATACATGACCCAGCACTTCTGGGTAGGGGGGGCGCCGCACCGGCTGTGTTGTGCTTAGTCAGATTAACCACCAGCACCCGCTGATCGGCAAAGGATGACAAAAACCGGCACATCCCCGCAGATAAGGCAGAGCTCTGTATGGTTTTTCTTTTCATTTTGCTGTGATACAGCCTTATTCCAAAATGACTTAGGCCTCTTTCAGACGAACGATCCGTTCAGGTCCGCCTGTCAGTTTTTTAGGTGGACCTGAACGGACCCACCATAGACCTCTATGGAGCGTCGGATGTCAGCGGTGACATGTCCGCTGACATCCGACCCGCTCCGATCCGAAAAAGTGTAACGGAGGAAAAAACTACTTTTCCATCCGTTTTCGGATCGGATCGAGTGACGACAGACTCTACGTTCCGTCGTCATCCGATCCCCCATAGGGGAGAGCGACGCTCTGACATCTGCCTGCTCAGCGTTGATCGGCGGAGCGATCCCCACTGAGCAAGCGGATGTTCACGGGGCGGATCATCATTGATTCGTCCCGTGTGAAAGAGGCCTTAGGCCCCTTTCACACAAGGCGGACTCCGTTTCTACGGAGCCCGCCTCGGTCCGCCGGGTTAGCGGGAGATCAGTCCGTTGATCGGCGGATGACAGGTCCCTCTCTGCTCACTGAGCGGGGAGGGGCTTGTCAGGCACCGCTGCCGCCTATGGAGGGATCGGACGAAAACGGTCAGCATGTCCGTTTTCGTCAGATCTCACCCGATCCGATCCGCCAGCGACGGACCTGGACGTAGATCTGCTTTTAGCGGATCGGACGGGGTCGGATGTCAGTGGACATGTCTCCGCTGAAATCCGGCGCTCCATAGACTAACATGGATCGCCCGTTCAGGTCCGCCGTCAAAACTGACAGGCGGACCTGAACGGTCCGATCGTGTGAAAGGGGGCTTAAATTCATTATTTTCCTCAAAATTTACAAACAATACCCCATAATGACAACATGAAATTAGTTTGTTTGAAAACTTTGCAAATTTATTAAAAATAAAAAAACAACAGGTACAGAAGTATTCACAACCTTTACCAGGACACTGAAAATTGAGCTCAGGTGCATCCTGTTTCCACTGATCATCTTTGAGATATTTCTACAACTTGGAGTCCACCTGTGGTAAATTCGGTTGAATGGACATGATTTAGAAAGGCACACACCTGTCTGTATAGGGTCCCATAGTTAACAGTGCATGTCAGAGCACAAACCAAGCCACGGAGTCCACGGAATTATTAGTAGACCTCTGAGACAGGATTGCATCAAGCTACAGATCTGGGGAAGGTTACAGAAAAATGTCTGCAGCATTGAAGGTCCCAGTGAGCACAGTGACCTCCATCATCTGTAAATGGAAGAAGTTTGGAACCACCAGGAGTCTTCCTAGAGCGGGCCACACTGAGCGATCAGGGGAGAAGGGCCTTAGTCAGGGAGGTGACCAAGAACCCGATGGTCACTCTGATAGAGCTCCAGCGTTTCTCTGTGGATAGAGGAGAACCTTCCAGAAAAACGACCACCTCTGCACTCCACCAATCAGGCCTGTATAGTAGTGTGGCCAGATGGAAGCCACTCCTCAGTAAAAAAAGGCACATGACAGCCCGCCTGGAGCTTGCCAAAAGGCACCTGAGGGACTCTCAGACCATGAGAAATAAAATTCTCTGGTCTGATGAAACAAAGATTGTACTCTTTGGCCTTAATGGCAAGCGTCATGTCTGGAGGAAACCAGGCACCGCTCATTACCTGGCCAATACCATCCCTACAGTAAAGCATAGAGGTGGCAGCATCATGCTGTGGGGATGTTTTTCAGTGGCAGGAACTGGGAGACTAGTCAGGATAGAGGGAAAGATGAATGCAGCAATGTACAGAGAGATCCTTGATAAAAACCTGCTCCAGAGCGCTCTGGACCTCAGACTGAGGCAAAGTTTCATCTTCCAATAGGACAAGGACCCCAAGCCCACAGCCAAGATAACAAAGGAGTGGAAACGGGACAACTCTGTGAATGTCCTTGATTGGCCCAGCCAGAACCCAGACTTGAACCTGATTGAACATCTCTGGAGAGATCTGAAAATGGCTGTGCACCGACGATCCCCATCCAATCTGATGGAGCTTGAGAGGTCCTGCAAAGAGGAATGGGAGAAACTGACCAAAAATAGGTGTGCTAAGCTTGTAGCATCATACTCAAAAATACTTGAGGCTGTAATTGGTGCCAAAGGTGCTTCAACAAAGTATTGAGCAAAGGATGTGAATACTTATGTACATGAGATTTTTTTTGTTTTTTATTTTTAATAAATTTGCAAAGATTTCAAACAAACTTCTTTCACGTTGTCATTGTGGGGTATTGTTTGTACAATTTTCAAGAAAATAATGAATGTAATCAATTTTGAAAGAAGGCTGTAACATAACAAAATGTGGAAAAAGTGAAGCGCTGTGAATACTTCCCGGATGCACTGTAAGTGATCATCAGGAAAGGTAAATGGTGAAATTTTAAATTTGCAAAGTTCCTTGATTGTCTTAGCCATAAAAGAGGTTGAAGAAGTTGTAATCCCCGGGACCAGTCAAGGGTAATGTAATGTAGGGGGGTCTTCACAGCAGGGTACCCTGCAAAAACCGCCAAGGTTACGAGTGCAGAACTGCACATTATGCTTACTTCTGAGGGCACTGCAAATCACACCTTCCTGGAGTTCATTAAAGAAACTTTGGTGATTTTTACAGCAGCAAAAAAAAAAAAACATAACAAATGACTAAAATCAAAACTAGACAAAATAGTCATGAGCTGCATCAAGTCTGGCAAAAATTTCCCACCACGAAAAGTGAGAAGCAGCTAAAAGCTCAGTTCTATTAAAGATCTGGAATATTAAAATCACAAAACCTAAAAGAAATTCAAAGATATTTATTCATGTAAACAAGTGAGATTTTTCTTATGCAAAAACTGGGCACATAGACTGTCAGTGCTGGTTCACATTTGTGCACTGCGAATTCTGCACTGCGTCCAAATCACACCCTGTTCATGCGGATCACTGCGAGTGTGTATGTTAAGTTAACCCCCCTAATCAGTGTGGTGCGATTTGCAGAATCGGCTCGCATGGATGTAAAAACCCATGTGATAGGATTCTGGTGCCGCCAAAAAAAGGGTCCTGTGCGATTTTGGTGCGGATTTTGTGTGATTTGAGCAATACAGAATGGCTCCAATCGCACTGCTGATGCATTGAATGTGATTTGAACAGGAATGCAGTGCGATTCCTTTTCAAAAATCGCATGTGGTTCCTGCACCACATTGTGTGAACCAGCACACAATGGGGAAAAAAGTAAATTCTTAGGAATTAAAGTGATGCTAATGTCTCACAAACTTGTCATATACTTACCTGCTCTGTGTAATGGTTTTGCAAAGAGCAGCCCCGATCCTTCTCTGGTCTCTCGCCGGTGCTCCTGGCTCCTCCCTCCTGCCGAGTGCCCCCACAGCAAGGATCTTGCTATGGGGGCACCCGAGCCGAGATGCTGCTGTGTGTGTCCATTCAGACATGGAGCTGTGGTTCAGCCCCGTCCTCTCTCTCTCTCCTTATTGGCTCACAGACTTTAATTGACAGAAGCAGGAGCCAATGGCGCCCCGCTGCCATCTCAACCAGTGAGGAGGGAGAGTCTCAGGCAGCCGACACTCTCGTGCAACATCGCTGGATAGAGATGGGCTCAGGTAAGAATTAGGGGGACTAAGGGGGGCAGCTGCACACAGAAGGTGTTTTATCTCAATGCATAAAATATTCATAACTTTAGTAACCTCTTTATCTTCAATATGGAGATGAACATGCAAAAAAAACAAAAAAAACGATCATTAGTCCGATAATCTCATCATGTGTACCAGGCTTTACAAGCATTTTGTCGCTCGTTTTTTGCTCAAACAGCATCTCTCCACCCCCATTCTCCTACACTTCTCCTCCCCCTATTGCTTTCTATTGGCTAATCGAAAACACCAGAAGCTGTAAAACGCTTGTAATGCACTTTTAAAAACGCTCAAAAAAACTCTCAAATAGAAACGCCAGTAAATCCCTATGCTTGGGTGTAAATGCAACCTTAACTACTTCACCTGCAAAAGATTTACCCCCCTCTTCGTGACCAGGCCATTTTTTGCTATATGGCACTGCGTTACTTTAACAATGGCGCGGTCATGCAAAACTGTACCCAAAATAAAATTAATGTCCTTTTTCCCCCCCCACAAATATAGCTTTCTATAGGTGGTATTTGATCACCTCTGCGGTTTTTATTTCTGCACTTTAAACGAAAAAAAGACCGACAATTTAAATAATAATAATAATAATAATAATAATAATAATAATATATATATATATATATATATATATATATATATATATATATATATATATATATATATATATATATATATATTTTAAAATTGTCGGTGTATATATATATATATATATATATATATATATATATATATATATATATATATATATATATTTATTTTATTTTTTATTTTTTCTCACTTTCTGCTATAAAACATATCCAATAAAAAAATTGAAAACAATACAATTTCTTCATCAATTTAGGCCAATATGTATTCTGCTCCATATTTTGGTAAAAAAAAAAAAAAATCCAACTGCGTGTATATTGATTGGTCTGCGCAAAGATTATAGCAACTACAAGCTATGGGATATTTTTATTTCTTTTACTAGTAATGACGGCGATCAGCGACTTATAGCGGCG
Organism: Lithobates clamitans; assembly: GCA_037952925.1. NCBI lineage: Eukaryota > Metazoa > Chordata > Amphibia > Anura > Ranidae > Lithobates > Lithobates clamitans. The sequence goes on from JBBGZY010001403.1 coordinate 104,783, forward strand.
GACAGTCGGACACTAACTGAAACTTCTTGGGGACCAGTGCAGTGACACTAATACAGTGATCAGTGCTAAAAATATGCACTGCCACTGTACTGTCTCTGGCTTAGAAGGGATTAACATCAGGGGTGATCAAAAAGGCTAAACATGTGCTTAGCCAGTGTTTTAGCGTACTGTGTGGGAGGTGCTTTTACTGAGGGACCTGATGGATTTTATGTCCCTGCTTGGCATTTTAAATTCCATACCTTCCCTCCGGTCAAAACGGCGATCTGCCTTGTTTACTTAGGTGGTTATGGTTCTCTGCCTAACGATCGGCGGGTGCCGGCGGACATCAGATCCATAGTACCCGCAGCTCAGCTCCCGCTGTGTATAATCATAGCAGGAGCAAGCCGCTGGCGGCATGCATGTGTGCCCCCTACCCAGAAGAGCCGGATCATGTATATATACACGTGATCTGGTGTACGGATACTGCCCTGTAGCAGTAAAACTGCTATAAGGCAGAGGGGAAGTGGTTAAGGAACAACTCAAGTCAAAAACAGGAAATACCTTTGCTATCGTAATATTATATACTCAAACAGCTCGAAAAGAAATGCAACAACTTTTATATCAACTTTCAGGGATTTTCCATGACGTACACCAAAATAACTCCACAATTCTCAGGTAAGTAAGGTCTCAAAATGCAGATCCTCCATGTGTGCTCGTCTCAGCTTTAGGCCCCTTTCACACTTGTGCGACTTGTCCTGCGACTTGGGACTACAAAGTCACATGACAAGTCGTACCCCATGATTTCCAATGAGTACCATTCATATCTGTGCGACTTCAAGTCGCACCAACTTTAAAAGTAGTCCATGTACTACTTTGGTCCGATGATGATTTCAGGTTGAGGTCCATAGACATCAAGTTTACACGGGCATTCCCTGAAATTGTGGAAAAAATCACGTCAAAATCGCGCAACTTTCAAGTCGCGGCAGTGTGAAAGGGGCCTTGGGTTTCACTCGAAATTCCACTGTGTTAGGCCTGGTTCACACCTATGCATTTTTTTGTGCGTTTTCAGTTTTGCAGAAACACACTACAGTGCATTTAACATGGTTTCCTAAGGATCTTCCATTCTATTACTAGAGTAGTAATTCGGTGGTACTTTGTCGCAGCAAGTGGGCTTAGCACTATATGACCATATAGTGTGACCAAACCCCCGTATTTTTTGAATATGTTCAGGTGTTTTTAACTAGCCTTGCAGGAAATGTAATTCTTGTATGTGTGCGCTGTAAAATATTTTGTCCTATGGGTCATGTTCACATCTGTACTTTATGGAAAGGGCCAGGGACTTTTTACTGGTTTTAGGTTCCATACACTTCAATGGATCAAAAACGTGTATTGAAAAACGCAAAATGCACCTGAAATATGCAAACTGCAACCTGCATAGGTGTGAACCAGGCCTAAGTCCAAATGGAATGGGCTCCTTGCTCCATTCACCTCTCCACACTTCCACCGCATCCTTGGCATAGTTTTCTCTCCACTAGAATTTTAATTTTCACACATTTGCAATCATTCGACCATAGAGGAAGCAGAGAAGTGAACCACGAAGTGGCCAACCATGTGAAAATTGTAAATATGTATTAAAACACTCCAAAGACATGCTGGTAGGTTAATTGGATTCTGTCTAAATTGCCCCTAGTATGTATGAATGTGAGTTAGGGACCTTAGATTGTAAGCTCCTTGAGGGTAGGGACTGATGTGAATGTACAATGTATATCTAAAGCGCTGCGTAAATTGACGGAGCTATATAAGTACCTGAAATAAAATAAATAAAACAACAAAAATGCTAAATGCTTGTGTGTGTGTGTGTGTGTGTGTGTGTGTGTGTGTGTGTAAGCTCCAACAGTAGTGGAGAGAAGCCTTGAGCAAAGAGCCGGTGAAAGTGTACTGAGATAAAAGAAGCAGCGGAGGTCACAGCTGGAGTCGGAGGAGAAGTGTACAGCCAGGGAGCTGGGCTAAAAACAGATGGAGGATGTGTATTAGGAGTGATTTAGATGGGCAAATGCAGCGTTGTCAAGTGCATTTAGCTTGCATAAACGTAGATGTAAACCCTAACTACACTATATTGTCAAAAGTATTGGGACGCCTGCCTTTACACACATGAACTCTAATGGCATCCCAGTCTTAGTCCGTAGGGTTCAGCATTGAGTTGGCCCGCCCTTTGCAGCTATAACAGCTTCAACTCTTCTGGGAAGGTTGTCCACAAGGTTTAGGAGTGTGTCTATGGGAATGTTTGACCATTCTTCCAGAAGCACATTTGTGAGGTCAGGCATTAATGTTGGACGAGAAGGCCTGACTCACAGTCTCCACTCTAATTCAACCCAAAGGTGTTCTATTAGGTTGGGGTCAGGACTGTTCAGGCCAGTCAAGTTCTTGCACCCCAAACTCGCTCATCCATGTCTTTATGGACCTTTCTTTGTGCATTGACCCAAATCATTTGGTGGAGAGGGGGGATTATGGTGTGGGGTTGTTTTTCAGGGGTTGGGCTTGGCCCCTTAGTTCCCGTGAAGGGAACTCTTAAGGCGCCAACATACCAAGACATTTTGGACAATTTCATGCTCCAAACTTTGTGGGAACAGTTTGGGGATGGCCCCTTCCTGTTCCAACATGACTGAGCACCAGTGCACAAAGCAAGGTCCATAAAGACATGGATGAGCCTTCTCATACAAAGTCAGTGCCTGACCTCACAAATGCTTCTGGAAGAATGGTCAAACATTCCCATAGACACACTCCTAAACCTTGTGGACAGCCTTCCCAGAAGAACTGAAGATGTTATAGCTGCAAGAGTGTGCCAACTCAATATTGAACCCTATTGAAGTCTGCCTTGTTTACATAGGCAGACCGCTGTTCTGCTTCTGTCCCAACCGATCACCTCTGGCACCTCCCTACCAATCACAGGGCGAGCAGGTCGCCGGCAGCGGCACGCCCCAGACCCGGAAGTGCAGGATCATGTACAGGTACGTGATCCTGCACAGGTACGTGAGCCACCTTGTAAGTGAGCCACCTTGCTGCCATATATGTACAGTATACGGTCGGCAAGCAGTTAAAGACTTGACATGTTTGGTATCTTTTAATTCGACGCAACCTCTTCTTTTATGTTTTACCAAAACAGTGCGTAATATATTGTGTGTGTTCGGACTAAAATTCATTTTAGTGTATTTTTCCTGAAAATATGTGTCTGATAAACAGTTGCACAAATATCTTGCAATATAAAAAATTGCAACCATCTTTTCATTCTACATGGTCTCTACTTTCAGAAATTCTAGAATATAGAAATTATAAAAAAAAGATGTAGATTTTAACATGTATGCAAAAAATTAAACACAAACTCTCTAGAGGGGAAGTGGTTAACGAAAGCTAAATGTTAAATACACTTTAAATCCAAACTCCAGGAAAAAAATATTTTTTAACCACTTCCCACCCGTATGACGTCACATGATGTCCTCGGGCTTGAAGTGGTCATACCGGGATGATGCCTACACCTGCAGACATCATCCCAGTATGCAAATTTCCAGCCAGCAATTCCCTCTGAACAGCCACTCGATCCCTTCTGCGAGCGGTGGAAAGGGGCCCCCTCCCCCACTGCCGCATCGCTCCCGGGCTCCGCAATTGGATGGCAGAGCCCAGGGGCGATGTGACCAGCGGCACTACACACAGAGAGAGGAACTGATATTGTTCCTCCCTCTCTGTGATCCCGGAAACCGAAAGTGTAGAGGATTTAGTCACTTTTGGTTTTGGCTCTTTGCTTACCTGGCCGTTAGCGACCAGGAAAGCAGCCGATTAAACTGATCTGTTTCCGATCGGTTGCAATGGAGCCCAGAGGAGAGATCTGGGGTCTAATAGACCCCAGATATCCCTGTGATGGAACGTCCCACACTCCGCTTGAGTGCTTTCGCCAGTATACCGCTTCCTAAGTCCTGGAACACGAGTCCAATGGATCTGGCTATAGGAACCCCCAAGAACCAGACAACACCAGTCTCAGAATACATCAGGAATAGCCTTTTATTTGAGATCTCACACAAATATATACAGCAAGATAACTAAAACCTAACCTAATTAACATGAGCTAATTATCTAATCCTTTATCCAGCCTAGGTGACCAAGAGACATGACCTTTAGGACAGACTTGTGGTCACCGAGCTTCACACAGTAGCAGAGTTATTTAACACAAAACAACAATGGGTGAAAAGACTGTTAAGAAGCCCACACTAGACTTATTTACAATAAACACATTATAGCAGACAACAGACAGGTGACTGAAGTTGATGACATTAGCATCTAACAGTTTGAGTCCCAACGGTAGGAACCAGTCACTATTTCTAATATGGCAAATACAGGGTTCCCAGAGTCTTTGTGTCTTGGGGGGGACATGGACCTGAATCCAAAGCAACACCACCTCCAGGGTCCCCAGGCATACAGCTCACAGAGAGCACCATTCCCCCAAATGCCAGGGCCCATAATCGGTGGGTAAGAGGCTTGCATTCAGTCGCCTCCAAAAGCCTCTGTCCTGGCTAGGTCTGTCACAATCCCCATAAAGAGAACCCGTCAAGGCCCATGCTTTCACAAGGGATGTTGTACATCCCTTGTAATAGCAATAAAGTTGATCAAAAAAAGAGACCGTGCTAAAAGAAAAAAAAATTTGAATAAAATAAATAATAATAAAAATAAATAAATAAAGCGCTCCCTCCCCTCTGTGCTTATGCATAAATGAGAACGCGTACGCATCCCTCACACATATACAAACAGTGATCGCACCACACGTGAGGTATCGCTGTGAACGTTGGAGTGAAACTAATCATTTTAGCTCCAGACCTCCTGTGTAACTCTAAACAGGTAAGCAGTAAAGGCTTTTAAAGCGCTGCTAATGGAGATTTTTAGGTACTTTCGTTTGGTGCTGTTCCACGGGAGTTCGCAATTTTAAAGCATGACACGTTAGGTATCTATTTACTCAGCATGACATCATAATTTATATTTTAACAAAAAAAAAAATAGGTATTGTGTTTGCGTGCAATAAAATAAATGAAAATGTATTTTTTTTCCCCCCCAAAAAAAAAGAGAAAAAAAACAAAACACCCAGAATTTTATTTTCTAGGGCAGGGATATGCAATTAGCGGACCTCCAGCTGTTGCAAAACTACAAGTCCCATCATTCCTCTGCTTCTGCGTGTCATGTTTGTGGCTGTCAGTCTTGCTATGCCTCATGGGACTTGTAGTTCTGCAACAGCTGGAGGTCCGCTAATTGCATATTCCTGCTCTAGGGTCTCTGCTTAAAAAAAAAAAAAAAAAGAATAAAATAAAAATTATATTTAGTGTTTGAAAACGAATTTTCAAGCACCAAATACAGATTTTTACACGTAGGAGAAAATTTTCAGAATTGGCCTGGGTGGGAACTGGTTAAAGGTTTAGAACTTCTGAGGCTTTGCGCACACTTCCTGTCCAGTTGGCTCCTCATGTGTGCAATTGTGATTGGATATACCTAGGAAAGGAAGTAAAGAAAAATCCCATGAAAGGAGTCACAACAGGCAGTAAAAAGATTACAGAGGTCATAATTCTCCACTTTATCTGAAACTGCTGCTTATTTCATTATACATAGATTTCCTTCTTTTCATGGCTCTTTCCTTTGCCGTGTCCTTCTGACCTTTCCAGTTCTTTCATATTCTGCTGGTTGCCATGTGAAATCTGTCCAGAGATGCCGCCCTTAATGTGTATGGAACAAAATAGCCCGGATTCGCCTTAATCTGACTGCAATTGCCAGTCACGCAAAGTGCATCTCCCAGGAACAGCGCATGCAAACTAATCTGTAGGTTCTTTCTACACGACGCCCCGACCTTATGACAATTCAAAGAGAACTGTAAATATGGGCAGCATATGTGCTCGATTTTTAAATATACAGTAGAAAGTTTCAAATGAAAAGTTTTTAAATGTGTATTCTGTAGATTTTTTTTTTTAAAGCTGAATTCCTACTTTCCCTTCAGTCTTGCACAGATGTACAGGCTTCTCTACGGACATTGCTTACTCCGATTGCACTGCACTCTGTGAGCTTCTCACAGTGTGCATTAAAAGCTGCAGCAATTCAGAGCCTGCCTCATTTCCAGCCTGGAGTGCACCCATCATCATCTAGCTTTTTTTCTCCCCATACAGTCCCCCTGCCCCTTTCATTCATTGGATTTCAGTCCTTTCATTCACGAAGACTCAGCTCAGCATCATGTGGGCGTTAGGCTCGATTCACATCTATGCATGTTGCTTTTGAGCATTTCTGCAGTGCATTTTGCGGTGCTTGCCGCGTTTTTGAACATGCGTTTTTGCTGCTTTTTTTTTTTTTTACACTGTGGTTGCAACCAACTATATACAGTGTAAAAAAAAGAAACTAAAAAAACCCGCAAATTGCGGCAAAAACACGGTGCTTGCGTTTCGGATGCGGGTCGATTGAATTCTATTACATGCAAAACGCTGCATTTTTGCATGAAAAAAAGTCCCCGACCCTTTCCAAAAACGCAGAGGCACAAAAATGCATTGATGTGAACATGTTCCATAGGAACCCATGTTAAAAAATTCCCATGCATTTCTGCAAAATGCATAAAAAAAAGCATTAGTGTGAATCAAGCCTAAGCTAGGGCACTATGCATGCAATACAGGCTGCCTAGGAACGCCCATTCTTCCAGACCGACACCCATCAGTGCCCCGATGATCAGTGCAGTCCCAGCAGTTCCCAGAAGGGACACCAATCAGTGCCAACCTCATCAGTGCAGCCTATCAGTGCCCAACAGTGTCGCCTCATCAACGAAGGAGAATTACTTATTTACAACATTTTCTTATAAAGTAAAAAAAACTTCTTTTTTTATTCAAAATTTTTTTGTTTTGTTTTTTAGCACAAAAAAAAAAAAACAGCGTTGACTACCAACTCTATTTGTGGGAAGAAAATGATAAAAATTTCATTTGAGTACATCGTTGTATGACCATGCAATTAAAAAAAAGAAAAAAGGAGGGCCCACCGACCTTGTGCATTACCAATGGTAAATTTTATTAAAAGCTATAACAGCAATAATCATCCTCACAAACGAACGCGTAAAAGAGGCTGATCAATTGGTGAGACTGCATCTCTGAACGCCTGCAACCTGGACCTGATATTGGAGGGGTCAGATGGCATCCCAAACGGCTGACGCGTTTCAAGGGCGTGCCCTCTTCCTCAGAGGTTAAGTGGTCAAAGCTGAAAATTGGCCTGGGCAGGAAGGGGGGGGGGGGAGGGGGGGAGTGCCCTGTAGGCAAGTGGTTAAAGTCCCACCCTATGGGACCCTATTCAATCTTTGTTCAGGTCCGCCATCAGTTCTGCATTTTTGGTGTAATATGACGGGCTCAGATTGACTGATGGGTTCCAGTCTGTATATGATTCAGAAGGCATATGTCATTCTGCTTACTTTTTCTGGAAATGTTGGAAGTATGTTTTTCAATGAAAAAAAAAAAAGAAAGAAATTTTTTTTTTTTTTTTTTTTTTTAAAGTACTAAGCATAATAATATATGGATAAAATTGAAACTGAAGCTGGTGGGTCCCACATCAAACTCAACCAGCAAGAGCATAACAAATAGTGCTTGCCAGTCCACCTTGGTATTGGATCCCAACAAGAAGTCTAGAAAGGATGAATGATTTTATATTAGGTCTGCTCTGCAAGAATAGACTCCCCAACATTACTGCCTCCACAAAAAAGGACAGGACTGAGGTTTCTCGGCTTATACCGTAAAGCAAACCGGTCCCCAACCTATGCCTAGTAAGATAAACATCTCTGGGTAAAGTACCTACATAGGCATATGTAAGATCCTTTGCCTCGCTGTGCTGACATTTTTTCAATTACAACCAATACATTCCAGATACATGTAGAACGGGCATCCCAATGGCTCCTGAACCCCGGGGTGCCCACGGTACACAACTGCTGCATTTCCAAAATCCACACCTCAAGACACATTCCCACCACATCCATAGGCTGGAGGTCTCTATACTGCATTGTGTGACTGTCTTAAGCTGGCCAAATACTACACAATCGGATTGTTGTTCAGACCTGTCATCATCTATACCAGTGATAGTGAACCTTGGCACTCCAGATGTTTTGGAACTACATTTCCCATGATGCTCCACTACACTGCAGAGTGCATGAGCATCATGGGAAATGTAGTTCCAAAACATCTGGGGGGCCAAGGTTTGCCATCACTGATCTATACAGTCTAGTTGTATAGTAAATGTGAAGGTTTAGACCTTCTTTTCCAAAGGTCTACATCAGTGGTCTCCAAACTAGGGCCCTTTGCTTGCTTGTATCTGGCTCTTGGGGCACTATTCCTTCAACTGACACCAATGATGGGGCACTATTCCTCCCACTGACACCAATAATGGGGCACTATTCCTTCAACTGACACCAACGATGGGGCACTATTCCTCCCGCTGACACCAACAACGGGGCGCTATTCTTCCTGCTGACACCAATGATGGGGCACTATTCCTCTCGCTGATGCCAATGATAGGGCACTATTCCTCCCGCTGACACCAACGATGGGGCACAATTCCTTCCGCTGATAACAATGGGGCACTATTCCTCCCACTAACACCAATGATGGGGCACTATTCCTCCCAGTAACACCAATGATGGGGCACTATTCCTCTTGCTGACGCCAATGATAGGGCACTATTCCTCCCACTGACAACTGCAATGGGGCACAATTCCTCCCACCGATACCAACAATGGGGCACTATTCCTCCCATTAACACCAATGATGGGGCACTATTCCTTCCGCTCACACCAACGATTGGGGCACTATTCTCCCCGCCGACACCAACGATGGGGCACTATTCCAACAATGGGGCACTATTCCTCCCACTGATACCAACAATGGGGCACTATTCCTCCCACTGACACCAACAATGGGGCACTATTCCTACCGCTGACACCAATGATGGGGCACTATTCCAACAATGGGGCACTATTCCTCCCACTGACACCAACGATGGGGCACTATTACAACAATGGGGCACTATTCCTCCCACTGACACCAACGATAGGGCACTATTACAACGATGGGACACTATTCCTCCCACTGAAACCAACAATGGGGCACTATTACTCCCACTGACACCAACAATGGGGTTGTTGGTGTGACCAACTCAATATTGAACCCTATGGACGAAGACTGGGATGCCATTAAAGTTCATGTGCCTGTAAAGGCAGGCGTCCCAATACTTTTGGTATTATATGGTATATGTAGAAGTACTGGAAGCCCCTACTTAGAACTCTTAATCCCCAGGGACCCCACTGCAGCTTGTTAGGTAGACTCCCATTGGTTAAGGATGTCATTTCCCGAACCTCCAAAACCCATTCAACTGCTTGTTACCCCATTTTTGCCATCTAAAGAAAATATAACACCCTCAAGAACATTTTGGGGGGGGGGGGACATAGACTGTTAGAATTGATCACTAAATACATTTTGTAGTCACTCACCATAGACATCACCCTTCACTGCAAACAAATTCATTACATGGAGCCAGCGAGTGGAAAACACATTTAGAGGCCGGCACCATCTTTTACAGAAAACCATTAAGGGTTTCTTCCTAGAACATCCATACTATTAATAAGTTCAGCACATATCAGAGAAGTGGAAAAAGTACATCACAATATCAAAACTTCCTTTAACCTTTTCCAAGTGCCTTGACATGTGGCAACTGCACATTCAGTATAGAAATATTTCTCTGTCAACATCTGTAAAGTGTTTAAATAGAGCATCGGTGCTGCAAATGTGTTAAAATCAGCATTACATAACGCTGACCAACACTTCCTCACCCATGGTGCTTTAAATGAGGAAGTTTTGAAACTAGAATATGGGCTGCACACATTTTAATATACACGTAGCAAAAAAAAAAAATAGATCTTTATATGCTTTGACAATCCTAGGAGATTTCCATATAAAAAGCTCCACTATGCTGCGTTGGTTGAAAGCATATTCTCATACACCTAAACTGTGCTAGAAACATTAAAGTGATACTAAACACACACTGTTTATTAAATTACATTGTCCCTTCCATTTCTGTATATGGATGATGGCACTGTAATTTTAATAAACATTAACCACTTGCTTACAGGGCACTTAAACCCCCCTCCTATCCAGACCAATTTTCAGCTTTCAGCGCTGACGCACTTTGCATGACAATTGCGCGGTCATACAACACTGTACCCAAATGAAATTTTTATCATTTTTTCACCACAAATAGAGCTTTCTTTTGGTGGTATTTGATCACCTCTGCGGTTTTTAATTTTTGTTAAAAAAATGTAAAAAAATGATTTTTTTTTTTAATTTTTTATATTTTGTTATAAAAATTTTTAAACGGGTCATTTTTCTCCTTCATTGATGTACACTGATGAGGCGGCAGTGATGGGCACTGATGGGCGGCAGTGATGGGCACTGATGGGCGGCAGTGATGGGCACTGATGGGCGGCAGTGATGGGCGGCACTGCCAGGGGGGCTTTGATAGGTGGCACTTGTGGGCACTGTTAGGTGGCACTTGTGGGCACTGTTAGGTGGCACTTGTGGGCACTGTTAGGTGGCACTTTTAGGTGGCACTGATGAGGCAGATGTGCCTCTTCCACTTGGGGACCGATGTCCCTGACATCCGAGCCGGTGATCGGCTTTTTTTTCTACTCGCACTGTCAGCGTGAGTTAAAAAAAAAAAAACGATTACCGATCTTTTGTTTACATCATGTGATCAGCTGTCATTGGCTGACAGCTGATCACATGGTAAGGGGCCGGGACCGGCCCCTTACTCGGATCGGTGATCAGCCGAGTCTCAGTGACTCAGTCATCACGGCACGCGCAGGGAGCGTGCACAGGGGAGGCCGTCATATGACGGCCTCCCAGGAATGCAGGTATGCGCTGTGGCCGTCATTCGGCCATAGCGCGGATGCGTAGTGGTTAAGTACTTTTTCCTGATCGATACACAGCTGTCACATGACCCAGATCTTTCCCAGCCTGTCTGCAGGGAAACAAAAGCAGGAGGAGCTTCTAGTCCTCTGCTGCTGGTCACAAGTTCAGAATAAAAAAAATAAAAAAAACAGCCTTTGGTAATTCATATTAGTAAACTGTTTTAAATTGTATGTGTGTATATATATATATATATAATCATTATTATATTTTTTTGGTATTAAAGTGGAGTTCCACCCAAAAAAAAAAAAAAAATAGTAAAGTGCTTAAAAAAAAAAAAAAAAAAAAAACATTTGGAGAAATTTTTTTTTTTACTCACCTCTAAATGCCTGTTGCTAAATGCTCCCTCGTAGTCTGCCTCCTTCGGTGCCTGGGCTCCTGACATCACTTCCCTCGGCGCAGGAAGGGAGATCACCTCTGCACCCTCTTGTCAATCATCTGTGCCATGTGACCAGTCCCAGATGATTGCGAGGGCCAGTGCGGCTCGCGCATGCCCCGGCTGTGAAGCCACAGCCGGGCACCCACAGTTAAAATGCCGGCGCTGCCGAGCGGAGGGGGGGACGAGCGAGGCTTCGATCCCCCGCATCGCTGGACCCTGGGACAGATGAGTGTCCGATTAAAAGTCAGCAGCTGCAGTATTTGTAGCTGTTGACTTTTAATTTTTTTTTTAATGGGAACCCCGCTTTAACATAGTGTTGGTGGATTTCTGCCAGTCACAGGCTGTATCTTATTTTGTTGGTTAGTGGGCATGAAGGAGGAGGGAGGGAGTGGGCTGTCATTTGCCACTGTGTATACGCCCACATGTACAGTATGACTCTATAGTCACATGGGCTGCTCAGATGTGATAGAGAGGAAATGCTGAGCATAAACACTCATGTGCAGAGTTGCCACCGCAGATGCAATATCCCTAGCTGAACTGGGGGCACGAACAGAAGGTAGAGATAGAGAGCAGCAAGATCAACTAGATTTTTTTGCAGAATACAGAAAACTAATCTCATCGTGACTATGAACAGCATGTAATACACCATTTATTGATAGGCTTTTTATGATTTGACACTTTGAGGAAGAATGGGATTGTCTGCTGTAGGCAGCAGCAAGAGTTCCTCCTTTAGATACTTGGATTATGAATGGGCCGATCCATCCAGGAAGACGACACTGCACACCGGTAATCACAGGCAGTGAGACATTTCCTGATCTGTGCAGCTGCGGAAGGGGAAATGTCTCACTGTCTGCAATTAACAGTGTGCATTGTCAGCTTTCTGGCGGGATCGGGCAGGTCTGTTGGGACTAGGATCTCAAATACGCCCAAGCCCATCACTAACTTTAATTATGAGGCCCAAGCATATGGTGATGGCATGTGTACTGTATTTTTTTACCATGGAGCTAAAAAGAATCAGGAAGGTTCTCAAATGTAGGATATGTGTTGTTTAGTGGACAAGGAGGACTCTCACCTGTAGGGTACGTATCTTTTAGAAAAACCAAGGTTTCACATGTAGAGTATGAAATGATTGAAGGAACAATATGATTCTCATTTGTACGACATGCATTGTTCAGAAGACCAAGAAGGTTCTCCCATATAGAGTGTGCATTGTTTTGAGGACCTGGAGGGTTCTCACCTAAAAAGGTATTCACTGTTTGGAGAACCAGGGAGGTTCTCACCTGTAGGTTAGGCATCTTTCAAAGTGACCAGTAAATTTAACACCTGTAGGAAATGCATTGAATAAAAGAGCAAGAGGGTTCTCACCTGTGGGGTACGCATTATTCAGGGGATCAGAGTGTTCTCACCTATTGGGGTGGCATAATTTAGAGGACCAGGATGAGTAAGGTTTTCATCTGTAGGTTATGCATTGTTTAAAAGGACCAGGGTGGTTCTCACATGTTGGGTATGTGGACCACGAGGGTTATCGCCAGTAGGATTTACATTGTTAAAAAGACAAAAACGTTTTTTACATGTACAGTAGGCGATGCAATGGTTCAGAAGACTAAGAAGGTTCTTACCTCTAGGATACACATTGTTTACAAGACCAGAGAGTGATCACATGTACAGTATGCATTGTTTAGAGGACCAACAAGGCTCTCACCTGTAGGGAACAGATTATTTAGTGTGCTATGTAATTTTCTCTTTATGATGTTCCTTTCACCTTCCTGGGAAGGGGGGCAGTTAAAACTCTATATATTATTAACCCGTTCCCGACAATCTCACTCCAATATACAGCAGCAAAATGGCACCGCTGCGTGAATCGCCGTACCCGTACGGCGCTCGCGCGCCCCCACTGTGTCTGCCACGATCGGATTTGTTACAGAACCCATCAATCTTCAGGTCCAGGCCAATGATTTCTGGCCTGGACCTGCTGATCAGTTCTGATGAATGAAATGCTTCCCCTCTGCCTGCAAGTGTAAACACAGGCAGGGGAAGTGATGTCATCTCCCCTCGTGGAACTAGTGCCGCTCATCCTTCTGGTGAACTGGCAAGCACCAGCGGCCTAGTACACCCTGGTCGTACATCCAGCACTGCAGTAACACTTGGTGATGTGGCGAGTCCCATAAGTGCAGTTCAAGCTGGTGAGGTGGCTAGCACAAATAGTGTCCCGCAGCCACCAACAATAACAAAGACAGGCCCGTCGAGCCCATAGTGCCCTTCCTGCTGCATTCACCAATCTGAATTGGGAGCCCACAACTTCTGCAGCACCCGTACTTCCCCCATTCACTGGCCAACCTGGAATTCAGGTGGAAACAGTTGATTTTACGTCACTTGATTTTTATTTGCCGTTTTTCACGGAAGATAGATCTATTGTGGACCAAAGCAATTTGTATGCTGGTCAATTCATCGCCAATAATCCCCAGTTGACCCTTACCAGAGATTGGAGACCTATTACAGTTTCCGAATTTAAGACATTACTGGGCCTATCCCTCCTCATGGGCATAACTAAAAGTGAGTTGCGGTCATATTGGTCCACCGACCCAATTCACCATATGCCCGTGTTCTCTGCCTCCATGACCAGGACACGATACGAGCAGATCTTGCGGTTAATGCTTTTTAATGACAATGAACTCTGTCCTCCTCTGGGTGACCCTGAATATGATTGGCTCTACAAAACTCGGCCCCTCGTAAACCACTTGCAGCCTTGTTTACTCCCGATCAAGTTGTCTGCGTTGATGAGTTCCTGATTACGTTTTCTGGCCGCTTGTCATTCAAACAGTATCTTCCCAGCAAGCGTGCCAGATATGGGGTCAAGATGTATAAGCTCTGTGACAGGGCAACAGGCTATACATATAGTTTTATGGTTTATGAGGGAAGAGATAGTTATGTAGAGCTGGAGAACTGCCCAAACTACATAGGGAGCGCTGGTAAGATTGTGTGGGACTTGGTGCCACCCTTAATTGGAAAGGGGTACCATTTGTACGTGGACAATTACTTTTAGTCACTTGTTTGATCATGGAATTGGCGCATGTGGCACCGTGGGATCTAATCGCCGGGGCTTACCCCAGCGGCTTGTAGATTCCCATCTTAGGCTGGGGGAGAGAGCCTGCTTGAGATGTAATAATTTGCTCAGAATGAAGTGGAGGGATAATAAGAATGTTTTTGTTCTGTCCTCCCTTCACACAGACACAACGGTCCAAATTCCAACGGCGACAGTTGTTGTGGAGAATCCCCTCTGTGTCCACGAATACAACCTTAATATGGGAGGGGTGAACATTAATATGGGAGGGGTGGACCTCAATGACCAGTTGATGGCGCCGTACTTAATTGCCCATAAGGCCAGATGCTGGTACAAAAAAAGCGTATGTATACTTATACCAATTTGCTCTGCTGAACGCTTATGTGCACAAGGCGTCAGGATGAACTGGATCCTTCCTTAAATTCCAGGAAGAGATCATCACAGCCCTTCTGTTTCCAGACGGTGCTATGGTCCAACTTCCCAACGCAAATGCAGTGAGAGGCATTTTCCATATGTCCTTGCTGGTACCCCTACCCGAAGGGGTACCCCAAAGAAGATGTCGTGTCTGTAGAAAACTCGGATATAGGCGTGACACCCGCTATTATTGTCCCTCCTGTTCTGACAATCCTGGTCTTTGCATCAGTGAATGTTTCGAACGCTACCACACACTAGTGGAGTATTAGCGTAGGGTACAGCTATGCACAGACTAGGACACACTTTCACAGGGTCTCCAAAGATGCCATCGCATTTTGAGAGACCTGAATCTGGAACCGAACCGTTACAGTTACAAATAAAAGTGTAAAAAAAATAAATAAATAAAAGTTTAAAAAAAAAATATACCTATAAAATAAAAAAGCCAAAAATAGTTGTCGTTTTATTGTTCTTCTTTCTCTATTGTTCTGCTCTGTTTTACTGTATTTTATAACTCAGATGTTTTATCGTTACCATGTTTTATTATGTTTGCTTTTCAGGTATGTAATTCTTTTATACTTTGCTGTTTACTGTGTTATATTGTTATTTTCTTTTTAGGTACGCCATTCAGCTGCAGTGATGATTTATTTATCTTGACAGCAACAGCGTTTGCTCTCACGATACCTAAATCAGCGACTCCAGTGCTGTAGGAGGTGATTTCACCAAAACAGTTAAAAAAAAAAAAAAAGAAAAAAAAGAGCATATATGCCGAAGCATGTTTAATTGTAAATAGCTTGGGGTGTCTACTTTCCAAAATGAGGTCATTTGGGGGATTTTGTGCTATCTGGGCATTTCATGGCCTCAGAAACTGTGATAGGTAGCGAGGAGTGAAATTAAGAATTTACGCCCTTAGAAAGCCTGAAGGCGGTGCTTGGATTCCAGGGTCCTGTACACGGCTAGACTGCCAAAAAAGTCCCACACATGTGGTATCCCCGTACTCAGGAGAAGCAGCAGAATGTATTTTGGGGTGTAATTTCACATATGCCCGTGGCATATTTGAGCAATATATCATTTAGTGACAACTTTGTGTAAAATTTTCAATTTGCATTTTTTTCAAACATATGTGACAAAAAAATAAAATATTCAATGTGCTCAACAAGCCTCTCAGCAAATTCCTTGGGGTGTCTACTTTCCAAAATGGGGTCATTTGGGGGGGGGGGGGTTGTACTGCCCTGCCATTTTAGCACCTCAAGAAATTAGATCGCCAATTATAAACTAAAAAACTGCATAAATTCCAGAAAACGTACCCTAGTTTGTAGACACTATAACTTTTGCGCAAACCAATAAATATATGCTTATTGAATGTTTTTTTTTACCCGAACAATGTGGCTGGATGCTTTTTGGCCTAAATGTATGACTAAAATAGAGTTTATTGTATTTTTTTTTTTATAGCAAAAAGTAGAAAATATCATTTTTTTTCAAACTTTTCGGTCTTTTTTCATTTATATTGCTAAAAATAAAAACCGCAGAGGTGATCAAATACCACCAAAAGAAAGCTCTATTTGTGGGGAAAAAAGGACGCAAATTTCGTTTGGGTACAGCATTGCATGACCGCGCAATTACCAGTTAAAGCAGCGCAGTGCCAAATTGTAAAAAGTGCTCTAGTTAGGAAGGGGGTAAAACCTTCCGGGGCTGAAGTGGTTGAGGAAAACTTCAGAATCTGCCTTCAAAGCAGTGACATCATTAAAACTGAGTGCATTCAGCTGCACAATCCAGAAGCCAGCTTGAAGCCAACTCTAACTTAAAGGAGGCCTCATTTGCATTCATGCAACCAAGACTTTACAGCCCTCCATCCGCAAAGCAAAAGGAAGGATTAAGCTGGCAAAATCAAATTTATGTACCCTACAAATTAATGAACTGGACTGGCTCTGTTTTAAAGTAATAGGTCACCTTTTCACAGGGGAATATTTAAATTAATCATGAAACAGATATTATTTTCTAATTACATTTTATTTAGATATAAGGCTTATTTTAAAAAACATGTCGGTGGAGCTTAACCACTTGCCGACCGCGGTGCACCGAATGGAAATTTTAGTGAAGAAACCGAAAAGGAAGGATGCACTATGCCGAAAACGATACCGAAAATGACAGTTTTTAAAAAATATTTATTTTTTTATATACAATTGTATTGTATTCGACTTGTTCATTAATATCATCAATTTAAATTAATATAAATTTATTGTTGGTCATTATTGCAGTCTGCAGTCTGTAACCATCTCTTGTATCAAGTCCCCAGTCTCTAACCATCTGATACAGGAGATGGTCAGAGACTGCAGACATAGTACAGGAGATGGTCAGAGACTGCAGACATAGTACAGGAGATGGTCAGAGACTTCAGACATGGTACAGGAGATGGTCAGAGACTGCAGACATAGTACAGTACATGGTCAGAGACTGCAGACATAGTACAGGAGATGGTCAGAGACTGCAGACATAGTACAGTACTTGGTCAGAGACTGCAGACATAGTACAGGAGATGGTCAGAGACTGCAGACATAGTACAGGAGATGGTCAGAGACTGCAGACATAGTACAGGAGATGGTCAGAGACTGCAGACATAGTACAGGAGATGGTCAGAGACTGCAGACATAGTACAGGAGATGTTCAGAGACTGCAGACATAGTACAGGAGATGGTCAGAGACTGCAGACATAGTACAGGAGATGGTCAGAGACTGCAGACATAATACAAGAGATCAATGCAGCCTCACCAGTGCCCAGATCAGAGCGGCGATCTCCGTGTGTCACAGAGCTGTGAATTGAATTGCCCGCATCCTGTGATCACGTCACGCTGATTCAATGTCCCGCCATTGGATCAGTGTTCTGTCTGTCACAGGAGGCAGGACATTATTACTGCAGCCCAGTCAATTCAGCTCTGTGACACATCCCTGCTCTGTGGGAGGGAGGAGGGAGGAGAGGAGGAGGGAGGACTGGCGCGAGCCAGGATGAAACCTCCCGCAATGGGTGGCACCAAGGGGCGGGGCTTTTAAAAAGGTAAATGAGAGATCCGAGGACTTTTTGACCCCGGATCTCTCAATAAAGAGGACCTGTCGTGCTTATTTCTATTACAAGGGGATGTTTACATTCCTTGTAATAGGAATGGAATTGATTAAAAAAAAAAAAAAAAAAAAAACGAAATAAATAAAAAAAATTAAGAGGTACAGTGTAAAAATAAAAAGTAAAATAAATAAGAAAAAAAAAAAAATTAAAGCGCCCCATCCCTCCGAGCCCACGCGTAGAAGCGAACCCATGGGTAGTTTGTACCCGCAATATGTAAACGGTGTTAAAACCACACATGTGAGGTATTGTTAGAGCGGGAGCAAAAATTCTATTGCAAGACCTCCTCTAAACAGGTAACCTGTAAAATTATTTAAAGCGTCGTCTAAAGTGATTTTTAAGTACCGTAGTTTGTCAACATTCCACAAGTGTGCGCAAGTTGTTAGGTATCTATTCACTCGGTGTAACATCTTTTACATTATACAAAAAAATTACGCTAACTTTAATTAAAAAAAAAAAAAAAAAGTAAAAGCGTATTTCATCACGAAAAACTGCGTTTGAAAGACCTCTGCACAAATACAGTGTGACATAAAATATTGCAACGACCGCCATTTTATTTTCTAGGGTCTCTGTTAAAAAAAATTATATATATTAATGGTTAAAGTCACAATGTTAAAAACCTGGGTGAGTCCATTAGAGAATAGACAGTTTACCTTACAAATCTGTGAGGGGGATTTACTACAGACAGGAGCTGCTGTGCATGGCAATCAATCAGCTTCTAGTTTTCATTTTCAAAGTGTGACTGAATAAGCTGAAGCTAAAAGGCGACTGCTTAGCATGCACAGCTGATCCAGATTCTGTATGCTCCAGTTTTAGTAATTTTATGCTCCAGTTTTAGTAAATTCCCTTCTGTGGGTCAAAATGATGAGTAGATCCAAAGATATAGCATAGGCAACTGAAGTTACATGCAAAACTCAAATATTCCTCAAAGCTTGAGCTTGGCCTTTCCTCTTCTACTTACCAAACCCCTTATTGGTCTGTGAAATCTACCATAGCATTAAAAGTTAAGATGTGCGTAAAATGTTAACAACTTATTCATACCCACTGAATATTTTATTATGCAGTTTTTCAAATATGGTCTGTTAAAATTGCCCAGATATGTGATTGGGAGCACATTAGGGACTATCCCATGCAACAGTTGGTCTCTACCAGAGATCGACCAATTTAAAATTAAAATTCTCCGTAGAGTACATTTTGCCCCTCAAAAACTTCACAGGATTTTCTGCTCACATTCATCAAAATGTTGGTGGTGTCCAGTCATTCAGCCTTTTGGGCATATATATCCAAGTGTATTCATTCAATCACGACTGTTTCGGTACCCTTATCTATGTATTCTGGCTCTTGTTCATCTGCTGGCCACAGCCAGGGCCATGAATACTTTGCTGGGCTTGCTACTATTCTATGCCTGCAAACCTATATTACTCAACTGGAAATCCCCTCAGGTCCCTACAGGTGATTTCTGGAAGTCCATAGTTAATAAGATGGTGCCACCCTATAAATATACTTGAGTCTAGACTCTAGAGGATGCCCTAATAAATTCTCCAACGTCTGGGACATTTGGACCGAATCTACGGAGACGGTGTTACTATGCCCCCCTAAAAATCTTTGTATTATTTCTGCTCTTGGATGTGGACCATTACAGAGTGCTGTGGGCCTAATCTTTCTATTATAGTACTGGTCTGTACCTTCAGTCAAACACATTTTTTTTGCCCTCGGGCATTGGTTGCCATACCATTTGTGTTTACAAGCTATATTGCATTGTGGTTTTTTTTTTGCTAAGCCTGGGCATGCCCAATAGGCTTTTTTTTTGTATAACTACATTCTTTTAAAATTCAATAAAAGAAGAATTTACACAAAAAAAAAAAAAAAAAAATTGCCCAAATTTGTGACATTATTTAATGAATAATGAAACGATCCTTGGCTTTTCCTATATGTCTCTGAGGTTGGTGTGAGTTGAAGGTAAGCAAGACCTCCAATAATAAGTTGGCCTGCAGATATTTTTTCAGAACACATACTGTGAAAAACTGAAAACCTGGGTGGGTTATAAGGACACAGCACTATTGAAATGCAGAAGACGAGGGACAGAATCGTAGTCTTTTGGGGAATTTTTATTTCAGCTTGAAGAAGCTTGTACTTTTTTGGGCTCTTTTGCACGTTGTTATTGAGCTTCTTTAAAGCTTTTTTTGAGCATAAGCATTTTTTTTCACAAACCCTTCCCTCAGCTCATTTTTCTTATATTTATTTATTATGTGTTTGAGTTTCTTTGAGCTTTTTCATGCTGCTTCGTGCTCTTTTCGTGCGTTATCACGCATTTTTGGGCACTTACACGTCTTTTCTGCTCGAAAGCGCCTCTCAAAAATGCCAGTTTGGTGGGAGTTTTTTTTCTGCCTATAAGAGCATATGCCTGTAAACTCCTGAAAAAGCCTTATGCCCCGTACACACGATCGGACTTTGACAACAAAATGTTGGATGTGAGCTTGCTGTCGGAAAGTCCTACCGTGTGTATGCTTCATAGAAAATTTGCTGCCGGACTTCCCCCCAACAAATGTTTGAGAGCAGGTTCTCAAATTTTCCGACAACAAAACTTGTCGGACATTCCGAGCCTGTGTACACAAGTCCGACGCACAAAAGTCCACGCATGCTTGGATTCAAGCAGAAGAGCCACACTGGCTATTAAAGTTCAGTTTTCTCGGCTCGTCATACGTCTTGTACTACGTCACCGCATTCTTGACGTTCGGAACTTCCGACAACATTTGTGTGACCATGTGTATGCAAGACAAGTTTGAGCCAACATCCTTTGGAAAATATCCACGGTTTTGTTGTCAGAAAGTCCGATTGTGTGTACGGGGCATTAGTGTGCATGCCATGGACACATTGATTAACATGGAGGGGAGTTTCCAGGCAGAAAAAATGAGAGCTCAAAAAATCTGAAAAGCCCGTAAGAGCAGCTTCTTTGAGTTGCAGTGTGCATGAGCCCTTAGCGTTCTTAGTTACACTCCCCCTTCTCTCCCCCACTGTGGGCCTCCAAACGTTTTTTTGCAGCTCCCTATGTGACCTTCAGCATCACCCAGTCCCTTATTCTGCAGCCAGGCTGTCACGGTCCTCAAACTCTGGAGGGTTGTAGTCTTCAAGTTGTCTTTGTAAAGTGTAGACATTACTAGATGGGTTGTGCAAGTCTATGCAACTGACTTAGTAACACTCAGTACAAATGGAGGACACCTCTGACTGAGAAAGCAGCAAAGACATTTAGGCCTCATGCACATGAGACGCTGTTAAACTCACGTTCAGAGGCGGTTGGACACTTTTTTCAACTGCCCCTGAACCCATTCAATGTTATCCTATGTGTCCATGTACACAGTCTCGTTTTTAGGCAGTTGCGTTTAACCTCGTTTTTCCAGAAGCAAAAAAATGGGTTCAGACGCAAAAGTTTTCCACGTATCAGACGCCAAACGCGGCTAAACGCCGGTACCGTGTTTAGCTGCGTTTATAAGTGCTTTTTAAAGGAACATTTTATGACCCGACTTTGGGGCCCCATATCTCGTATCCCTATATCCCATAGCACACCAAATTTGGGGTTCCTAGCACCAAGTGGCCCCGAGATATGGGGCCCCAAAGTCGGGTCACAAAATGTCATTCTCTGCTGAAGAAAAGTGCTTGACGTTTTGCGACCCGACTCTGGGGCTCCATATCTCAGGGCCACTTGGTGCTAGGAACCCCAAATTAGGTGTGCTAACACAATTGGACTAACCCTATAAAATATATCCAAATTTGGGGTTCCTAGCACCAGGTGGCCCCGAGATATGGGGCCACAAATTCGGGTCGCAAAACGTCAAGCACTTTTCTGCAGCAGAGAATGACATTTTGTTACCCGACTTTGGGGCTCCATATCTCGGGGCCACTTGGTGCTAGGAACCCCAAATTTGGATATGTTATAGTGTTAGTTCAACTTTGTTTGCACACCAATTTGGGGTTCCTAGCACCAAGTGGCCCCGAGATACGGGGCCCCAAAGTTGGGTCGCAAAATGTCATTCTCTGCTCTGCAGACGCTTCTAGACGCAAACGCGGTAAAACGCGGCTAAACGCGGCTAAACGGGCATTTCTAAATGCCGATTTCAGCTTTTAAAAACGTGTTCAGCAGAGTTTGCACCGGCGTCTCATGTGCATGAGGCCTAAGTTCCAGAGCAGTGGTGTAGGTCACTACTGTGCATCATTTCTCTTCTTCCTCCAAGGCTAAGTAGCTGGAAGATGGGGCTTACGCACTAACATTACCCCCCATATTATATCAATTATCAAAATAATTTTTAGACCATAAAAACCAACGATAAAAGCATCAAGGTGCACATCGGGAGGAAGTCGGATGCATGCATCAACACACATCCCGAAATTTAGCTTTAAAAGGATACATCTTGTGATTCCGAACAAGCTAATTTCTCTCACGCCTTTCTACAGTGTCTTTGAATGTATAAAGATGCTGGAAAATAGGTCTCTGGATTCGTACCAAAAATAAATTTGACTGTGACAAAGCTCTGAATCGGTTTTAAAAGAACTTGCCAGGTAAAATGCACAGGGGATAGGAAATATAAAAAAAAAAATGTTGTCTGCTTTTTGTTTACTGAGCAACGTGTGGATGTCAAAGCAAGACGACAACACGGCACACGACTATGAACGGAGAGAAGTAAAAGGCGCTTTTGAGTTAGCTCCCAGCAATTCGTTTAAAGGGGGTGAAGATAAAAGGGTAGTGGGGGGGTTGGCAGAGGGTTCCTGAACATGAGCTTTACCCCCTTACTACAACCCCCCTCGCCACACATACTGTACACACACTATAAATACCTTCCTCCCCGCAAGTTCCCTGTGCCAAGATCGCAGTAATAAAGTCCTCCATGTACAACTGCAGCACCCTCTGGGGATTAGAGGAATAATAGCCATGGTTTTGTTTTCTTCTATCCTGCAGCAGGATCAGTAAACTATAAAAGCGGTTTGGTTGCCTGTACACCTGGATCAAGTCTACCTACCAGTGGTGGTGGTACAGTGGGGTTCTCCTCTCCATGCCTCCCAGTCCCCAGGATCATCGGACTCTTCTTTGAGGCCAGGACCTCTGTGAAAGCACGATTAGGATTGGTGAGGGTGGAGGAGATCAGAAAACATCTGTTCTCCAGTCTCCTGCTGTTGAGTTTAAATCTGGAAGTGCAAAACTTGAAGCACTTCCAGGTTCAGAGGTGTCATAACTCCTGCAACAGCTACCAGGTTTAAAAGCAGTCCAACAATAACGATGCACTGCTCCAGGATGGTCCACCTGTCCCCCTAATCTATACAAAAAAGGTGCCACAAAGACTTGAAGAAGAAAAATGGATGACCAGACACTAGTGCATGTAAATTTCTAATTTTGTATTAATAATTAAAGTGATTGTAAAAGGTAATTAAAAAAATAAATAAGTAAAAAACGTCTATTTACTTGCCCTGCACAATAGAAGCGCACAGAGCGGCCACGATCCTCCTCTTTTTGGGTCCCCCGCCGGCGCTCCTGGCCCCCTCCCCTCTGTCCAGTGCCCCCACAAGAACCCGCTTCCCATGGGGGACATTCGTGCGTGCTCGCATCCGAGCCTCGCTACTGCATCCATTGACAGACTCGGCCCCGCCCCCTGCTCCCTTGTCACTGGCCTTGATTGACAGCACTGGAAGCTAATGGCTCCCAGTGCTCCACCAAAGCCAGCGAGACCAGAAAGTGAAGGGAGAGAAGACCTGCAGATGTACACGGCACTGGATCAAATGAGGGCTCAGGTAAGTAAAAGGGGGGTGAGGGGGGATGCTGACGCCTAAACATTTTTTACCTTAACACAAGAAATGTTTAGGCTTTACAACCACTTTAGGTAATCCATAAGTATAAATCATCACAACCCCCCCATGACAAGGAACAAACGTTGACGCATTTCATGCTAAAAGCGCTTAGTCATGTGAAGCGCAACATTTGTTCCCGGTCTGGAGTAGCTGTTATATTTTATATAACCTGGGAGTAAGACCAGGGGAAAATGTCAGCCCTCTCAGCAGTGACAGTGCAGTGCCAGGCTGTCACTGCTGAGAGGGCTTTGTTCTAAGGTGTTTCATTTCATAATCTGTTAGTATGCAATCCCATGAATAAGTCGTAATGACGAAACATGTTGGGGCGTGGCTGTACAGCAACCATTTGTGACGTGACGCTGTTTCCGGTTGTGACGGTGTTTTGATACAGACGAGTGAGCGAGCAGTGGTTGAGAGATAAAAGCTGCATCCCGGGTCCGCCGTGATCACAGTACACCGTTATAGCTCAGTTACAGAAGTTTTACCTTGAGTGCTTTTACAAGATTGAAGTGATGTGAGTGTAATGGTTGAGGATTTCGTGTGTCTATTTTGACAATAAATGATTTTACCTAATCACACTATTGGAGGCACTTTTTCATTTCATGTTTACAAATGGAAACATCTTCTTCTGTTGAGCACTGCTGAATATCGAAAAGTGTGATTAACCCTGGAGGCCTTAAATAGCATTTGTGCCGAGCATGAGAGTGCAAGGCATATCTATTTGGTGAGTGCGTTTTTCAAAGGGAGTGGATCACAATCACAATCGGTGTGGTGGATAGAAGTTCAGGAGTGTGGAAGAAGATTGTTCACCAAGTTAATTACTTGAAATACAGTGGGGACGGAAAGTATTCAGACCCCCTTAAATGTTTCACTCTTTGTTATATTGCAGCCATTTGCTATAATCAAGTTAATTTTTTTCCTCATTAATGTACACACAGCACCCCATATTGACAGAAAAACACAGAATTGTTGACATTTTTGCAGATTTATTAAAAAAGAAAAACTGAAATATCACATGGTCCTAAGTATTCAGACCCTTTGCTCAGTATTTAGTAGAAGCACCCTTTTGATCGAATACAGCCATGAGTCTTTTTGGGAAAGATGAAAAAAGTTTTTCACACCTGGATTTGGGGATCCTCTGCCACTCCTCCTTGCAGATCCTCTCCAGTTCTGTCAGGTTGGATGGTAAACGTTGGTGGACAGCCATTTTTAGGTCTCTCCAGAGATGCTCAATTGGGTTTAAGTCAGGGCTCTGGCTGGGCCATTCAAGAACAGTCATGGAGTTGTGGTGAAGCCACTCCCTCGTTATTTTAGCTGTGTGCTTATGGTCATTGTCTTGTTGGAAGGTAAACCTTCGGCCCAGTCTGAGGTCCTGAGCACTCTGGAGAAGGTTTTCATCCAGAATATCCCTGTACTTGGCCGCATTCATCTTTCCCTCGATTGCAACCAGTCGTCCTGTCCCTGCAGCTGAAAAACACCCCCACAGTATGATGCTGCCACCACCATGCTTCACTGCTGGGACTGTATTGGACAGGTGATGAGCAGTGCCTGGTTTACTCCACACATACCGCTTAGAATTAAGGCCAAAAAGTTCTATCTTGGTCTCATCAGACCAGAGAATCTTATTTCTCACCATCTTGGAGTCCTTCAGGTATTTTTTAGCAAACTCCATGCGGGCTTTTAATGTGTCTTGCACTGAGGAGAGGCTTCCGTTGGGCCACTCTCCCATAAAGCCCCGACTAGTGGAGGGCTGCAGTGATGGTTGACTTTCTACAACTTTCTCCCATCTCCCGACTGCATCTCTGGAGCTCAGCTACAGTGATCTTTGGGTTCTTCTTTACCTCTTTCACCAAGGCTCTTCTCCCCCGATAGCTCAGTTTGGCCGGACGGCCAGCTCTAGGAAGAGTTCTGGTCGATCCAAAATTCTTCCATTTAAGGATTATGGAGGCCACTGTGCTCTTAGGAACCTTAAGTGCAGCAGAATTTTTTTGTAACCTTGGCCAGATCTGTGCCTTGCCACAATTATGTCTCTGAGCTCTTCAGGCAGTTCCTTTGACCTCATGATTCTCATTTGCTCTGACATGCACTGTGAGCTGTAAGGTCTTATATAGACAGGTGTGTGGCTTTCCTAATCAAGTCCAATCAGTATAATCAAACACAGCTGGACTCAAATGAAGGTGTAGAACCATCTCAAGGATGATCAGAAGAAATGGACAGCGCCTGAGTTAAATATGAGTGTCACAGCAAAGGGTCTGAATACTTAGGACCATGTGATATTTCAGTTTTTCTTTTTTAATAAATCTGCAAAAATGTCAACAATTCTGTGTTTTTCTGTCAATATGGGGCGCTGTGTGTACATTAGGAGAAAATGAACTTAAATGATTTTAGCAAATGGCTGCAATATAACAAAGAGTGAAAAATTTAAGGGGGTCTGAATACTTTCCGTCCCCACTGTACATCACTTTGCATGGGCTTTGTTTTATTTTACTTATTTATTGTTCCTTTATGTGTGTAATACACAATTACTTAATATTTTGGATACACAGTCATATGTAGCAATACACAGTTTCACTATCACACGTGGTATTATTGAAAGTTAGATTTTTTTTGTCACTTTATTTTTGTGAACACAGCGCCACTATTTTTTCACTTAAAATATGTTATAATCCATAGGTATAAATCATCACAACCCCTCATGACAGGGAACAAACGTTGACGCATTTCATGCTAAAAGCGCTTAGTCATGTGAAGCGCAACATTTATTCCCGGTCTTGAGTAGCTGTTATATTTTATATAACCTGGAAGAAAGACCAGGTGAAAATGTCAGCTCTCTCAGCTGTGACAGCGCAGCGCCAGGCTATCACTGCCCAGAGGGCTTTGTTCTAAGGTATTTCATAATCTGTTAGTATGCGATGCACATGATGCCATTATCTTACAGATTTTTTTATTTTTTATTTTTTTTAACTCTGCTGCAGTTTACCACTGCTTTAAAGCACATACAATTATGTTACAAATATTGGCCATGTAAGACTTATTCAGGGTATTTTTTAAAACAAATGACTGCTAGCAATACACCAGTCAAAAAATCGTTCGAATGTGTTTTCGAAAAAGGAACACGCGGTCCTGAGAGCAAACGATATTGCCATCATAGTGTATGGGTGCCACAAAAAAAGACCCCGTGGGGGATTTACTAAAACTAGTGAACACAGAATCTGGTGCAACCGTGCACAGTTACCAATCAGCTTTATTTGCCAAAGCTTAACCCCTTTCACGCCGACCGTACGCAAATACGAGGCCCCACTGGACTATTTGCGTATGTCCCTTTGTGCTGGGAGCGCGACCGCATGGTGCACTCCCAGCGCAGAGACCCCTGGGCCCCTACTAATGATCGGGACCCAAAACTCCCTATTCCGGGTCACCTGATCGCTGTAATAGCCTTTGATTGGCTATCACAGTGATCAATCACTGTGAAAACCACTCCTGTGTCTTCTTTCTCTGTGAATGGTAGAGAGAGATACTTAGAATCTCTCTCTCCTTGGAGAGAAATAAAATACACACTATTAGATTTTCTGTAGATTTACTAAATCCATATAATATGGAGGTCAAAGCATACACACGGTCAGACTTTTCGTCTACAAAAGTCCAACGGACGCCGACGGACTAAAGCTGGCTGGTAATCCGATCGTGTGTGGGCTTCCCCGGACTTTCAGCTGACTTTTTCAGACTCAAATCCGACGGACTTTAGATTTGAAACATGCTTCAAATCTTTACGTCGTAACTACGACGGACCCCAAAATCCGCTCGTCTGTGTGCTAGTCCGACGGACAAAAACCCACGCTAGGGCAGCTATTGGCTACTGGCTATGAACTTCCTTATTTTAGTCTGGTGTACGTCATCACGTACGAATCCGTCGGACTTTTGTGTGGTCGTGTGTAGGCAAGTCCGTTCGTTAGAAAGTCTGCCACAAGTCCGCCGCAAGTCTGCCGAAAGTCCGCCGGAAGTCTGTCGGACAGGCTGTCGGACTTTTGTAGACGAAAAGTCCGACCGTGTGTACGCGTCATTAGAGTTTCAATTTGTATGCAATCAGGCAGGCCTGTGCACTACATGGTTTTGGTAAATCTGAAGACAAAAATCTGCAGAAAATCTAATAGTGTGTATGGGGTCTAAGGTTTGATCTAAGTCACTGCCAGGGTTAGTTTTCTATTCAGGATACATTAATAATTTCGTTTATTCAGCATGAAATGGAGCTTAGTTATGTAGCATTAAGCTGCATATTCTGCAATATTTACATTTTTGGTACACGCATTCAATGAATCCAAGCTCTGCCAGCTGAGATAACATGCACTGCATTGCTGCATTCATACAATTTCAAAATACCGTATTTATCGGCGTATAACACGCACTTTTTTCCCCTTAAAATCAGGGGAAAATCGCGGGTGCGATTATTATACGCCAATCCCCTGCGATCCTGAGCTTCAAAATCGCCGACCGCGATTTTAAAATGGCGCCGCCGGCGCCGAAGTACACAGAGCCGGTCCTCGGCTCTTCTCGGCCACTTTTGGCTTCACTTGAGCGCCGCCCGAACCTAGCCGAGTGTACTCGGCTAGGTTCGGATAGCTCGGCTCACAGTCATGCCCGTCCCGGGCGGGACTACGAGTGGAGCCGAAAGTGAACGAGAGCCGCCGAGAACCGGCTCTGTGTATTTCGGCGCCATTTTCAAATCGTGGTCGGCGATTTTGAAGCTCAGGATCGCAGGGGAGCCATTTTCAAACTGCAGTGACAATGAAAAGTCACTGCAGTTTAACTGCAGCCTGAGCAAGGCTGCAAATGGACAAAGAAAGCTGCAGATCAGCACTGACAAAGCTGCAAGGCTGCAAATGACACTAAGGCTGCTGACTGCAAGGCTGCAAATGACACCAAGGCTGCAAATGACACCAAGGCTGCAAATGACACCAAGGCTGCTGACTGCAAGGCTGCAAATGACTGCAAGGCTGCAAATGACTGCAAGGCTGCAAATGACACTGGACAAGCATGCAGATGGACGCTGTGCAAGGCTGCATTGATGGGCATTTAAATGTAAGTTTTTTCCTTAAAACATTTTTTTCCTTATAATTCCCTCCTAAACTTGGGGTGCGTGTTATACGCCGATAAATACGGTAAACATGAGATAAAACAACGTTTGGGAATATTCCTCTATCCCATTGTTTTGCAAATCTATGTACACTACAAACTGTATGATTGTTTGAAGAGAAATACATCTGTCCCAGGCTCTAAGTGTGAGAAGGAAGGGCAAACAGCAAAAATGAAAGTGAAACCTTCTAAGCAGCATATAAACCTTGTGATCTCTCTGCACATAGATGAAGTGCTTTATTCCTCCCCTGAGGAGCAAAATGGCGGCAGGCCGTAAAAAAGACCCAGTTTGGGAATATTGGAATGAAGTTCCTGCCCCTATGGGTAAAGCAGGTACGTATGCAAAATGCAACAAAGAGATGCAAGGCGAATGAATGAATCAATCATCATGAATTATCATGAATCAATCACGAATGAATCATGAGAAGACCTGCTGTGATGAAAGGACCATGTTTGAAACTTTTTTTTTTTTTATGTGGACCCAACTGATATATTCAGTTTAAGTTCTTTTGTTTTTTCAAAGATATTTTGTTTATGCACTTCAGTTACTAAACATTGATGTTTAAACAAATACAAGAATATGTAATAGAACGTTATTGTTTTAATTAAATAAAAGAATTTGCGTAGTTCTCCAACTATGTGCGATTAGCCTAAAATCGGTTCTGATGTCGCTTTTTTACTAACCTGACAACTTATTATTCTAAATAGGAAACGTTCATTTTGTTTGCAAATATTAAAGATTCTAACTACCAGCAAGAATAAGTCCTTACATTTAAAGAGCACCTGTCATTTCAGATCCATCATGGCAGCGCCTGTTAGCGGGCATCCACTCACCTGCTGCCACCACGTTCCTCCCCTTGTTGTGTCACTGCCGCATCACCAGCCGTCCCATTAAAGTGAATGAGACTGTCGGTGAGTCAACAGCGGGTCGGAGGAGGAGCCGCTGCGGGACAGAGATGACAGTTGCTCTTTAACCACTTGCCGACCGCTGCACGCCGATATACGTCGGCACAATGGCAGCGGTGGGCAAATGGGCATACCTGTACGTCCCCTTTAATTGGCGGGTCTAGCAGACGCACGCCCGCCGCGTACAACGCGACCACGGGATCAGCAAGCTCGATGTCCGCCGGTCTCCCGGCGATCGTGTCATGGAGTTGGAGAACAGGGAAGTGCCTATGTAAACAAGGCATTTCCCCGTTCTGCCTTGTGACATGACAGAGTTCACTATCATGTGAGTAGTAGCCCATCCCCCCCCCCCACAGTTAGAATCACTCCCTAGGACACACTTAACCTCTTCATCGCCCCCTAGTGGTCAACCCCTCCCCTGCCAGTGTCATTTACACAGTAATCAGTGCATTTTTATAGCACTGATCGCTGTATAAATGACAATGGTCCCAAAATAGTGTCAAAGGTGTCTGATGTGTCCGCCATAATGTTGCAATCACAATGAAAAAAAAATAACAGATTGCCACCATTACTAATAAAAAAAAAAAATTAATAATAAAAATGCCATAAAACTATCCCCTATTTTGTAGACGCTATAACTTTTGCACAAACCAATCAATATACGCTTATTGCGATTTTTTTTTTTTTACCAAAAATATGTAGAATACATATTGGCCTAAACTGAGGGAAGGTTTTTTTTATATTTTTGGGTGACATTTATTATAGCAAGAGTTTTTAAAAAAATTGCGTTTTTTTACAAAATTGTCGCTCTTTTTTTTTGTTTATAGCGCAAAAAATAAAAACCGCAGAGGTGATCAAATACCACCAAAAGAAAGCTCTGTTTGTGGGGGAAAAAAAAAAGGACGTCAATTTTGTTTGGGTACAACGTCGCGCGACCGCACAATTGTCAGTTAAAGCGACGCAGTGCCGAATCGCAAAAAGTGCTCTGGTCAGGAAGGGGGTAAAATCTTCCGGGGCTGAAGCGGTTAAAAATTATGATTTAAATCAAGCCTTTTTACTAGTGATTTAAAATGGACTTGATTTAAATCAAATCCACCCTGCTTAAAAGTTAAAATCAGTATTTTTTTTTTGCTAGAAAATTACATTATTTTATTTTTTAACAGAGACCCTAGAGAATAAAATGGTGGTCATTGCAATATTTTATGTCACGCTGTATATGCGCAGCGGTCTTTCAAATGCAATTTTTTTGGGGAAAAAATACACTCAATGAATTAAAAAAAATGAAAATAAACAGTAAAGTTAGCCCAATTTTTTTGTATAATGAGAAAGATGATGTTACGCCGAGAATCGTGATTTATTCTAAGCAAAAAAAAATTTTAAAATACGCGATTCTCATTTTATCCAGAATCATGCAGCTCGAACCCATATGTGCTAAAAAGACCTGCACGAAAATCATGTTGGCGTGCAAAGTGGTTAAAAAGTGATTGTTGAGTAAACCGATGCAAACAAAAGCATCAAAATTTGGTCTGGCCACGAAGGTTTTGATCACACCCCCCCCAACCCCCCCGCCCCCCGAGGCTAGAAATGGTTAAAGGGGATTTTTGTATTTCCCTTGTTCAAGCAGTTTGTACGAAGCTTAAATGGCAGTGCTTTTTCATGCAGCCTTTCTCCCCGGTTGTAATGACTCTTGGTAAAAAGAAAATCTTTAGGGCCATCAATACGAAAGAACAAACAAGTCAGATGCAGCGTGAATAGAAAGTGTAGACTCAGAACTCTTTCTGCCCATCAGCATAAGCTTGGCTGGGTAGAGCGATTGTTAATTGACTTGTGTGAACTCGTTCTCTTCCCCCTACTACATCTGGAGCGTCGTGTATACTGTAGGTGTTCGCTCAAGATCTAAAATCCATCAATAAAAAAAAAACGACACAGTTATTTCATGAAGTGCATTCATACCATCCAAATAGAAGAAAACCAATATTGTACTACAGAATTCTTTGGATGTTATTTTAAAAAATATAAAAATGGTAATATTCATTTTGAAAACCTGAAGTCATAGAATAGAAGCACCTCCAGATAAAAAGGTAAGTACCTGCACTTTATGCTCTATAATGTATAATTACCCTGTTACTTTATGCATTATGGTAAAGTATAGATCCACTTTGAAGTAGTATTAACCGCTTCAGTCCAGAAGGTTTTACCCCCCCCCACTTCCTGACCAGGCCATTTTTTGCGATACGGCACTGCGTTACTTTAACTGGCAATTGCGCGGTCCTGCGACGTTGTAAACAAAATGTATGTCCTTTTTTTCCCCCCATAAATAGAGCTGTCTTTTGGTGGTATTTGATCACCTCTGCGGGTTTTATTTTTTGTGCTATAAACAAACAAAAGACCGACAATTTTGAATATAAAAAAACAATCTGCTATCAGGACGCCATCACACCTATCGGGGGTGGTACTTGTAATTAGCAGTAGGATGCATCATATGTTTCCATATATCTGATGTTTTTACAATCATTCAATATTTCCTAAATATAGATTAATGTGTATGTTTATGTATATCCTATTCGTTTTTGTACCAATAAAACTTCTTTTTAAATTTAATTCAACACTTCCAATCATTGCATTGCCCTAAAAATCCCATTTCGAGGTATATATTCGGTTTTAAAATTAAACAATATTCCTTACTTTCTGCTATAAAACGTATCCAATAAAAAAAATGTAAAAAAAAATCCAATTTCTTCATCAGTTGAGGCCAATATGTATTCTGCCACATATTTTTGGTAAAAAAATCCCAATAAGCGTATATTTATTGGTTTGCGCAAAAGTTATTGCGTCTACAAACTATGGGTTAGATTTATGGCATTTTTTTTTTTTACTAGTACAGTAATGGTGGCGATCAGTGATTTTTAGCAGGACTGCGATATTGTGGCGGACAAATCTGACCCTAATGCCGCGTACACACGACTGGACTTTACGGCATACTTGGTCCGGCAAACCGGACTCCGTCGGACAATTCGATCGTGTGTGGGCTCCAGCGGACTTTGTTTTCTCAAAAGTTTGACGGACCTAAAAATGAAACATGTTTCAAATCTGTCCGACGGACTCGAGTCCGGTCGAAAAGTCCACTTGTCTGTATGCTAGTCCGACGGACAAAAACCGACGCTAGGGCAGCTATTGGCTACCAACTTCCTTGTTTTAGTCCGGTCGTACGTCATCACGTACGAATCTGTCGGACTTTGGTTGATCGTATGTAGGCGAGTCGGTTCGTTCGGAAAGTCTGTCGTAAAGTCCGTTGAAAAGTACGCTGGACAAAGTCTGCCGTAAAGTCCGCTCATGTGTACGCGGCATAAGTGACACTTTTTGGGGACCAGTGACACCATTAGAGTGATCAGTGCTAAAAAAAAAATAAAAAAAATGCATTGATCAAAGGACACTGGCAGAGAAGGGGTTAACACTAGGGGGTGATCAAGGAGTTAAGTGTGTCCTAGGGAGGGGGGGGTGTTACACTGGAGGGAAATAGAGATTGTGTTTCAGCTTAGCTGAAACAGAAGCTCTCTCTTTTCCTCACTGACAGATCAGCGGTGTGCCTTGTGTCTCCGGTGAACGATCAGCGGGTGGTGGCGGCCATCGTGGCCGCCGGACCCGCTGATTGGCTCCAGCTGTGTCCAAGCACAGAGGGAGCAACACGCGTTCCCTTCACCGCGTGCCCGGCACGCGCACGTCCTCTACACCGCGTGCACAAAATCACGTACAGGTACGTGATTTTGCGCAGCCGGGCCACCCTGCTGCAGTACATAAACGGTGGGCGGTCCGGAAGCAGTTAAACTCCAATTTTCAAAGGTTGCTGACAGGTAGGGCTTTTAATGACAGAAGAGACCCCTGCCGGTTAGCTGTCATGCACACTGAGCAGCGCACGTGCAGCTCAGTGCACATTTACGGCACCCGATCTGTGCCTTGGTTATGTGACTCACATGTGCAGGAGTGACGTCATTGTGGTCCTACTATTCAAGCAGCCGAAGAGAAGGAACCTGGAAGGAAGACCGAGTTAGACCCCTTTCACACTTGTGCGACTTGTCCTGCGATTTGGGACTGCAATGACAGCTAATTTTAGCGGCACGTTACCGCTGTTATAGTGGCTCTTTTCGGTCGCTAGCGGGGGCGCTTTTAACCCCTGCTAGCAGCCGAATAAAGGGTTAAAAGCGCCCTCAAAGCGCCGCCGCTAAAGCACTTTGCAGGCGCTTCGGCAGCGGCGCCCATTGATTTCAATAGCATTGGGCGTTGGAGGAGCTGTGTGTACACGGCTCCTGCACCGCCCAATGGATGCTGCTTGCAGGACTTTTTTCTAACTTCCTGCAAGCGCACCGCCCCGGTGTGAAAGCACTCGGGCTCTCACACTGGGGCTCTGCAGGGGAGGTGTTTTTCAGACGCTTTACAGGCGCTATTTTTAGGCTAAAAGCTCCTGAAAAGCCTCCAGTGTGAAAGGGGTCTAATGCCGGCCATACACTGTTCGAATTTCGAAAGAATTTTCTTTTCGAAAATCGTATCTAAGAATTTCCCACCATTAGGTGGCTGCAGCAACGGCCGATTTTCGTACAGCAATCAAATTTGAGGAATCGGACATGTTGGAAATTTTTTGAAAAACTAACGATTTTCTAATCAATGATGGGAGAATCGTGCGAGAAATGTAATAAGAAAAGAAAATTTACGGAGAGAAAAGAAGATTCCCGGGCACGAAAATTCTTTTCTGTAGCAACAGGGGGTGAACTTAAAGGCTTGGTTGGCCGAATTTCGAAAATCAATGGTGGCGTCATCGGATCACAAAAAAAAAAAAACAACGAATTTTCTGATTTTGAAAATTTTTTTTTTTCGAAATTCAACCATGTATGGCCTGCTTTAGTAAAGGTTCATTCATACAGACATTCCTGGCTGTACACGACCGAAATCTGCGTATTTCTGCAGCGGGGACGGCCAGGTGTTTTTGATTAGCTACAGCCGCTCAGCCTCTACAAATCAATATCAGGTTGAGAGGCTCAACAGCTATCCGCATTTAATTGCATATGGATTACCTCTGATTAGGGACATATGAGCCAACCTGAACACAGGCAGACTGTGTATGGGGCCACAAATCTGTCCCTAGCTGTATGTAATGGTTCCTTGAGTGGCGCACAGTGTCCGCCTGTCATTGATACGCTAATCGGAAACACCTGGCGGTACCCGTCATAGAAATACGCCTTAAGCTGAACCCTGAACCAGATATAAAAGATAAAATTAAAGCGATTCTGTATTTCATGAAAACCTCATTTATTTATTTTTTATTTAGAAAAAAAAAAATAAAGCGTATACAATTGCGACTCAAGTCATATTGCCATTGAATGTTATTAAAAATGGCCTTTCCTTTTCAATCTGCAGCTCTGTAATTTTCTGAATGGCTACCTGGGGGGTGTTCTGTACCCAGAATGTGTATAGAACACCCCCCCAGAAACATTTCCTGCTTGTGTGATTGGCTCACTGATTTTCCCAAGAAGTCTGCACTAAGATACAAGTCAGATTTTAGGCATCCCCTGCAACTCAAATATCATCATTTTTTGGCGAGATACTTTCAATAGGAAATCACAGCTAAAAAAGGTATGCTGACCCTGCGGCTCGGTTCACACACTAATGCCCCGTACACACGGTCGGACATTGATCGGACATTCCGACAACAAAATCCATGGATTTTTTCCGACGGATGTTGGCTCAAAAACTTGTCTTGCATACACACGGTCGCACAAAGTTGTCGGAAAAATCAGATCGTTCTGAACGCGGTGACGTAAAACATGTACGTTGGGACTATAAACGGGGCAGTAGCCAATAGCGTTTGTCTCCTAATTTATTCTGAGCATGCGTGGCGTCGGATTTGTCTACACACGATCGGAATTTAAACGATCCGATTTTGTTGTCGGAAAATGTTATAGCCTGCTCTCAAACTTTGTGTGTCGAAAATTCTGACGGAAAAAGTCCGATGGAGCCCACACACGATCGGAATTTCCGACAACACAATCCAATCGCACTTTTTCCGTCGGAAAATCCGACGGTGTGTACGGGGCATTACAGTGCGACTTTGCAAGGCGATTTGGTGGCAACTTTCATGCGACTTTGCGCAACTTACAACACGACTGAAAGTTGCCTCCAGAACAGGCGACTTTGGCTGTGGCCAACCACAGAATAATCAGCTCTGTGGGAGGGAGGGGGTTGCCTGGGTAAACATTTGAAGTACCTGGGTAAATTATTTTCTTTTTCCTGTAAAGTCGCTTCAATACAGATGGAGATCCGACTTGGAGGCGACTTCCATTGAAATCTATGGGTACAAGTTGCCTAGAAGTCGCCTTGAAGTAGTACAGGAACCTTTTCTGAAGTCGGAGCAACTTCAGTAGTGTACATTAAGACGGCTCTCATTCACTTCAATGGAATTTCTTATGTCCAGCAACTTGGGGTGACTTGAGGTCTGACAAGTCGGATCCCAAGTTGCTGTAGTGTGAACCGGCACTGCAGCTTTCCTCATTAGAGCCCTGCAGGTGCACAGCTGGTTAATAATTATGAAACCACTCCTATTAGATTCACTTTCCACATGGACACAGACAAACACACAGGGATTTCTTCAGAACAACAAAAAGGTAGGAATCTGCAACAAAGTTTGTTAAAAATCCTTGTAATGTACACAGATCACCCAGAGGGGAATGTTCTTTTCTCTCAACAAAAGTGGAGTTACGCTTTAAAGCGTCTTTGATTAGGTTTCAGCCTCTTACAATCCCCTTTACAGCAAAGTTTAGACTGGGAGGAGCAGAAGCAGCACAAGCCACTAATCATGCTCCTGCAGTGCTCAAGTGTTAACAAGGAACATGTTGATAGGAGAAAGTACAGTGACAGAAAGATGAGCTAATTGGTCCGCTGCTTCTCCTTTCATAGTCACAGATTGGGGGAGGGACAAGATCTATAAGGGATACTTAAAGGGGTTGTAAAGTCAGAAGTTTATTTTCTATCTTAATGCATTCTATGCACCATTGGCTCCCGCTGCTGTCAAAGTCAGTCAGCCAGCCAATCAAGGGAGAGAGGGGCGGGGCAGCGGCTCGGTGTCTGAATGGACACAGGGAGCTGTGACTTGGCTCCGGTGCCCCCATAGCAAGCTGCTTGCTGTGGGGGCACTC
Organism: Lithobates clamitans; assembly: GCA_037952925.1. Lineage (NCBI taxonomy): Eukaryota > Metazoa > Chordata > Amphibia > Anura > Ranidae > Lithobates > Lithobates clamitans. The sequence goes on from JBBGZY010001403.1 coordinate 141,786, forward strand.
AACTGGAGGGAGGAGCCAGGAGCACAGAAGAGGAACCCGAGATGAGGAGAATCCGGGCTGCAAATCCACTGCACAGGATGTGGTAAGTATAACAGGTTGTTATTACTTTTATAGAAAAAAAAAAAGGAGAGAATTTACAATCACTTTAAGGTGTTGGTAAACCCACTTTTTCATCTTTTTACCTACAGGTAAGCCTGTAATAAGACTTATCTGTAGGTACTGGGAATATCTCCTAAACTTGCATCTGACACAGATCGTCCACTGCAGGAGTCTGCTACAAAGCTGCAGTCTGAACACAGGAGGAGAGGAGGCTGAGGAAATTTTATTTTTTTGGCTGCAGCAGACCAATGGCATTATCTAAACCAGTGGTCTCCAAACTGCGGCCCTTTTCTTGCTTTTAACAGGCCCTGGGGGCACCTATTTCATCCACTGATAGAGACAATGGGGCATAATCCCCCCCCCCCCCCCACTGAGACCAGTACAGGGGCACAATTTCTCCCAATTACACCAACGATGGGGCACAATTCCTCCCACTTACACCAACGATGGGGCACAATACCTCACAATGACACCAACGATGGGGCACAATACCTCACAATGACACCAACGATGGGGCACAATACCTCACAATGACACCAACGATGGGGCACAAATCCTCCTAATTACACCAACGATGGGGCACAATACCTTCCAACGACACCACGATGGGGCACAATACCTCCCAACGACACCAACGATGGGGCACAATACCTCCCAACGACACCAACGATGGGGCACAATACCTCCCAACGACACCAACGATGGGGCACAATACCTCCCAACGACACCAACGATGGGGCACAATTCCTCCCACTTACACCAACGATGGGGCACAATACCTCACAATGACACCAACGATGGGGCACAATACCTCACAATGACACCAACGATGGGGCACAAATCCTCCTAATTACACCAACGATGGGGCACAATACCTTCCAACGACACCACGATGGGGCACAATACCTCCCAACGACACCAACGATGGGGCACAATACCTCCCAACGACACCAACGATGGGGCACAATACCTCCCAACGACACCAACGATGGGGCACAATACCTCCCAACGACACCAACGATGCGGCACAATACCTCCCAACGACACCAACGATGGGGCACAATACCTCCCAACGACACCAACGATGGGGCACAATACCTACCAACGATGGGGCACAATACCTCCCAACGACACCACGATGGGGCACAATACCTCCCAACGACACCAACGATGGGGCACAATACCTCCCAATGACACCAACGATGGGGCACAATACCTCCCAATGACACCAACGATGGGGCACAATACCTCCCAACGACACCAAAGATAGGGCACAATACCTCCCAATGACACCAACAATGGAGCACAATACCTCCCAACGACACCAACAATGGAGCACAATACCTCCCAACGACACCAACGATGGGGCACAATACCTCCCAACGACACCAACGATGGGGCACAATACCTCCCAACGACACCAACGATGGGGCACAATACCTCCCAACGACACCAACGATGCGGCACAATACCTCCCAACGACACCAACGATGGGGCACAATACCTCCCAACGACACCAACGATGGGGCACAATACCTACCAACGATGGGGCACAATACCTCCCAACGACACCACGATGGGGCACAATACCTCCCAACGACACCAACGATGGGGCACAATACCTCCCAATGACACCAACGATGGGGCACAATACCTCCCAATGACACCAACGATGGGGCACAATACCTCCCAACGACACCAAAGATAGGGCACAATACCTCCCAATGACACCAACAATGGAGCACAATACCTCCCAACGACACCAACAATGGAGCACAATACCTCCCAACGACACCAACGATGGGGCAAAATGACACCAATGATGGGGCACAACTGCTTCCACTGACACCAACGAAGTTGCACAATTCCTCCTAATAACACCAGCAATTGGGCCCAATGACACAAATGATGGGGTACAATTCCTCCCAATGACACCAACTATTGGGCCCAATGACATCAATGATGGGGCACAGTTCCTCCCCAATGACACCAACGATGGGGCACAATTCCTCCCCAATGACACCAACGATGGGGCACAATTCCTCCCACTGACACTAAAGATGGGGCATTGTTTATTTTCACTGATGACGGAACCTTTTCTACTTCCAGTGGCCACAGTTCGACCCCCCCTAAAGTCCAAGGAACAGTAAACTGGCCCCCTGTTTAGAAACTTTGGAGACATCTGATCTATGCCAAGCCAAAGTCACTGACTGTAGCACAGCAGGATTGCTATTCCATGATAAAATATATAGCTTTATTTTAATTATACTATTATTGTATATTGTGACAAGTCAGGACCGTATTCGTCTAGACTTGCAAGGTTACTGAAATATTCCCTTTAAGAAATGGTCAGGGTACATTTTATAATGTTATAGTGCTACCCTTCAGCAGTAATAGTGGATTTAGGAACCCAGCTGTGATCTCATGTACATTTGTCATAATCTGTTCCTGCTTTACACGGCCTTGCTGTGCTGCAGTTGATAAATCTGCCCATATTAAAGCAAACACCATGCCTTGCAGTATGCTGACTAGTACATCGAATACTGAAACTGCACTTTAACATAGATTTTTTTTTCTTTTTTCTCTACTAAACCTAACCATCTTCTAAGCCCACAAGAACAGTTGGTGGTAGGAGGAAAGGCGAAATCTCAAATGAACAGAGGCAGATGGAAGCCTTATTCATGACAATCTGACGCTATGTTTAAATTTATTTACATGCAAATCTGTCACCTTTCGTCATACTGTAAGGTTAATAAGCTGGAACACAGCATGGCAGATCTGGGGCTCCCATCAGTGCACCAAAACGCACGTATATGTTTCAGCACAATGCATCGCACAGATTGAACCCATTGAACGTTGACAACAAAAATGGTGCAGGTCTAAATTTTTTTATGCGTGTGGTGTGCATTGGCTGGAACATACAACACATGCATTGGCTATATTAACCCAACACATGTCAACGTGCATGGGGTTAAATGTTAGGCTCGGTTCACACCTATGCAGTTTGCTTTTGACCCGGTTTCTGCAATGCGTTTTGCATTTTTGCACACGCAACTTTACTGTGATTTGCGTTTTGCATTTATGGGGTTTTTTTTGTTTTTTTCTTTTAGACCAATTTGTTTTTGGGCAGATTAACCCCTTCTCATCCACGCTATAGCCGAATAACAGCTACAGAGCGGGCTTAATTTGTAGGGAGGGCGTCCATTGACGTCCTCCCATGATCGCATTGCCCTTGCACCCCCTTCGCTCTGTGATCACTGGGTCCCTTGTTTACATAGGCAGACCGCCATTCTGTCTGCCTTGGGAACAATCGGCGGTTCCCAGCAGACAATGGACCTCCGTCCTGTAGAAAAAAACATTACGTACATAAGTACGTGCATTCACCCCGAAGAGCCGCCCTGCCGCAGTACATATGCGCGTGGGGCGGTCCAGAAGCGGTTAAACCCTGCAGGTCTCATTAAGAGAACCTTTCAACTATGTGATATAAAAAAAAGTTAAGCAAAAAAAAAAGTTAAGCAAAAAAAAAAATTAAAATAAAAAAAGTTTTAACGTTACACCCAAGCACATATATTCCAAGTAAAATTTGGAACCCCCCCCACATACAGTTCGAACGTAAACACGTGTCGGGGGAGGCTACGCATGAAAACGCTGATTGCGATACATGTTACAGATCGCAGTGCGTGCATGAGAGCAAGAATTTTAGCACAGGACCGCCTCCATAACATTAAACTAATGACCTATTGGTGGCTTTTCAAGTGTCGCCTATAGAAAATATATGGTACTGAAGTTCGTCACCATTTCAACATTTCACAGGCGCACACAAATTTAAGGTTTGACATGTTTGGCATCTATTTACTCGATGCAAGCTTGTCTTTTATATATTACCAATTTGGGTAGTTTATTGCGTTTGTTTGCCCTAAAATTCACTTTAGTGAAATTTTGCATATCCTAGACCTTTTGCGGTAATATCAAGCGACATAAAAAATTGGAACTACCGCTATTTTATTCTCTATGGTTGCTGCTTTAAGAAAATATATAATGTTTGGGGGGGTTTTATGCAATCTTCAGGCCTAAAATGTTTTTTTTAAACAAATGTACAAAAAAAAATTAAAAAAATTGTAAAAACGGATCAGGCACCGAAAGGGGTAAAGTGTAAGTCCAGGCTAACACTAAAATCCCTGCATCTACAGACATACACAATCTAACAGTAACCTATCTAGCCCTGTAAAGAAGAAATCAGTATACATACCTTTTTTTTAAGCCGATCTGATCTCCAGTGGTGGAAGCTCTGCAGAGGACTCAGCCGGCTGTGAAATGAATGGGGAGTGACTTCACCCATAGACCTACTATGGGGCTTCCATTGTCGGCTGTGTCCTCTGCACCCATCTCCACAGGGAAGCCGCAAATGACAGCTCAGCGTGGGATCAGGTCGTATCGACTTCAAAGAAGGTATGTATACGGATCTCTTCTTTAAAGGGCTAGATAGTGTGTATGAGGCCTAACACTAACCTATCGGACTTTGTACAAACTTTCCTGTGGATTTCTGTACAAAAGGCGTTGGCCGTAAACTTGTTAAGCATACACACGGCAGGACTTTTCAGGCAACAATGAGAACCTAGTGACATTTCAACGTACTGATGACACTTCAAAAGAGGACGTTAAATTCTCCAGCGCCACCCTTTGGTCAACTTCTGTACTGTTGTCTGATCTTTTGCATTGGTTCTGAGCATGCGTGTTTGCACTTTGTACAAAAGTCCGATGGTTTTTTTGTACACACAATCGGACTTGCCGACGTTGGACTTTTGGTGCTGCCAAGTTCGTCTATTCGAACAGCCAACATTTGTCCGATGAAAACCGAAAAAGTTTGTCCTATGGAGCGTGCACATGGTCGGATGTTGCCTTACAACAGCTAATTTGCATGTTTGTTGTCAAAAAGTCAGATCGTGTGTACGGGCCTTTAGATCGTGGATGTCTGTAGATGCAGAGATTTTAGCGTTTGACTGGATTTCTACTTTAATGGTGACTTTATAGTTCCAGAGCCCACAGCACTTAGAGGAGCCAGCTGTATGACACCAATGATCTTTGTAGCTGTCCATAGGGGTGGCATTTTGACCTCCACTATAAGGGGGCATTCTTCTTACTGGCCACCAACGTAAGGGGCATTTACCCCAATGAATTGGTTTTAGCAGGGGTTCCCGGAGACCAGAAAATTATTTCAAGGGTTCCTCTGGGATAAAAAGGGGGAAAGGAGGAAAGGAGGAAAGCTGGTTTAAAAAGGTATTACTTAACCTTACATAAATGAAACACAGATACGAAGGTGATAAACAAGGAGGAGGGTATGACAGATATTGCCTATAGGCACAGAACTGAGGAAAGGATAGAAGAGTGTGTGCTGTGAATGAGAATCCCGAGTGGCTAAGGTAATATATGACCAGGGAAAATAACAGGCTTCCTCTAAGAGATGTGGCTCCAGGAAGTGTATAAACCATCCATGATTAAGGGACAATTTGAGTCAGTCTCCTGGGCAAGAGCATTCCAGACTGAAGATGCAAGAATTCCTGAAATTCACCCGCATTTGGGCAATAAAGTGACTGTAATAAAACATGATTGATGGTTCAAGAATGAAAATCCAGTTACCTGCATCTGTCCCTGTGTGTATGATCATCGTTTGACAGGTAACACAAGGTCCTTCTCATTATTTCGGAAGGCCTACTGAAAGAATGGATCTGTCCAGTTTCATTTATCAAGCATGCAGCCCATCCGGCGTAGAGCTACAGCCTCGCATACACTACTCCATCACAACCCCTACCACTGCAGGATTGAAGCACAACTTCAGGCAAATATTTCAATAAACAAAACAAAAAAAAAAATCACAAAACATGAAATTTTAAGACAAAAAGCCCATTTAATGGTTTCTTTAAAAAGGCACAAACTCGTAAATTAATTTTTCGACTACTACTGTAGCTACCTAAATCCATCCCTATAATGAGCTACTATGTACTGAATTAATTGCAAGCTGAAATGTAAGGTTCAAATGAGATGACACAGAGAAATGATGTTCACAGTACACAGAGGAGGAAAGGGGCGGGGCAGTGACACACAGTATACAGAACAGCAGCCTATGAAAATAATTTTCATCCTACTTATGCTGTGCAGCCATATAGCATATACTGTACATAATATGGTCAAACTTTTGAGGACATAAAAAGACATTTTAGACAACTGCCCGCTTCAAACCTTATGGTTTGACAGTTTGAGGAAGACCTTTTTCTATTCCAGTACAACTGTACCCCTGTGCACAAACACAGCTCAATAAAAGGCACAGTTCAATGAGTTTTGGTATGGAGGAACTTAAATGGGCTTTCACAGGGTCCTGACCCCAACTCTGAAGACCACTGAAAAAACCTGAAATGGTGATTGCATTCCAACATCAGTACCTGACCACACAAATGCTCTTTTGGCTGAATGAGTACAAATTCCAATAGTTACACTCCAAAATCCACGCCAAATCAATGCCCATGGTTTCGAAACAGGATTTCCAACCAGCTCATATAGGCATGATGATCAGGTGTCCACAAAATTTTGCTCACTTATTGTAGCACTTAAAGCATGGATGGATCACAAGAGTAAGGGTATAGGTTTTCAAATCTTTTGACAGGTAAATTATCTTCAGTGATGAACTCAAGTGGGTTCAGACAGGAGTTCGAATCTGCCTGAGCTATCCCACCAAGGAGCTGTCTAAGCTGACAGCCAATCGTAGGCAGCGGAGGCATTGCCTGCCCACCCACCCACATAAGCATGCTCATTGCGTACATACACGCCGCTGTCCATGATTGGCTACCAGCTTCGACAGTTTTCTGGCGGGATAGCTCAGGTTGGTTCGGACTTGTGATTGAACATGCCTGAGCTTATCTTCTATACCAGTGGTCTTTAAACTACGGGCCTTTGCTTGACGTTATCTGGCCCTTGGGGCACTTTTCCTCCCATTGATGCTAGACACTTTTCCTCCCACTGACACAAATAATAGGCGTAATGCCTGCTACTGACATCAACAATGGGGCACTATATCTCTTATTGACTCCACTGATAGAGCACTATTCCTCCCGCTGGCACCAAAGATGGGAAATTATTACTTCTCCCAATACCAAAAGACACATTGTTTATTCCCACTGACGCAAGGACAATTTCTACTCCCAATGGTCACAGTTCAGCCCTCCTAAAGTTTGAAGGACCGTAAACTGGACCCTTGTGCAGAAAGTTTGGAGTCCCCTGTTCTATACTTTATATGAATTTCAACTGTGAATTTAGCTTGTTGGAGATGGCCTTTATAGTGAAAATTCACTTTAGAACTCTAAAACATTAAACAGTTATCTACCACATGTAAAGGTTGACTTCTGTCTGTGCTTCGGTTGCCCAGAAATCAGCACTGGAAGCTGATGGTCTCTTACCAGTGAGTGCTCAGCCCCCTCGTCCCATCTACATTGTGTCAAACAGAAGTCCAATATGGCGCTTTTCATTTATCAAGGAACGTGCATTAAATGGCTATTTTTTGTTTCATAAAGCAATTCTAGGGTGAGCTTCCACTTTAAGCAAAATCTTGTTCGAGGCATTGATTCGGCACAACTCATAAAAAGGTCTTTGAGACACAGAGACATTTAGCTCTATGAAGGCAATAAACTCCATTCCCGAGACTATTCGGGGCAGCATTAGAACAAATTGCAAAAGAGCGCAGCTGAAAAATAGTACAACCTGCGCCTACGCTCCACTGAATTAAAGTTCACCATAAAGGTGAACAGGGGCTGTTATGCATGCATTAACGAGTCCGATTACTGAGCCTCAAGATGTGTCTGTCAAGTCACATCAATTCACCTGCATGCATGAGCCCTATCTTCAACACGTGCCCAGATCGGGCAGGCCTCTCGCTGTGTGCTCCCTGGACTTATAAAGCATGACTGTCCTTTGTGGGGGGGGGGGGGGGGGGGGGGGCAGCTTTACAGTCATACAACCATTTCATAGTTACTTGATAGGATGCACAACTGTGAATAGTGACAAATCAATGAGGGAAAGCTATGAATATATTAAACAAAGGTCTGGCCAGTAATCATATTGGTTAATTAAATGTACACAATGGTCCTTATTAATGGACAATGGGAAGTGGTGTGATGGAAATAACATAGCGGTAGTGGGGAGGGATGGAAACATCAGAGCAGGGTTTGACCGTGCAATCAGCGCCTATGATTGAAGAGCCTACTATGGCCAATGAGCCATCCAACAAGCTAAATTTACAGTTGAAATTCATATAAAAGTATAGAACAGGGGTCTCCAAAATTTTCTGCACAAGGGTCCAGTTTACGGTCCTTCAAACTTTAGGAGGGCCGGACTGTGACCATTGGGAGTAGAAATTGTCCTTGCGTCAGCCGGAGTAAACACAAAGGCTGTACTCCACAGTCAAGGGCTGGACAAGGGCTGTACTCCATAGTCAGCTAAAGCAAGATAATGCAAACATTCTATCTAATCAGAAAGTACTTGAAAGCCACCACAAGAATGGGCCGAGTGCCCCATCTTGATCCATTCAGACATCTGTTTTCAATAGGTTGGTCATACACAGGGAGGTCTTTAAACAGGATTGAGATCTGACTTCACATTAAATACTAAACTAGTTCAATGCAAACTGTAATGGTTAACCCAAAGGGTATAGTAAACAGCATAACATTGCATAGCTTTATGTGAACACGCAAAGAAAGAGCAAACAGTCACAATTAGGTGGTACTTGACTAGTGATAGCAAGGCTGAAGTACTAGCTCTTCCTGGAGAAGCATCAATTTTTCCTCCAGTACTACTTATATAACCAAAGTCTAGGTATGAAGTATGATATCCATACCAAAAAAAAAATTAAAGTGCCGATTGGATAATTCTCCTCCTTATGTGAGAGCATGTGACCAAAAGCCAAGGCTTTGGTCATTTGAGTAGTATGTTCTCCTAGACAGGTAAGTATTCCACCGCTGCTATTAGACCTCTTTCACATGGGGTGGCAAATCAGGCAATTGATCAGATTTTTTTACCACGCTCCCGACCACCCACTGGCATGTTAATATTGCCAGTGGACATCTCTATATACCAGTCTTTTTTTTTACCAGGGTGCCTTCAGGTTTCTTTAGGGGTGCCTTGGCAAAATTCCCAAAAATTGTATACAAGCCAGCAGGTTGATGAAGCCTGCCTTTTAGTTACACAAAGTCACCTGAAAAACAACCCCACACCATAATTCCCTCCCCCCCCCCCCCAATTGATTTGGACCAGTCCACAAACACAGTCCATAAAGAAATGGATGAGTGAGTTTGGGGTGGAGGAACTTGACTGGCCTGCACAGAGTCTTGACCTCAACCCGATGGAACACCTTTGGGATAAATTTGAGCGGAGACTGCAAGCCAGGCCTTCTCGTCCAGCATCAGTGCATGACCTCACATTATGTGCTTCTCGGACTGCCTTCTCAGAAGAGTTGAAGTTGTTATAGCTGCAAAGCATGGGCCAACTCAATATTGAACCCTACGGATTAAGACTGGGATGCCATTAAAGTTCATGTACACATATATTCACACACACTAATATATATATCACACACACATACATACACACACAGTTGTGCTCATAAGTTTACATACCCTAGCAGAATTTATGATTTCTTGGCCATTTTTCAGAGAATATGAATAACACAAAAACTTTTTTCACTCATGGTTCGTGTTTAAATGAAGCCATTTATTATCAATCAACTGTGTTTACTCTTTTTAAATCATAATGACAACTGAAACTACCCAAATCAAAAGTTTACAGTTCTTAATACCGTGTATTGCCCCCTTTAACATCAGCTTGAAGTCTTTTGTGGTATTTGTGGATGAGGCTCTTTATCTTCTCAGATGGTAAAGCTGCCCATTCCTCTTGGCAAAAAGCCTCCAGTTCCTGTAAATTCTTGGGCTGTCTTGCATGAACTGCACGTTTGAGATCTCCCCAGAGTGGCTCAATGATATTGAGGTCTGGAGACTGAGATGACCACTCCAGAACCTTCACTTTATTCTGCTGTAGACAATGACAGGTCGACTTGGCCTTGTGTTTTGGATCATTGTCATGCTGGAATGTCTAAGTACTTCCCATGCGCATCTTCCTGGCTGATGAATGTAAATTTTCCTCCAGTATTTTTTGATAACATACTGCATTCATCTTGCCATCAATTTTGACCAAATTTCCTGTGCCTTGGTAGCTCACACATCCCCAAAACATCAGCGATCCACCTCTGTGTTTCACAGTAGGAATGGTTTACCTTTCATCATAGGCCTTGTTGACTCCTCTCCAAATGAAGCCTTTATGGTTGTGGCCAAAAAGCTAAATTTTGTTCTCATCACTCCAAATACTTTGTGCCAGAAGGTTTGAGGCTTGTCTCTGTGCTGTTTGGCGTATTGTAAGTGGGATACTTTGTGGCATTTGCGTAGTAATGGCTTTCTCCGGGCGACTCGACCATGCAGCTCATCTTTCTTCAAGTGACTCCTTATTGTGCATCTTGAAACAGCCACACCACATGTTTTCAGAGAGTCCTGTATTTCACCTGAAGGTCTTTGTGGGTTTTTCTTTGCATCCTGAACAATTTTCCTGACAGTTGTGGCTGAAATTTTAGTTGGTCTACCTGACCGTGGTTTGGTTTCAACAGAACCCCTCATTTTCCACTTCTTGATTAGAGTTTGAACACTGCTGATTGGAATTCTCAATTAATTGGATATCTTTTTAATATCTCTTTCCTGTTTTATACAGTTCAACTACCTTTTCCCGCAGATCCTTTGACAATTCTTTTGCTTTCCCCGTGACTCAGAATCCAGAAACGTCAGTGCAGCACTGGATGAAAGATGCAAGGGTCTGTGAGGAGTCCAGAAACGCATTGACCTTTTATATACACACTCTAATTACAAGCAAACAGATCACAGGTGAGGATGGTTACCTTTAATAGCCATTCAAACCCCTTTGTGTCAACTTGTGTGCATGTTATCAGGCCAAAATCACCAGGGTATGTAAAGTTTTGATCAGGGTCATTTGGGTAGTTTCTGTTGTCATTATGATTTAAAAGGAGTAAACACAGTTGATTAATAAATGGCTTCACCATGAGTGAAATAGAACGGTATGTAAACTTATGAGCACAACTGTAATATAAATATACAGTAAATGATCTTCTTTACAGGGCTGCTGTGTGTGTGTGTGATAATATATATATAAATATATATATATATATATATATATATATATATATATATATATATATATATATATATATATACATACATTTTTATAGGATGGGTGATGGTGACCAGAGGGCCATGCTTGAAAAATATGACTCAAAATGTGAGAGGGTGACAACGCAGGAACACAATTGTAATACAGAGGCAGAGCATTGTCGCCCTATTACAGGAAGTGCCTGAACAAAAAACCTTCATTGGCAGGATCATCATGTATGATTACAATAAAAGCTACAGATTTAAAGAAAAGAAAACTATGAATAAAGTAGACTTTTGAATTTACATTAACATGGTAATTGGTACAAAAATTGTGCAATTTAATCATGGCAGAAGCAAACTGAAATGGTATGCTGTATGAGTGCATGTCCAGTTTAATAAATATATGATATTTAACCCTGTATCCACAGGCACATTATACAATTGACAGGACTGTGACTGTCCAGCTAACTGCTGTGTACTTCCTGTTTAACGCCTCTTCTTCGTGTTACATAATTGTATGGTGTTGCAATATAACTGAAGCTTTAACCAGTAAATATTATAGCAGAAGTATGTGCTTTCATTTTACAGGATGTGTAAATACATAATAAAAATGGCATAAATAATTATATATATATATATATATATATATATATACACACACAGTATCTCACAAAAGTGAGTACACCCCTCACATTTTTGTAAATATTTTATTCTATCTTTTCATGTGACAACACTGAAGAAATGACACTTTGCTACAATGTAAAGTAGTGAGTGTACAGCTTGTATAACAGTGTAAATTTGCTGCCCCCTCAAAATAACAACACACAGTCATTAATGGCAACAAAAGTGAGTACACCCCCTAAGACCCCTTTCACACTGAGCTGCCCCGGACATCGGCAGTAAAGCGGTGCTATTTTTAGCGTGGCTTTACAGTCATTTTACTCGGCTACTCGGCCGCTAGTGGGGTGGTTTTAACCCCCCGGCAGCGGCCGAAAAGGGGTTAAATCCACCCGCAAAACGCAGCTGCGCTTTTCCAGCGGTATGGCGGTGCTGCCCCATTGTTTCCATTGCTCCTCCACCGCTGCAAAGAAGCTACTGGCAGGACTTTTTTTTGACGCCCTGCCAGCGCAGCGTCCCAGTGTGGAAGCACTCGGGCTTTCACACTGGGTTTGCAGCTGAGGCTTTTTTCAGGCGCTATTTTTAGCGCTGTATCGCCTGAAAAACACCTCCAGTGTGAAAGGGGTCTAAGTGAAAATGTCTAAATTGGGACCAATTAGCCATTTTCCCTCCCCGGTGTCATGTGATTCATTAGTGTTACAGGGTCTCAGATGTGAATGGGGAGCAGGTGTGTTTAATTTGGTGTTATGTCTCTCACTCTCTCATACTGGTCACTGGAAGTTCAACATGGCAACTCATGGCAAAGAACTCTGAGGATCTGAAAAAAAGAATTGTTGCTCTGCATAAAGATGGCCTAGGCTATAAGAAGATTGTCAAGACCCTGAAACTAAGCTGCAGCATGGTGGCCAAGACAATACAGCCATTTAACAGGACAGGTTCCACTTGGAACAGGCCTCTCCATGGTCGACCAAAGGAGCTGAGTGCATATGCTCAGCGTCATATCCAGGGATTGTCTTTGGGAAATAGACATATGAGTGCTGCCAGCATTGTTACAGAGGTTGAAGGAGTGGGGGGTCAGCCTGTCAGTGCTCAGACCATACGCCGCACACTGCATAAAATTGGTCTGCATGGCTGTCATCCCAGAAGGAAGCCTCTTCTAAAGATGATGCACAAGAAAGCCCGCAAACAGTGTGCTAAAGACAAGCAAGCTAAGGACATGGATTACTGGAACCATGTCCTGTGGTCTGATGAGACCAAGATAAACTTATTTGGTTCAGACGGTGTCAAGCATGTGTTGCAAAGACAAGTGTGTCTTGCCTATAGTCAAGCATGGTGGTGGGAGTGTCTTGGTCTGGGGCTGCATGAGTGCTGCCGGCACTGGGGAGCTACAGTTCATTGAGGGAACCATGAATGCCAACATATACTGTGACATACTGAAGCAGAGCATGATCCCCCCCCTTCGGAGACTGGGCCGCAGGGCAGTATTCCAACATGATAACGACCCCAAACACAACTCCAAGACCACCACTGCCTTGCTAAAGAAGCTGAAGGTAAAGGTGATGGACTGGCCAAGCATGTCTCCAGACCTAAACCCTATTGAACATCTGTGGGGCATCCTCAAACGGAAGGTGGAGGGGCGCAAGGTCTCTAACATCCACCAGCTCCGTGATGTCATCATGGAGGAGTGGAAGAGGACTCCAGTGGCAACCTGTGAAGCTCTGGTGAACTCCATGCCCAAGAGGGTTAAGGCAGTGCTGGAAAATAATGGTGGCCACACAAAATATTGACACTTTGGGCCCAATTTGGACATTTTCACCTAGGGGTGTACTCACTTTTGTTGCCAGCGGTTTAGATATTAATGGCTGTGTGTTGAGTTATTTTGAGGGGACAACAAATTGACACTGTTATACAAGCTGTACACTCACTACTTTACATTGTAAGAACGTGTCATTTCTTCAGTGTTGTCACATGAAAAGATAGAATAAAATATTTTACAAGAATGTGAGGGGTGTACTCACTTTTGTGAGATACTGTGTTTGTAAAAAAAAAAATTATACTATAAATTATATATATATATATATATATATATATATATATATATATATATATATATATATATATATTTTTTTTTTTTTTTTTTATTGAAAAAATAGAAAGTAGTATTGAAAAAAAAAAATGTACAAATAGTACTGAAAAAAAACAATTATATAGAATATTTTTTTTCTTTAGCTGAATTCCAGGCACAAAACTTTCATTTAAATATATTCTTCAAGGATATAAATCCACCAAATGCCTTTACAGCCTTCCCTTTAAAAGTAACTGTGACATCATCACTGTACTGTACATAGCCTGGGCAGACAGCCGAGTTGTGGGAGGGGCCCAGCAGGGTCCTCCCACTACAGGCTGTCTGCAGAAAACTGCAGGAGGAGGCGGAGACAAGACCAGTCACCCTGCACAAGGAGAGAGAGCAGCAGTGACCGGTCTTTATTACAGGAAGCTCCTGTACAGAGGTAAAGTTTTGCACTGAATTACTGCACAGATTTGGAAGAAATACACGGAGCACACGTGCCACTTGTATTTAGACAATATTTACCTATAACAACTTAACTATTACGAGACTTCACAGAAATAAAAAGGATAAAAATGGTTTTCCGCACACAGCAGACTTCCTGTGAATGGAAAACACTGATCCTCTCAGCCATAATATGACCCTTATATTCAAACAGCATAAAAACCAAATCACAAGGTGAGCAGACCCAATGGATATTTCTGTGAATATCAATATTTTATATAAGGCAACATATACTGTATTATAGCTGACCTACCAATGTTGGGTCTATAGTAGAGGTGCACTGAATGGAGATTTTGGTACTGAAACTGCAAATACAGGATGCACTTGGCCGAAAACCAAAACCGAAAACGTGCTTTGGTTTGGGTGCAGAGAGACGTATCCGCGTTTTACACGTGCTCCCACCGACTTCTATTAGACCATGCATTTTCATAATAACACATCAGAGTCCTGCATGGTGCATCTTTCATGTGCCTATTTTTTTTTTTTTTTATTACAGGTACCTCTATAGCGCCATCAATTTCCTCAGTGCTTAACATACACACTCACCGGCCACTTTATTAGGTACACCTTGCTAGTACCGGGTTGGACCCCCTTTTGCCTTCAGAACTGCCTTCATTCTTTGTGGCATAGATTCTACAAGGTGTTGGAAACATTCCTCAGATTTTGGTCCATAGTGACATGATAGCATCACACACTTGCTGCAGATCTACCATTCCACCACATCCCAAAGATGCTCTATTGGATGAGATCTGGTGACTGTGGAGGCCATTGGAGTACAGGGACCTCATTGTCATGTTCAAGAAACCAGTGGTGAGATGATTGGAGCTTTGTGACATGGTGCATTATCCTGCTGGAAGGAGCCATCAGAAGATGGGGACACTGTAGTCATAAAGGGATGGACATGGTCAGCAACAATACTCAGGTAGGCTGTGGGGTTTGAACGATGCTCAATTGGTACTAAGGGGCCCAAAGTGTGCCAAGAAAATATCCCCTACACCAGGGATATGCAATTAGCGGACCTCCAGCTGTTGCAGAACTACAAGTCCCATGAGGCATAGCAAGACTCTGACAGCCACAAGCATGACACCCAGAGGCATAATGGGACTTGTAGTTTTGCAACAGCTGGAGGTCCGCCAATTGCATATCCCTGCCCTACACCATTACACCACCAGCCTGAACCATTGATACAAGGCAGGATGGATCCATGGTTTGAACTCAGCCTAATGCCGTGTACACACGGTCGGAATTTCCGACAACAAATGTTCGATGTGAGCTTGTTGTTGGAAATTCCGACTGTGTGTAGGCTCCATCGGACGTTTTTTGTCGGAATTTGCGACAAACAAAATTGAGAGCTGGTTCTCAAATTTTCCGACAACAAAACCTGTTGTCGTAGATTCTGAGCATGTGTGCACAATTTCGACGCACAAAGTTCCACGCGTGCTCGGAATCAAGCAGAAGAGCCGCACTGGCTATTTATTTTTCTCGGCTCGTCGTACATCACCGCGTTCTTGACGTTCGGAATTTCCAACAACATTTGTACGACTGCCTGTATGCAAGACAAGTTTGAGCCAACATCCGTCGGAAATAAATCCAGGATTTCGTTGTCGGAATGTCCGATCGTCTGTATGCGGCATAAGGGTCCATTCACACTGATAAATTTTCCCTGCGTTTTTACCTTGCAAGAAAAACGTTTACGTTTAAATCCTAAGGGACTCTTCATACCACTGCGTTACAGGTGCGATGTGTTTTAAAAAGTCCTGTATGCTGCATCTTTGGTGCAGTTTTGAAGAAACTGCACCAAAAAAGCAGCTTCCTATTGAAATGAATGGAAATTGCAGTAAAAGCGCACTGCGATTCGTGTTTTTTGAGTCACATGTCTATTTTTCACAGGTAGAGGCTACCCAAAAAATGCACCAGAAACGCACAGGAAATGCATCTGAAACACAGAAAAATCGCAGTAAAAATGCATACAATTGCTAGAGAGCTGTGTGAAAGGGCACTAAGGGTCCATTCACAGCGATGCATTGGCACACTATGCCAATGCAAAGACCAGTAAATGTAAGGTAGGTGAATGGGAACTGTCCACACTGAGACATTGCGCTGATTTGTGTCAGAAAAAAAAAAGGTAGACGTAATGTGTAATAATGGGAATCATCAAAAGACGCACTGAAAACAAGCCAGCCCAAGTTTTGCTCCTGAGCCTGGTTGAAGACCCTTTGCATGGTCCAGGAAGTGAGAAGAAAAGTGCATGTTAAAATGCAATGGAACGCATCAGAATGCAGCATGCACGTGTATTTACCTGCACTCAACACAATGTGGTGTGAATGGACATTTAAAGCGGTAACAAACCCAAAAATGTAATATATTGCAGCTTACCAATCATTAGATACAGTGGCTGCATTCATTTTCTATTTTTAAGCTCTGTTTTCACCTGGTGATCTGACCAGTAACACACCTCCTTAATCAGAGTGCCACTCTGAATGAAGGAGAACCAGGGCTGGACTGAGACAAAAATTAATAAGCAGCCCCCTTACATCAGAGTGTCCCCATTACCAGCAGTCCCCCAGAGTGTCCCCATTACCAGCAGCCCCCTTACATCAGAGTGTCCCCATTACCAGCAGCCCCCTTACATCAGAGTGTCCCCATTACCAGCAGCCCCCTTACATCAGAGTGTCCCCATTACCAGCAGCCCCCTTACATCAGAGTGTCCCCATTACCAGCAGCCCCCTTACATCAGAGTGTCCCCATTACCAGCAGCCCCCTTACATCAGAGTGTCCTCATTACCAGCAGCCCCCTTACATCAGAGTGTCCCCATTACCAGCAGCCCCCTTACATCAGAGTGTCCCCATTACCAGCAGCCCCCTTACATCAGAGTGTCCTCATTACCAGCAGCCTCCTTACATCAGAGTGTCCCCATTACCAGCAGCCCCCTTACATCAGAGTGTCCCCATTACCAGCAGCCCCCTTACATCAGAGTGTCCCTATTACCAGCAGCCCCCTTACATCAGAGTGTCCCCATTACCAGCAGCCTCCTTTCATTAGAGTGTCCTCATTACCAGCAGCCCCCTTTAAGCAGAGTGTCCCCATTACCAGCAGCCCCCTTTCAGCAGTGTCCCCATTACCAGCAGCCCCCTTACATCAGAGTGTTCTCATCACCAGCAGCCCCCTTACATCAGAGTGTCCCCATTACCAGCAGCCTCCTTTCATTAGAGTGTCCTCATTACCAGCAGCCCCCTTTAAGCAGAGTGTCCCCATTACCAGCAGCCCCCTTTCAGCAGTGTCCCCATTACCAGCAGCCCCCTTACATCAGAGTGTTCTCATCACCAGCAGCCCCCTTACATCAGAGTGTCCCCATTACCAGCAGCTACCTTTCAGCAGTGTCCTCCCTCTCTTCCCCCTCCCGCATGTACTCACAGTTCTGAAGGCAGCATCTTGTTGTTCCTCTCTCCAGTCATGTGACAAGTGATAAGAGGATAGAGGAAAGTCTGCCCGCTGTCTATCTCCCCCTGCAGGCTGGAGGGAGGAAACATAAAGCCTAATCCTCTCCAGCAAGTGACGGCAGCTGCTCCCCCTGACAGGAGTGAAATCACAATCAGTCACTGTCAGAGAGGAGCAGCTCCAGGACTACACCTGACCAGCCCACTAAGCCATCGGCCCACCGGGAAACTCCCGGTAGTCCCGATGGCCAGTACATGCCTGAGGAGAACAGGGGGCACAGCAGCGTTGTCAATTTGGGGCGAGGGGACTGTTAGGCTGCGTTCACACCTGGGCGTTTGACAAATCGCACAACGCACGTTACAGATGCCATCCATTCGAATGGCACCATAAAAACGTGATGCGCTTCTGCCATGATAAACCACGCTGCAAATCGTGGCAAACCACATTGTGTGAAGCATGCCGCCCCAAAAGAAGCTCCTGGACTTTTTTTGGGGGGGGCGACAAGCTTCACGCGATGCGGTTTGCTGCAATTTATTGTAGCAGAACCGCAATGCATTTTTAGCTTCCATTCAAATGAATGGCATCAGAAACGTGCGACTTGTCATTCAGACCTGGGCATTTTGCAATTGCGGACAGGAATCGCCACACCGCAATTTAACCACCGCCCACGGTACATTTACGGCATTACTTTGACGCTAAATACCGCTGTTATGGCAGAAGTTAGCTGCCATAACCCCAGTATCCTCTTGTTCTGTGGGCGATTGTATACAAAACAAAAGTGGTCTCAGCAGCGCATTCACCGCAAGATCACTTTTTAGGGGTGGCGGCGGGAGAGGTGCCCCCCCCTCCCCCTTCCTGCCGCTTCCCAGCGGAGAGATTGGTAAAGGCGGAAACGATCCGATCTGCTGGAGGCATGGGCAGGAAGTCGAATGAGGGAACGTTGGCCCCCGATTGGACTCGAGGCCTGGCGCAAAGTCTAACATCACTTCTGCCTCATGGCCTTAGAGAACTGGGAGGGGGGGGGGGTTCTGTTAAAAAGGAAAAATTAAATATTGTTTTTGCTTTTAAAAAGGTAAATGTGAGATCTGAGGTCTTTTTAACCCCAGATCTCTCAATAAAGAGGACCTGTCATGTCCTATTCCTATTATAAAGAAAAGTTTACATTCAATTTATTTCTTTTTTTAAAGGAACAGTGTATATATATAAAAAAATTAAAAGTAAAATAAATAAGAGAGAAAAAAAATGAAAATATATAATAATAAAAAAAATAAATAAATAAATTTAAAAAAAAAAGGAAAAGAGCCCATCCCTCTGCGCCCACATATGTAAACAGTGTTCACACCACACACGTGAGGTATCGCCACGATCGTCAGAGCGAGGACAATAATTCTAGCACTAGACCTCCTCTATATTTCTAAACAGGTAACCTGTTAAAAAAAAAAAAAAAAGGTAACGTGTTGCCTATGGATATTTTTTAGTACCGTAGTTTGTCGCCATACCATGAGCGTGTGCAATTTTAAAGTATGGCATGTTAGGTATCAATTTACTCGACGTAACATCATCTTTCACAGTATACAAAAAAATTGGGCTAACTTCACGGTTTTGGGTTTATTAAAAAAGTATATTGCCTTTGAAATACCGCTGCGCAAATACGGTGCAACATAAAATATAGTATTGCAATGATCGCTATTTTATTTTCTAGGGTCTCTGCTAAAAATATATATATATATCTATATATGTTTGGGGGTTCTAAGTAATTTTAATCCCAATTTAAAAACTTTTAAACAAAAAGTATCAGAAAAGACCTGGTCTTAAAGTGGTTAAAACGGCCATGTACATCAGAGTGTCCCCATTACCAGCAGCCTCCTTTCATTAGAGTGTCAGGGAGATCTCCGCTGAGACGGCGGATGACAGGTCCCTCTCTGCTCACTGAGCGGGGAGGAGGGGCTTGTCGAGCGCCGCTGCTTGCTATGGAGAGATCGGACAAAAAAAAACGGACAACGTGTCCGTTTTCATCAGATCTCACCCAATCCGATCCGCCAGGGACGGATGCGAACGTAGGGCCATCCTTCTGATTTTAGCGGATCGGACCGGGTTGGATGTCAGCGGACACGTCACCGCTGACATCCGTCGCTCCATAGACTAGCATGGAGCGCCCGTTCAGGTTCCGCCGTCAAAACTGACAAGCGGACCTGAACGGTCCGACAGTGTGAAAGGGGTCTCAGTACTAACAGATTTAGATACACTAACAAATTGAAGTAAAACTCCAGATATCAGATAATACTTTATAAGCATTTACATTTTTTTTTTCCCCTTTCGGGATAAAAGTTTTACAGGAATAAATAAAAGCTGAGCACCCCTACCAGTACTAAGGCCCCCCTTTCACACTTGTACGGCAAAGTCGCATGACAAGTCGCTCCCCATGATTTCCAATGACAACCATTCATATTAGTACGACTTCAAGTCGTGCCGACTTCAAAAGTAGTCCCTGCAGTACTTTGGTCCGACTTTGATGCGAGTTCAGGTTCATAGACCTCAAGTCTCCCTGAAATCGCAGCGAAGTCGCGGTAGTGTGAAAGGGGCCTAAGTGGTTTGTCTCAACCCTCTAAACTTCATATGCAGGACAGCTTGTTCTGGTGGAAAAACAACAGACTTACTGGCGGGGTCGCTGAGTTAAAATAAAGGAAAGCATAAAAAAAAACAAAAAAAAAAAAAACGAATGCAGCCATCCAATCGAAGAATTGGTAAGCTGCAATATAATAAACGTTTATACGGCTTTAAGCAGAATTCCTTCCACCTTATAGCAAATGCTGATCACCTGCCGGGATAGGTACTTGGCCAGAACTTCTGGCTGCAGCTGCAGATCATCCCTCCACATACAATCATGAAGATCATCTCTCCACATACAATCATGAAGATTATCCCTCTACATATAATCATTGCCATGATCCCAGGTGCCCCCCCATATTGCACCCCTCCCCTTACCTCCTCTATGGTGTTCACTGCGTTCCTGCAGCTGCCCATCCTGGTGGTGAAGGAGGAGGTGGTAGGTGAGCTGTGGTCCTCCAGAGTCTCCTTTATAAACTCTTCTACACTGATGAGCTCAGGCATGGTGGGGTGTATGTGGGGGGTGCACAGGCACTGAGTGGGGTGTATGTGGGGGGTGCACAGGCACTGAGTGGGGTGTATGTGGGGGGTGCACAGGCACTGAGTGGGGTGTATGTGGGGGGTGCACAGGCACTGAGTGGGGTGTATGTGGGGGGTGCACAGGCACTGAGTGGGGTGTATGTGGGGGGTGCACAGGCACTGAGTGGGGTGTATGTGGGGGGTGCACAGGCACTGAGTGGGGTGTATGTGGGGGGTGCACAGGCACTGAGTGGGTGGTGCACAGGCACTGAGTGGGGTGTATGTGGGGGGTGCACAGGCACTGAGTGGGGTGTATGTGGGGGGTGCACAGGCACTGAGTGGGGTGTATGTGGGGGGGTGCACAGGCACTGAGTGGGGTGTATGTGGGGGGTGCACTGAGTGGGGTGTATGTGGGGGGGGGTGCAGTGGTAGTGCTGGGCTCTCAGTCACTGGACTTGCAGTTTGTGCAGTTTTTTCCTCCTCCTTGTTGTGCTCTATGGAAGTGTCCAGCAGTTGAGGTTGATGAGTGCAGTGTGCTCTCAGTGTGCTCTGTGCGGTGTGAATGACTATGCGGGTGTGTGGATATCAGCGCTGGATCGTACTCCCTCCTCCCGCTGTGCTGCAGCTCCTCTCCTCACTGCCAGACTGAATGAAAGGGGGAAGCGGGGACGCGCATGCGCGGAGCCGCACGAGGGGGGCTCCTGATGATGAGAGTGGGTAGGATGTGAGAGAGAGAGAGAGGAGGATGGATGGGGGGTGGGAGAGGAGACAGCAAGAGGATGGGGAAGAGACCTGGTCCTAGAGAAAGGAGGAGGAGGGAGGATTGTACAGAGGAAGAGGGAGAGCAGCATTTGCAGAAGTAAAAAGAAATAATAATAAAAAAAAAAAGAGGTTGCTTCCTTCTTTTTTTTTTTTTCATAACTGTAGGGAGGAGACAGTCCCTCTTTCTTCATCTACTGACTGTCCTCCTATTATCCTGATAGAAACACCTCACTAATGTTCTATCACCAACAAAACTTCATGGTGACAGATTTTTTTATGCGTTTTAATAATAAATTAATATATTATCATTACTATTATTATCACTATTATCATCATTATTACTACTAGTATTATTATTGTAATGATTATTATTTTTATATGTTTTTTATTATTATATATAATAATTTTTCAAATGTAATATTTGTTACGTGTGTGTATATAATAATATATAGTATTTTATAGATTTATAACCTATAAAATAATAATACAATAATGAAAACACATGTAGCAAATAATACAATAAAAAGATTTGATATAGAATAAAAAATATAAAAATAATAATTAAAATAATATTAATATATAGTGTTTTATAGGTTTATAATATATAGAATTATAATATATATGTAATAAATACTTAAATATATATATTTTGAATGTATTATATTATTTATTACAGGTATTTTATATGATTGTATTATACCATTGTATTTTTATAAATTATGTGTGTGTGTGTGTGTATGTATATGTATATATATATATATTTTTTTTTTTATTTGTTACAGGTATTTATAATGATGATTATTAATAAGTTTTATTAATATATTAAAAGTCTATAATATTCAATTATTATTATTATTATTATTATTATTATTATATTTGTTTCAGGTATGTATAGTTTATATTATTATTATTATTAATAACATATTATTATTATTATTATTATTATTATTATTATTATTATTATTATTATTATTATTATTATAAAATTTGATAATATTCATATATTATTTGTTACACGTATTTATATTTATGATTATTATTAATATGAGATTTTTATATATTAAAATTCAATAATAATATATTATTTGTTACACGTATTTATATTTATGATTATTACTAATAATATATTATTATTATTTTTATTATTATTATTATTATTGTTATATATTCAAATTCAATAACATTAATATATTATTTGTTACACGTATTTATATTTATGATTATTACTAATAATATATTATTATATATTAAAATCCGATAATATTAAAATATGATTTGTTACAGGTATTTATACTTATGATTATTATTGATCATATATTATTAAATATTAAAATTCGATAATATATTATTTGTTACAGGTATTTATACTTATAATTATTATTAATATATTATTATTATATATTAAAATTCGATAATCTTAATATATTATTTGTTACAGGAATTTATATTTATGATGATTACTAATAATATATTATTATATATTAAAATTCAATAATCTTCGTATATTATTTGTTACAGGATTTAAATGTATGATTATTATTAATAATATATTATTATTATTATTATTATTATTATTATTATTATTATTATATATTAAAATTCGATAATATTAATATATTATTTGTTACAGGTATTTATATTTATGATTATTACTAATAATACATTATTACATATTAAAATGTGATATTATTAATATATTATTTGTTACATGTATTTATATTCATGATTATTATTCATAATATTATTATTATTATTCAATAATATTTATTCCTATATTAATACTATTATTAATATATTTGTTACAGGTATTCATATTTATGATTATTATTAATAATATTGTATGTTTTTATTTTTATATATTCAAATTCAATAATATTTATTCCTATATTAATAATATTATAAATATATTATTTGTTACAGGTATTTATATCTATGGTTTTTATTATTATGATTATTAATAATAAATATATACAGTATATTAAAATTCTACTATAACAGTTATTCATATATTAATATTATTGCCAATAAATATTTACAAGTATTTATACAGTACCAACATATATTCATATATCAGTCCCCGCCCTCATGGAGCTTACAATTATTTCTTTTAGAGAGGGGGAGATATATTATAGAGAGAGGAAGAGAGAATAACCATCCAGTCTCATTGGGTCCCAAGTTCTACTCCGTGGTTTCCATACACTACATTGATGGTGGTCAAATAGTGTGGAACAGCAGTACTGTATGCATTTTGGAATAAATGGCTCTCTAATATTAGGCTATATTTGCACTATGCACCAGCAGGTCTGGGTTTACATCTGGCCAATGAAGCGTAAAGAAATGGATTGCATAGCTCCGCCCACTGTCCTGAAATGAGGAATACGGCTGCATTTACACAGCAGTTTAGCTTCAGATAGTTTGCAGTGTTTGGAGGTGACTGAACAAGGCCTGTGGATGCAGCAGCACCTGACCCAAACTTGCTGATTAGCTGCGGCCAAAAGTCTGCAAAAATGGCGACCATGGGTGTGCACTGGCAGCGTCCAGGGTCAGCCGGAGGCTCTATTCAAATCAGCACAGAGGTCCTACTTCTAAAAAGCTGCCGGGGGATCCTTTGTTTTTATATTTAATTTGAGCAGGAATGGACCTTTAACCCAACTCCAGGTTTGCCAACATAGTCTGTGCCTAAAAGTATCCATATTTCCCTTTTAAGAATGTTGGATGGCATGCAGAGGTTGGCAGGGAAGTGACACAAAGTCTGTTCATCATGCTGATCCTTTGGCCTCAATACTGTTGGTGTCATTAACCTATAACAAGTAATCTGAGGACATGTGACTTTCCTGACCAGTATACTTGTCACAGGTAATGAATTGAAACCAGAGGACAGGCAACACAACCAACCTGCATTATATGAGCGTCAGAAATGACAGCCTTCATTTTTCTTACATTTATAGGTTTTCTTCAACTGCAGTGGAGATCAGTGAGGTCACTGACCCTGCTTTGCTCTCTGGCAGGGGTGCCTGGATCACAAGGCTGGCTGAACAGATTTACAAATCATTTGGCAGGTAAGACCACTCCTATATATGTATTCCTGCTATGTATATGGCATACTGTATATAAAAAATAAATATAATATTTGGCCTACTGTATGTGTGTGTGTGTGTGTATATATATATATATATATATATATATATATATATATATATATATATCGTGGGGACGGAAAGTATTTAGACCCACTTAAATTTTTCACTCTTTGTTATATTGCAGCCATTTGCTAAAATCATTTAAGTTCATTTTTTTCCTCATTAATGTAAACACAGCACCCCATATTGACAGAAAAATACAGAATTGTTGAAGAAAAGGTATTCAGACCCTTTGCTGTGACACTCATATATTTAACTCAGGTGCTGTCCATTTCTTCTGATCATCCTTGAGATGGTTCTACACCTTCATTTGAGTCCAGCTGTGTTTGATTATACTGATTGGACTTGATTAGGAAAGCCACACATTTGTCTATATAAGACCTTACAGCTCACAGTGCATGTCAGAGCAAATGAGAATCATGAGGTCAAAGGAACTGCCTGAAGAGCTCAGAGACAGAATTGTGGCAAGGCACAGATCTGGCCAAGGTTACAAAAAATTTCTGCTGCACTTAAGGTTCCTAAGAGCACAGTGGCCTCCATAATCCTTAAATGGAAGACGTTTGGGACGACCAAAACCCTTCCTTGAGCTGGCCGTCCGGCCAAACTAAGCTATCGGGGAGAAGAGCCTTGGTGAGAGAGGTAAAGAAGAACCCAAAGATCACTGTGGCTGAGCTCCAGAGATGCAGTCGAGAGATGGGAGAAAGTTGTAGAAAGTCAACCATCACTGCAACCCTCCACCAGTCGGGGCTTTATGGCAGAGTGGCCCAACGGAAGCCTCTCCTCAGTGCAAGACACATGAAAACCCGCATGGAGTTTGCTAAAAAAAACATCTGAAGGACTCCAAGATGGTGAGAAATAAGATTCTCTGGTCTGATGAGACCAAGATAGAACTTTTTTGGCCTTAATTCTAAGTGGTATGTGTGAAGAAAACCAGGAACTGCTCATCACCTGTCCAATACAGTCCCAACAGTGAAGCATGGTGGTGGCAGCATCATGCTGTGGGGGTGTTTTTCAGCTGCAGGGACAGGACGACTGGTTGCAATCGAGGGAAAGATGAATGCGGCCAAGTACAGGGATATCCTGGAAAAAACCTTCTCCAGAGTGCTCAGGACCTCAGACTGGGCTGAGGGTTTACCTTCCAACAAGACAATGACCCTAAGCACACAACTAAAATAATGAAGTGGATTCACAACAACTCCGTGACTGTTCTTGAATGGCCCAGCCAGAGCCCTGACTTAAACCCAATTGAGCATCTCTGGAGAGACCTAAAAATGGCTGTCCACCAACGTTTACCATCCAACCTGACAGAACTGGAGAGGATCTGCAAGGAGGAATGGCAGAGGATCCCCAAATCCAGATGTGGAAAACTTGGTGCATATTTCCCCAAAATGACTCATGGCTGTATTAGATCAAAAGGGTGCTTCTACTAAATACTGAGCAAAGGGTCTGAATACTTAGGACCATGTGATATTTCAGTTTTTCTTTTTTAATAAATCTGCAAAAATGTCAACAATTCTGTGTTTTTCTGTCAATATGGGGTGCTGTGTGTACATTAATGAGGAAAAAAAATGAACTCAAATGATTTTAGCAAATGGCTGTAATATAACAAAGAGTGAAAAATGTAAGGGGGTCTAAATACTACACTGTATGTGTATATATATATATATATATATATATATATATATATATATATATATATATATATATATATATATATATATGTATATGTAGCACTAACTCTCGGTGGAGCTGCTGGTTTAAAGCGGGCTTGTTACCTTCACTCTCGATACCTCTGTTTCACCGGTACCCGGTCTAGGGTCCCGTTGAGTTTACCTCTGGACGATGTAGACACCAAACACTTGAGTATATTTTCCAATGCTTTAATGAACAAGTAATAAAGGAAGTAGCAGAAGGAAAGTTGCAGGGAAGCTCAAATACCTTTCCTTGGTATTCTTTAGAACATTCTTTGGAATTGAACACCTGTAGTTGAATGCGCTCCCCTTGTGGGATTCAATGTTTGCCCGCCTGGATAGGCCTCTCTCACTTGCCTAGCAGCCAGTACGTAGCACGAACAAAAGTCTCTGCCACAGACTTGTTTGTAGCAAAACCCGTACGATCCTCTGCCACAGGATGTATTGGTTTGCGATGAATGTCAGACACAGTACTTGAACCTTTAAGCCAACCCAGCAGTACTATGCAGTAAGACTACGTCAGGATATGTCCTCAAACCGAGTCACCAGGCCCCTCTCCAGACCAGCACTCTGCATGATCCTTCCATGACGGGTCCTCCCCTGGGATCTCCTCAGTTGTCCAGCTTCTTCACTCAGGATAGACAGCTCAGGACCATTCCTCTGCTGCTGTGGTAGGCCCCAGACAGGCTTCTGGGCCCACCCACATGCCGCAACGACGTGGGCCTCCGGAACGGAGGACCACAAGGTAGTACCCTTAACGCATACCTGTCGGCCAGGAGGGCCAGCAGGTGGCTGAAAACGAACCCCTAAACATGGAGTCTGTCCCATTAATACCCTCTCCCAGAATGCAACTCGGAGGACCACCTCCACAGAGTTATCTCCGGGACAGAGGAGCACTCATACGCTTCAACACGTTGCCTTTCCAACACCGACCCATGGTGACAACGACACCCACCGGCACAGTGTGGAACTACACACAACTCAGCCAAGCTGGAACAGAGGCAGATCTAACTTCCTCTAACAAGTAACCCACAAAATTTACCTATCAGCAGTAGATTAAAAATCTACTAGCGCTACATATATATATATATACAACAATATTTTATATGTTGCAGGTTACCAGTCCATATATGTGGCTGCTGCATTAGTATGTTCAGTCTTTTTTTTTGTTTGCCAGCAGTTCACTTCCTGTCCTAAGGTTGACAACGCTGCTCCTCTATAGATATAGTACTATTAGTGAGTGTTGTCACCCTAGGAAAGAACTACAAAACATCCCATCCTAACACGATGTACCACAACACACCTTGGCACAGCATTGTAGTGTGAACAGGTCACATGGAAAACAATTGTTATCTATGTGCCCGTGCATTGAGCCTGCATAGAACTCAACATACATATTGTGAAAAGTAACAGCACTGATATACCAGTGTCAAGATCTGATGAGCCACAACAAGGTTCTCCAAACTAAGATCCATGGGCCACATACTGCCCGCTCCAAACTCTTATTTGGTTCCCAGCAACTGTCCATTAAAATACGTCAGTTGGCTGGCAGTGATCTGGCATAACTATGCCCCCCAGTCCCCCTGATCAGCACTCCTGGATGTAAGGGGGAACATTGATGACCACTGTGGGATGTAAGGAGGGGCTCTGATGGGCCCTCCTGAATGTAAGGGGAAGCTCTTCTGGATGTAAGGGAGGACTCTGATTTGCTCTCCTGAATGTAAGGGGGGGGGACTCTGAAGGGCTCTCCTGGATGTAAGGGAGGACTCTAATGGTCTCTCCTGAATGTAAGGGAGGACTCTAATGGGCACAGCTGGATGTAAGGGAGGGCTCTGATGGGCTCTCCTGAATGTAAGGGATGGGGGGGGAGGGGCTCAGATGGGCTCTCCTGAGTGTAAGGGAGGCCTCTGATGGGACATGGATGTAAGGGTGGACTCTGATGGGCACTCCAGGATGTATAGGAGGACTCTGTTGGACTCTCCTGGCTGTATAGAAGGACCCTGATGGGCTCTCCTGGATGTATAGGAGGACTGTGATGGGCACTCCTGGATGTATAGGAGGACTCTGGAATCTCCTGGATGTATAGGAGGACTCTGGAATCTCCTGGATGTATAGGAGGACTCTGGAATCACCTGGATGTAAAG
Source organism: Lithobates clamitans (assembly GCA_037952925.1). Lineage (NCBI taxonomy): Eukaryota > Metazoa > Chordata > Amphibia > Anura > Ranidae > Lithobates > Lithobates clamitans. The sequence continues at coordinate 170,629 of JBBGZY010001403.1, forward strand.
GAGGGCTCTGGAATCTCCTGGGTGTCTAGGAGGACTCTGGAATCTCCTGGGTGTCTAGGAGGACTCTGGAATCTCCTGGATGTAAGGGAGGGCTCTGATGGAATCTCCTGGATGTATAAGGACTGTGATGCAATCTCCTGGATGTATAGGAGGACTCTGGAATCTCCTGGATGTATAGGAGGACTCTGGAATCTCCTGGATGTATAGGAGTACTCTGGAATCTCCTGAATGTTAGGGAGGGCTCTGATGGAATCTCCTGGATGTATAGGAGGACTCTGGAATCTCCTGGATGTTAGGGACTGCTCTGATGGAATCTCCTGGATGTTAGGGAGGGCTCTGATGGAATCTCCTGGATGTATAGGAGGACTCTGGAATTTCCTGGATGTAAGGGAGGGCTCTGATGGAATCTCCTGGATGTATAGGGGGACTCTGGAATCTCCTGGATGTATAGGAGGACTCTGGAAGCTCCTGGATGTAAGGGAGGGCTCTGATGGAATCTCCTGGATGTATAGGGGGACTCTGGAATCTCCTGGATATATAGGAGGACTCCGGAATCTCGTGGATGTATAGGAGGACTCTGATGGAATCTCCTGGATGTATAGGAGGACTCTGGAATCTCCTGGATGTCTAGGAGGACTCTGGAATCTCCTGGATGTCTAGGAGGACTCTGATGTGCCCCTCATAGTGAACACTTTGGCACCCCCTGCCCCCGAATATGATTGCTGTGTTGTGAGGGATATAGGAGTTTCTATGAATAATATGAGTATATGATGCGGATTCATTCAGACTGTACATTTGTGTTTTGTCGTTTTTTTTAGGTCTTTCTGTTCCATATGTTTTGCTAAATTGTCTCATAAATAATTCCGTCATTCATCGGAATAATCACACCACTTATAAAAATAGAGTCTTCAGACAATGAGCGGCGTGTCATTTTTCATACAGCAGCTGCCTTTCACTTCAGAGCCGAATTCTATTTGCTCGGAATGAGAATGTTCCTTAATTCCTGGCGGTGTCTTTGCATCCCTTCCCAGGTGCCAGTCAAGTGTTTAAATTTTCCCGTGGCCCACATTCACTAAATGGCTTTCTGCCATGAAATCTTCCTGGTCTGGCAGACACCAGAGGCCCGGATCAAATCAACATTTGTAAATTGATTCATAATTATCTTGTTGACGTGTGCTCTGAATTTCAGGGCCTGTTCTGTTTTTTACATGCTGCTGTCAAGGTGCCAAGAAGGATCTGCTGGAAGTCAATGGCTTGGCTCTAGTCTACAGGAACAATCGATGGAGTCTGGGAGTTCGTACAGAATGTATATCACAACTTAAAGATCAACTCCGGGCGCTAAAACGTTTAACGCTGGATTCCGGCCAAAAAACATTTTTACCCATTTTCACTGTAAAAATAAACAAAGACTGATGTGCGACCAATGCTGTGTTATGTAGTACTCTTAGGCCTTGTTTGCATTTGCAGTTAGGGGGCAGTGAAAAAAAAGACAGTTGAGCCACATTTTTACCACCCCTCAATTCCTCCCTCTTAAGCTGTGGACAGGGGTGTACATACGGTGCTTTGCATCGTGGCGTGGCAAAGCTTATCCCTCCCCTATAGCATTTGGTGGCCATTGCCACCTGCCGAACATGATCTATTCAGTTGAATGGGGATGTGCCACAACTTCTCTGCAACTGCATGCAATGCACGAAGTTGCAACACGGTGGTGCAGGGATTTTGTGTGTTAAAACAAGCCATACATAACACCCCTCACCACCTGTCAAATGACCTCTGCAAAACAATCCACAGTGGATTGCTCTTCAAGGGGCAACACCAGTGTAAATGAGCTCTTACAGTGTAAACCAGTGGCCTCCAAATTGCGGCCCTGGGGCCGGATGTGGCATTTGCTTGCCTTTATCCGGTCCTTAAGGCATTATTCCTGCCATGGACACCAACATAGGGGCACTATTCCTTCCACTGACACCAACAACGGTGCACTATTCCTTCCATGGACCCCCAAGGACGGTGCACTATTCCTTCCACGGACCCCCAAGGATGGTGCACTATTCCTTCCACGGACCCCCAAGGATGGTGCACTATTCCTTCCACGGACCCCCAAGGATGGTGCACTATTCCTTCCACGGACCCCCAACGATGGTGCACTATTCCTTCCACGGACCCCCAACGACGGGGCACTATTGCTTCCGCGGACCCCCAATGTCTGTGCACTATTCCTTCCACGGACAACCAAGGACGGGGCACTATTCATTCTGTGGACCCCCAAGGATGGGGCACTATTCCTTCCACGGACCCCCAACGACTGTGCACTACTCCTTCCATGGACAACCAAGGACGGGGCACTATTCCTTCCATGGACACCCAAGGACGGGGTACTATTCTTTCCGTGGACCCCCAAGGACAGGGCACTATTCCTTCCGTGGACCCAAAAGAACGATGCACTATTCCTTCCATGGACCCCCAAGGACTGGGCACTATTCCTTCCACGGACCCCCCAAGGACGGGGCACTATTCCTTCCACGGACCCCCCAAAGACGGGGCACTATTCCTTCCACGGACCCCCAAGGACGGGCCACTATTTCTTCCACGGACCCCCAAGGACGGGCCATTATTCCTTCCAAGGACCCCCAAGGACGGGCCACTATTCCTTCCACGGACCCCCAAGGACGGGGCACTATTTCTTCCACGGACCCCCAAGGACGGGGCACTATTCCTTCCACGGACCCCGAAGAATGGTGCACTATTCCTTCCATGGACCCCGAAGGATGGTGCACTATTCCTTCCACGGACCCCCAACAACAGTACACTATTTCTTCCACGGACCCCCAAGGACGGGGCACTAATTGTTCCATGGACCCCCAAGGATGGGGCACTATTCCTTCCATGGACACCAAAGACAGGGGGCACTATTCCTTCCACGGACCCCACCGATGGGGCATACTGTAATTCCTTCCAATGACAACAAAAATGGGGCACTTATCCTCCTATTATCACCAACTATTTCTCCCCCTAACACCATAGAGCAGGCATTGTGTACTCCCACTGGGCACAGTCCGGCCCCTCTAAAGTCTGAAGGACAGTAAACTGGTGCCCCCTGGTGTAAACAAACCCTTACTACTCATTCAGCACAGTACAGTCAGCTCCAAACATCCAATGCTAAAACTTACACTTACTGGAGTACACAGATTCCTGCTGGTCGGTGACTGCAACTAGTCCATTCCACAAAAACATTTTTTTCAGTGAATGCAAGGTGTTCTGTGATTGGAGGAGGGGGATAGTGAGGTTCCGCTGCACCTCCTCCAATCACAGAATGCCTTGCATTCATTGAAAAGAATGCACAACATTTTTAGAATGGATCAGCTGCAGAGAAAGCGACCTGCGGTGATCTGTATACTTCAGCAGCAACTGTAAGTTTCAGCGCTGGACATTTGGCGCAGACTGTACTGTAGAGGGGGAAGGAAAGAAGAGTATCATATAATGTAGCATACACTTCGTTGGTGTTCATTTTATTTTTACTTTGGAGTTCAAATTCAATTTATATCTAAACTCTAGCTAAAATGTAAATAAAAACTGTCACTTTTGCTTTAATACTAACATTTAGTCAAGGGCTGCCCCTTGTAGTAATTCATTTCTGTCACTAGATGCCTTTATTTTTCCAGGTGGGATGACAGCTAGCATTGTTTAACCCACTTCCTCTGAGCCCAGACTGTCATAGACCCACCCCCTAGGGCGGCATCATCACGCAGCCTTGGCTCATAGTATTGATGCACTCAATACTCAATGTAATAACATTGCACTCCAATGTTATTACCCGTATAAGGACCATCTGCCACCAGAAAGAGGAAGAAGGACCTGTGAGGTCTAGTCACATAGCATTTCCACCTTTTCTTCAAGCCAAACCCGAACACTAGCGGCACAGGGACAGTTTTTTTCCATAGTATACACTATAGGATTATAAAAGACCCGGGACACCTTTGGGTGCCCCAAGGAGAGTAGTAATGTAGTGCACTATATGCACTGTGGCAAACAGTGGGTGTGGCCAAACTGCTCTTGCTGACATCATCGCCCCCCCCCCCCCAGCGATGCCAAACCTGCCCCCAGACAGTCACCTGCAGCTCCCGGACGGCAACAGATTTGTGTATGACTATCTTGGTTACTTGGGGAGCCACAGCCCAGTCTCAATAATGTGTCTGGGGTTTCAGGCAGACTGAAACCCGGACTGTCCGGGTTAATCCTGGACAGGTTGCAATCCTTCATAGCATGCCTGTCGAATTTCAGAGACTGAAAATGATCAAACACACATAGAGCCAACATAGTGTATTATTCTAAAAGTTTTCTTTAGATAAAGCAAGTATTGCACTCGTATGAAAGAGAATAAAAGCCCAAATGGGTTGTCAGCTGATTTAGGCCATTGGTACTCTGCCCCTCTGTTCTAGGACTACCAATTTCTGGCCACAGGGTAAATGTGAGCTGGACAGGCACTGAACTAGTTTAGCAACCAGTCTGCCGTGCAATGGGCAGTCTTGGCCCCTCCCCTTTCTGAATATGATTTACCAATTGGGATGTGTTTAAAAAACTCTCTCCTTCTTCCATCGGCATTGGTATCATATATATATACTAAACCAAAATAAGTGACAAATTGTGCAAATACTCAATCCAATAAAAGTCCAAAACAAATAAAAAATATATACCATAAATGATGATGGAAAGAAGTAGAGGGTCTTGCAATCAAGGATCAGAGAATCAAACTCCCTCCACCATAGGGGTCCACCATCACCACCATACAGATACTGTAAGATATGCTTTCACCATATAGCCAAGACCTCAAGGGTCAAACACACTATGGGGCAGTTCCCTATTGTGCATGCTCCAGCAGGGATCGCAGGGAAGGCAGAGATGTCATCTCCCAATACCATCCACAACAGCAGCTACGGATTCCGGATGGATAATGTGGATAAACAAAACACTATATAATGTATAACCTTAAAAACAAATGTTTTATTAAAAACAAATACACTCACATTGTTGAATAAAACATGCGCATATAAACAAGTACATCCAGGCAGGTAAAATTGCGTCCGCCTCCACTTCCGACATAGACAAGTAACTCCGCCCTACGTGTTTCGTCATGATTGGACTTCTTCCAGGGCATTCTGGACCATCAATCTGCTGCTTCTTCTTCCTCTGCCTAACCACAGGGTGGGGATGTGGAGGAGATCTGTAAGTGAAACTGTAGCAAAGAAAGCTCAGGTCCCCAGTATAGCCAGGACTGTCTTGTGTGACTGAGCTGTGTTGATCTTAGGTTTGGGTGGACAGAAGTATAAATTCTTTTAGCGGGTAAAAACGATCCCTTGTATGTTTTTCAAATGTGTTTAGCTGTTTGCTGGGAGTTCAGCTTCAATTCAGATAGCTCTCCATTGCCTTTTTAGATTTAATTTAAACCCTTTTTACATTTGGTGTCATTCACAGGAGAATTAAAAAATACCACATATAGATGCGTACAGAGTATAATTTTGTATGCATCCGTATACAGCATTATTTACAGCCTGGCGGCGTAATGTTATGAGATGTGGCTCTCATATGTTTGTCTGCTTGCTTTCTGATATTTTCAATTGCTGCATTAAATAGAGAGATTTGTAGATTTCCACTAGAGGGAGCTCCATGTTGCATTTGGCCTAACTTCAACCCGCCCCCCCTTACTGAACAATTTTTTAAAATATAATATTGGCCACACAAGGAATACATTGTTTGCAGCTAGTCAGTCAACTGATCGAGGTGTTTCTATAAAAAGTTTGCCCAGTGATAGTGCATGTACATGTATGCCCTGCAAATGGGGCAAAAAAAAATGTTATCACACTATTTATTGTGAGCAAGTGTTTTTAATTGATTTTAACTAAATATCTCATTTGGCCATTAGATGGCGCTAAGTGTTATAGGAAATGAAATCTATGAAAAACATTAATCCAGCAGAGGAAATAACCTAATAACATTTGTTTTCTGCCCCATTCGCACAGCATGAATGTACAAACACTTTCACTGGGCGAATTGCTATGCTAATTTTGTAAAAACACCCCCCTTAGACTTTAATTTTGAGGAGTAGTAAAGTGGAACCGTTGTGTAGCACTGAAAAACAGGAAGCAGGGCCTGCCTATGTAATATGACTGTCCCCATGTGCATATATCATTGCAAACTTTACATAGAAACAAACTTTAAAAAACAAAGAGCATGCATTGATATCAGCCATTACTTCAAACCTGCAAAGCTCCCCACTGTCCCTGATTTTGAGGGACTGTCCCTGATTTGGAATATTGTCCCTCTGTCCCATATTGCTCCTCAATTGTCCCTCATTTTGGTCTGATCTTAATAGATGTATATAAAATGCACTTTTTATCTATCAAAAAGTGTTTTCCAGTGCTAAACCTTTCATCTGATTTCTAAATTGCTGCATTTGTGAAATAAAAAGGCCAATATAAAGGGATAGTAGTGGTAAAAAAGCACTTGTGGGTTTAATCAATCTTGGGTTTTTTTTGTACAATTCTCCTTTAAGGGGGCCTGGTAAGGGGTGTGTCCTATGCCTGCCTACTTTTGCTGATAGGTGTCCCTTATTCCCATCTAAAAAAGTTGGGAGGTATGAACATGTAAAAGGGTGTAAGTAGGGAGTGTTGCACCCCGCTTCTCCAAAGTTCTCTCAGCGACGCTGAACAGGATTGTGTCCTGATGATCGCTTGGGGCACAGATAACTGAGCGATCACATATTCGCTGTTGTGCTCTGTGCACTAGAACAGTGGTTCCCAACTTCTGTCCTCAAGTACCCCAGCAGGTCAGGTTTTCGGGGTTTCCATCACCTTGCTCGTGTGCTTTAAACCAACATCAATCACTTGGAATTTATGACTGCTTTTTTATCTAAGGGAAATTCCCAAAACGTGGTCTGTTGAGGACTGAGGGAACCCTTCAGAGGACCGATGTGTCCTCTTTAGTGGGCTCACCTTAGAGAAGTCTGTGTCTTATAGACGCAGGATACTTGTGAGATTTGGAGGCCATCTTGGTGCAATCATGACTGCTTCTCAACAAAGTGGAGCCCTTCAGGGATGAGAGGATCACAGCCAGGACTTATGTGACACCAGCCAACTGCATTGCAGTAGCTTCCTCTTAGGGGGAAAGTGGAGAACCCCAAAGTATAGCAGACTTCACAGCTTCACACTCATGCTGTGCAGGAACCGCAGCGATTCCTGTGCGGTTCCCGCACCTCATCAGAATCGCAGGCAGTTCACACAGTGCTCTGCGAACCGCTGCGAGTGTCAATATAAAGGTAATAACACCTCCAAATCGGTTTGCAGAACACAGTGCGAACTGTGGAATCAGATGGAATCGGATCGCATGGGTCTGAACAACCATGCGATCCAATTTCAGTGCAGACAAAAAAAAGGGTCCTGCACGTTTTTGGTGCGGATCCAGTGCGGATTTCCGCACCACACTGAATTCGCATGTCATTTGTACAGGAATCGGGTGTGATTCCTGTACAAATGAAATGCGATGCGGCGGATCGCATCAGGTTGAGGAAATCCGAACTCCAGCTTTAATACACTTTACATAGTTTGTTTGGGCCAAGCTGGCCGAAACTAACTACGTCCCTCACTAACCTGTGAGGCCCCTGGATGTACGGTATAAACTGCATGTAGCTACGGCTACACACAGCATACCGCACTTTGTTCTGGGTTCAAACCAAAACCTTCCTGTCTCATACCCAGAGCACATGAAGTCAATCTGATTGGCGCTCAGCCATTCAGAGAAAGCAATTTATTCTAGCTATGAATACAAAACTTCCTCTGATTGGCTGAGTCAGAGGGCCGGGCTAGTGGGGTCCCAATGTTGTCAGTGGAAAAAACGGTGCTTCATCTGCATACCTCCCAACATTTTGAGATGGGAATGAGGGACACCTACTAACAAACGTATGTAGGCATAGGACACGCCCCCTGCCACACCCTCTTAAAATAGGTTAATTAAATCCACAAGCACTTTTTTTACCACTACTTTTCCTTTATATTGGCTTTTAAAATGTACAAATGCAGCAATTTAGAAGTTGGATGAAAGGTTTAGCACTGGGAAACACTTTTTGAAAGATAAAAAGTGCATTTTATATACAACTATATAGATCAGACCAAAATGAGGGACAAATGAGGGGGAAAGAGGGACAGAGGGACATTGTTCTAAATCAGGGACATTTGGGAGCTATGCATCTGTGGTGTAAGTGGAAGGAATAGTGCCTCATATAACTGGAAGTAACAGGGCCGTCTTTAGCGCAGGGCAAACGGAGCACTTGCCCTGGGCCAAATCTTTGTTGGGGGGCCCGCGCTAGCCGTGAATTGGGGCCCCGATGACAGCTTTGCAGATCGCACAGAGGATACTGGAGGATGTATTCCGCACTAGCCAGCTGAGAGGGGGCGGGGCCGGGAGCTCCAATGACACTCCCACTCCGATCACTGGCTCTCACTACAGACGCTCTATTCCGAGTACACAGGCTGCACGTGGGCGGGGTCAGAGCGTCAGTGGAGCTCCCGACCCCACCACTCCCAGCTGGCTAGCGTGGGAATACATCCTCCCGTGTCCTCTGTGCACTCTACAAAGCTGTCATCGGGGCCCCAATTCACGGGTGACGTGGGCCCCCCAACAAAGCATCAGTGGAACTCCCGGCTGTTGTAGTGAGAGCAGAGAGTGGAAGCCCCGCCCACACACCTGAATGTATGTAGTGAGTTTGGCTGGCCAGGTATGTCCTTACACCCATAAAATGCCTGAATGTTTAAACCCTGAGCTGTGTTATTCAACTGTAAAGCTGTGCAATGCTGAAGGTTCTCTGACCATCTCCTGTATAATGTCTGCAGTCATTGATTGTCTCCTGCAGTATGTCTGCAGCCTCTAATTGTCTCCTGCAGTATGTCCGCAGTCTCTGATTGTCTCCTGCAGTATGTCCGCAGTCTCTGATTGTCTCCCGCAGTATGTCCGCAGTCTCTGATTGTCTCCCGCCGTATGTCCGCAGTCTCTGATTGTCTCCTGCAGTATGTCCACAGTCTCTGGTAATCTCCTGCAGTATGTCCGCAGTCTCTGATTGTCTCCTGCAGTATGTCCACAGTCTCTGATTGTCTCCTGCAGTATGTCCGCAGTCTCTGATTGTCTCCTGCAGTATGTCCGCAGTCTGTAGTAATCTCCTGCAGTATGTCCGCAGTCTCTGATTGTCTCCTGAAGTATGTCTGCAGTCTCTGACACTCTCCTGTAGTATGTGTATTCTTATGCCCCTTTACTTGCTCAATTATTTGGGATTGCTCCACTGCTCAGTGAGAGTAAATGATGTGCATTAACCTCTAGCAACCAATCAGCGAACAGTAGTGATCTGCTTTAATCTCTAGCAACCAATCAGTAAGTGGTAATGATGTGCTGTAACCCCTAGCAACCAATTAGTGAGCGCTAATAATGTACATTAACCTCTAGCAACCAATCGGCAAGCAGAAATTATGTGTTGTAGCCTCTAGAAACGAGCCAGTGAGCAGTAAGGATAGGCTGTAACCTCTGGCAAACAATTGCAATCGCTGCGTGATCTGCTGCAGTAAACTGATTTTGAGTCTAGCTGCTATTTTTTGTATATCTCAGAATGGAGGGGGGGGGGGCCAAGAAAATGTTTGCCCAGGGCCCAATCAAAATTAAAGACGGCCCTTGGAAGGAATACTGCCCCAAGATAGCCCTCCACAGCAACTGGCTTAAAGTTTAACTAAACCCATCGATTGTAACCATTTCTCAAAACAGTTACAGAAGGTATGCCGTGAATACTAACTTTTGCAGTTGCTTGTGCTATCAAAAAGCTGGTGTCATAACTGACTATATGTGCAGCATCATGGCAGCTGCAATCAAGCAGAGGCCAACATGGCAGCTCCCTTGGCTGTAAAGGATAGGAGGGTTTAGTTCCATTTTAGCAACCTGCTGGAAGGGACGTAACATGTTAGCGTATTTTCATAGGAGAAAAATGTTCATTTATACCAAATAGGATTTTAAGGCATCTGCACAAAGAAATATATAAATATATAAATTGATCTCCTATAGAAGTATATATTTATTTTAAATTCATTGCAAAGGCTTTTCATTCTCTAACTGTAAAGCCCTCTTGATGGCCATGGGGTGATTCCACAAGAGAAGATATCAATGAAATGGATACAGAAATAAGGGTCATCCAACAAGGGTCATTAGGGAGGAAAGGGTCTCTCACTAAAACCATCGAAATGTGAGAAATAAAATCATAAACTGACATTTTCCCTGACTTAGTGCCTGAATTGCAGAGATAATGAGAAACAAAATTATCTGGGGCTGATGCCATTAGTGCTCTAAGCATTTTCTCTGAAAGCAAGCGTGTATTTTCTAAAAATATATATCTGCTATTATATGATCTTTAGAATCGAATACGTGAGGCAGATTTTCTTTTAAAAGGCAGTAATCCAAAATTAAAAGACTGATATAAAGAGGCCATACATGGTATTTACTGATTTCAATGCTTAAAGCTCAATCGCAGCAAACACAAAATAAAAACTCCCGCATGGCACTCCAGTGGAAATCGATAATATGTACAGATCAGCCATAACATTAGGACCACTGACAGGTAACGTGAATAACATTGATTATCTTGTTACAATGGCATCTGAAAGTGATTGAGATATATTAGGCAGCAAGTGAACATGTTGTCCCTGAAGTTGATGTGTTAAAAGCAGAAAAAATGGGAAAGCGTAAGCATTTGACCAAAAGTAGTCCAAGGTTGGGAAACTGGTGAACTGGCACCTGGATCATGGCTGGCTAAGGCTCATTGATGCACATGGGGAGCGAAGGTTGGCCCCTGTAGTTTGATCCAATAGCAGAGCTACTGTAGTTCCAATTGTTGAGAAATTGTATTCTGGTTCTGATAGAAAGGTATCAGAACACACAGTGCATTGCAGTTTGTTGTGTATGGGGCTGACAAGGGGTGGGCAAGAGGGACAGCTGCCCTGGACACTGTGATATAATGTGAGGTTCGGGGGCACCACAAGGAGATAAGAACTGTTCTAGGAGGGGGAATTTGGGAAGGTAGTGCTAGAAATTTTATTGGGGGTGGGGGGGTGTAATTGTGCTTGGAGCATATGTGGAGTGAGAGGATTTGAGCTAAGCATGCAAGAGTGGTTAGAGGTATACAAAAACAAGTTTGATGTGATGACTTGCCCTCTAAATTCTCCAGAATTCAAACCAATCGAGTATCTGTGGGATGTGCTGGAAAAACAAGTCTGATCCATGGAGGCCCCACCTAGAAACTTGCACTACTTAAAGGATCTGCCACTGACGGACTGGTGCCAGATATCCCAGCATGTCTTTAGAGGTCTAGTGGAGTCCATGCCTCGACAGGTTATGGTGGGTGGCCATTATGTTATGGCTGATCGGTGTATATTGCAGTTCAGTATCAGAATCCCAAAAATATAATATGCATAGCTCCCAACTGTCCCTGATTTAGAGGGACTGTCCCTGATTTGGAGCAATGTCTCTCTGTCCCTCGTTCCCCCTCATTTGTCCCTCATTTTGGTCTGATCCATAGAGACGTATATAAAATGCACTTTTTATCTATCGAAAAGTGTTTTCCAGCGCTAAATCTTTCATCTGATTTCTAAATTGCTGCATTTGTAAATTCCAAAAGCCAATATAAAGGAATAGTAGTGGTAAAAAAGAGCACTTGTGTGTTTAACCAATCTTGTTTTTTTGTACAATTCTTCTTTAAGGGGGCGTGGCAAGGGGTGTGTCCTGTGCCTGCATACTTTTGCTGATAGGTGTCCCTCATTCCCATCTCAAAAAGTTGGGAGGTATGCAATATGATACTAAAGAACAGAAATGGTCCGGTGGATTTGGTCGTGGGCAGACTGTTGGGATTTGGGACATGAGACCCTAAGTATTGGATAACTATGGCTATCTTACAAAGACATAATACCGTATGTGATTCAATTACTCCTTTTGTTTAGGATGGGGATGGACAAATGGTTTTTGTTATGCAGATATATATGTTGAATAAAATGATATTCAGTGGAGCGGGTGGGGTTTGGGTACAGGCTAGTTTAATAATGCAGCCAGTAAGACACACAAATGTAGAATGTCTGACAGATATAAGCATTCCAAAATGTAAATGTGAAGTCGGTATGTGTATGTTTTTACATGTTTTTCTCAATAAAATATTTTTCTGGATAAAAAAAGAACAGAAATGGTATGATAAATTTTTACTTGAATTCAATCCCCCAACCTGAAAAATCTCACTATGTATTAACAGCTTCCCGTCCACCCATAGCCTATAAACAGCAGACCAGAAGCAGTGCCAATGAGGGCTAACATACTTGTACGGTCAAACATTCCCATAGACACACTCCTAAACCTTATGGACAGCCTTCCTAGAAGAGTTGAATCTGTTATAGCTACATAGGGTGGGCCAACTCAATATTGAACCCTACGGACTAATGCCCCGTACACACGGTCGGACATTGATCAGACATTCCGACAACAAAATCCATGGATTTTTTCCGACGGATGTTGGCTCAAACTTGTCTTGCATACACAAGGTCACACAAAGTTGTCGGAAAATCCGATCGTTCTGAACGCGGTGACGTAAAACACGTACGTCGGGACTATAAACGGGGCAGTAGCCAATAGCTTTCATCTCTTTATTTATTCTGAGCATGCGTGGCACTTTGTGCGTCGGATTTGTGTACACACGATCGGAAATTCCGACAACGGATTTTGTTGTCGGAAAATTTTATAGCCTGCTCTCAAACTTTGTGTGTCGGAAAATCCGATGGAAAATGTGTGATGGAGCCCACACACGGTCGGAATTTCTGACAACAAGGTCCTATCACACATTTTCCATCGGAAAATCAGACCGTGTGTACAGGGCATAAGATTGGGACGCCATTAAAGTTCATGTGTGTGTGTGTAAAGGAAGGTGTCCCAATACTTTTGGCAGTATAGTGTATACTTTCAAGCATATCAACAACTTTCCTTTTTTTTTTTCTTTTAAGTTTATAATCACAGTCTGGTTTTACTGCTGTCCAGATTTCCCCTCACTTCCTGCCCTGGGGACAACCTTTTACCAGACAGGAGGTGAGGGAAAATCCACATAAGGGAAACAAACAGCAATAAAAAGCTGACATTTGTTCTAGCTAGCATTCTACTACTTAGATTTAGATGTAAAAATGTTTTTTTTTTGTCAGTTTTGATGTTAGAGAGCTCTTCCCCTCACTTCCTGTCTTGGGGACAACCTTTTTTTTACCAGACAGGAAGTGAAGGATTCTCTCCAACTGAGCCTCCAATGGCAGTAAAAACTGACAGGAATTGCAATACTTCCCCACAAAATCCAAAACGAAAAAAAAAAAAAAAATGTGGATATAGATATAATTTTAAGCCTGTTTAGCTGAGATCATGTGACCACCACTGAGGCATTTGATCACATGACTAGCTATTAAAGGCCTTTAGAACTTTTTTTCCAGCATAGATTTTACTAGTCTTTTTTTATTTTTTTAGCATTTCATATTGGGAAGGTGTAGTTGAATTTGGTATAGGTATGCTTTAAAGGCTAAGTTCACCTTTTACACAAACTGCTCCTTGCAGACAAGGGGCCCCAGTAGTTTAAAATGGAATGTCATGCCTTTGGGACCTTTCTGTTGCCTATGAAGCCTGACTGAAATACTCCCAATGTTTATATTCCTATGTCCTAGACTAAAGCGGAATTCCACCCAAGAGTGGAAGTTCCGCTTATCTGCCTCCCCCTCCAAAACTCTGTTGCCACATTTGGCACCTTTTGGGGTGAAAGGGGGAGCGGGTACCCGTTTTTGACAGGTATCTGTCCCCACTTCCGAGACATCTCGCTGCACCAGGATCACTCGGAAATTCGGCCCCGCACCTCCTTCCCTCGCCACCACGCCATTCAGAAAGTGCAGCGCGCTTCGCGCATGCGCAGTAAGGGACCGGCTGTGAAGTCGAAAGGCTTCCCTTACCACGAATGGCGGTGGCAGCACCTGAGAGCCGATGGAAACATCTGCTGGGGTGGTGACATTGCTGGATTCCAGGACAGGTAAGTGTCCTAATATTAAAAGTCAGCAGCTACAGTATGTTTAGCTTCTGACTTACATTTTTTTGCTGGGGGGGGGGGGGCAGAACTCCACTTTAATTCCAGTACACAGCAGATGTTAGGCACTCACCCCCCAGCATCACAGGAGCAAGTGCACTTCCTGAATCAAAAGCAACGCATGCACAGTGCGCTCTCTCTTCCCCTATGGTAGAAACATTCAGCTCAGTGGCTGCTGGGATAGGGGGAGTGAGAGCGCGCATGTAGGCAGGTGCAGTCTACTTTCTTCACTGTAGGTGGCACTTTTTTGCAGCGGCAATGTAGTTGGAGAGGAAGTCAAGAGGAACATGGTTCCTCTATGATTTCCTGGGTCACTGTGGAAGCTATCTGATGGGTTGCTGCTGCCCCTTATGACTCTAGCAGCCAGCCATCTTGGGTCATGCAGAGCCTATTTAAGGCCCCTGGCTCTGAGGCTTGGCGCGCTTTTGCGAAAATGGGTAGAGCAGGGACTGGAACCTCGCCTGTCAGGGACAGCATTAGCGGCAGTGAAAGGTTCCAGAGGAGGGAAAGCATACGGTTCACAACATCTCTGGACATCTTCCGGCTTGGGCAGGAGACAGCCAAGCTGCATTTTGCCCCTCCTTAAGCCACGTACACACGACCGGACTTTACGGCATACTTGGTCCGGCGAACCTGAGTCCGTCGGACAATTCGATCGTGTGTGGGCTCCAGCGGAATTTTTTTTCTCAAAAGTTTGACGGACCTAGAAATGAAACATGTTTCAAATCTGTCGAACGGATTTGAGTCCGGTCGAAAAGTCCGCTCGTCTGTATGCTAGTCCGACGGACAAAAACCGACGCTAGGGCAGCTATTGGCTATGAACTTCCTTGTTTTAGTCCGGTTGTACGTCATCACGTACGGATCCGTCGGACTTTGGTTGATCGTGTGTAGGCAAGTCCGTTCATTCGGAAAGTCCATCGCAAAGTCCGTCAAAAAGTCCGCAGGACAAAGTCTGCTGTAAAGTCCTCTCGTGTGTACGCGGCATAACAGGCAGCGTCAGTTTGGCTGAAACCTGCTCTCTACACGCTGCTGGAATTCGTGAGTGTTTCCAATTGAGCTGTCTTCCCACGGGGTTTATTGTGAACTGTCTTTGCCTTACTTCAATACAAGTTCTTATTATTGCACCTGGACTGTGTGTGTTATTGACGTCGCACCACGCTGCACCCGCCTACACACACTGCGCAATGTTGTGGGTGAGTGCCCAACGCCTACCATGTCCTGGAAAAGCCGGGACACAGGAATGTAAACATTGGAAGTATTTTTGCCAGGCTTCATGGGTGACAGAAAAGGCCTACAGCTATGACATTTACATATAAACAATATGTTTACAAGCAGTACAGTGCATTTTAACCACTTGCCGACCGCTGCACGCCGATATACGTCGGCACAATGGCAGCAGTGGGCAAATGGGCATACCTGTATATCCCCTTTAATTGGCAGAGCTAGCGGGCGTGCGGTGTCCCGGCGATCGTGTCACGGAGCCGCAGAACGCGGAGATACCTATGTAAATAAGGCATTTCCCCGTTCTGCCTTGTGACATGACAGAGATCACTGTTCCCTGTCATTGCTGTCATGTGAGTGGCAGCCTATCCCCCCCCCCACAGTTATGCCCCGTACACACGGTCGGACATTGATCGGACATTCCGACAACAAAATCCTAGGATTTTTTCCGACGGATGTTGGCTCAAACTTGTCTTGCATACACACGGTCACACAAAGTTGTCGGAAAATCCGATCATTCTGAACGCGGTGACGTAAACCACGTACGTCGGGACTATAAATAGGGCACTAGCCAATAGCTTTCGTCTCTTTATTTATTCTGAGCATGCGTGGCACTTTGTGCGTCGGATTTGTGTACACACGATCGGAAATTCCGACAACGGATTTTGTTGTCGGAAAATTTTATAGCCTGCTCTCAAACGTTGTGTGTCGGAAAATCCGATGGAAAATGTGTGATGGGGCCTACACATGGTCGGAATTTCCGACAACAAGGTCCTATCACACATTTTCGTCGGAAAATCCGACCGTGTGTACGGGGTATTAGAATCACTCCCTAGGACACACTTAACCCCTTCCCTGCCAGTGTCATTTACACAGTAATCAGTGCATTTTTACAGCATTGATCGCTGTATAAATGACAATGGTCCCAAAATAATGTCAAAAGTGTCCGATGTGTCCGCCATAATGTCACAGTCACGATAAAAATCGCAGATCGCCGTTATTACTAATAAAAAAAAATAATAATAAAAAATGCCATAAAACTATCCCCTATTTTGTAGAAGCTATAACTTTTGCGCAAACCAATCAATATACGCTTATTGCAATTTTTTTTTTTTACCAAAAATATGTAGAAGAATACACATCAGCCTAAACTGAGGGAAAAAATTTTTTTTATATATTTTTGAGGGATATTTTTTCTAGCAAAAATTTAAAAATATAGCTTTTTTTTTCAAAATTGTCGCTGTTTTTTTGTTTATAGCGCAAAAAATAAAAACCGCAGAGGTGATCAAATACCACCAAAAGAAAGCTCTATTTGTGGGAAAAAAAGTATGTCAATTTTGTTTGGGTTCAACGTCGCACGACCGCGCAATTGTCAGTTAAAGCGCAAAAAGTGCTCTGGTCAGGAAGGGGGTAAAATCTTCCGGGGCTGAAGCGGTTAAACTACAGGGGCCCCCTTGTCTGTAGGGACCAGTTTATGTAAAATGTGAACTTAGCCTTTAAGTGATTTGTATGCATGGATCACAGCCGGGAAGGAAGGAAAGTACAGGTGACTGAAGTGTTTGTACAGGGGCATACGAGTGGGGGCAGAAGCTGGCATCGGAGTGCGGCATTGAATGGGGACAGATGTGTGTAAGTGTTGCCAGCTTGCAGGAACAGGCAGCGTGAGGCCAGCCAGGAGAGAGAAAGGATTCGAATATTGGCAACAAAATTCTCCACTGAAAACATTTGCTGGCGAGAATGAGAAAGGTGAAGACGGTGCAACACAGCGAGCATTAAATTATGAGCCATGAAGGAAGAGTCCAGCCAGCCGCGACCCGGCGAGGGACAAATTGGGTCGATTTGTTTACTTGTAATATGATTTACAATTATGGCGTAATGAGAGCGCTGACAGCCGCATGACGATGGGCTAAATGTCACACCGCGAAAAAGACGAGGCTTTGGAATCTAAGAAGCTGCAAGGAAATGTGGTCTGAAATGCTTCTGTTACTATTCAAAAAAACATGGAGCCACATTAACGACTTGCTGACTGCCCTATAGCAGTTATACAGGGCGGCCGCTGTGCGTAGGATCGCGTATATAAACCTGATCCTGCACTTCTGGGTAGGGGGTGCGAATGCGCGACTATTATAAAATGGCGTTCGTTGCCATACTTTCTTTCACACCGAATTTGCGCAGCGGTCTTACAAGCGCACTTTTTTTGGAAAGAGTATACTTTTTTGAATTTAAAAATAAGACAATAGTAAAGTTACCGTATATACTTGAGTATAAGCCGAGTTTTTCAACACATTTTTTTTGTGCTGAAAGTGCCCCCCTCGGCTTATACTCGAGTCAAGCACTTTTCTGCAGCAGCAAATTACATTTTCCGAACTGAATTTGGGGCCCTGTATCTCGGGGCCACTTGGTGGGGTTCCTAGCACCAAGTGGCCCCGAGATACGGCCCCAAAGTCGGTTCGGAAAATGTCTTTCTCTGCTGCAGAAAAGTGCTTGACATTTTCCGAACCGAACCGACTTTGAGGCCTCGTATCTCAGTATCTTGGATATGTTGTAGTAAATTTCCACAAATTTGGGGTTCCTAGCACCAGGTGGCCCCGAGATATGGGGCTCCAAAGTCAGTCAACTGTGTCCATCTGCAGCAATGTAATTTCGGGACCCTTTGGGTCCAGAGACCCCACATTTTGGCTGCAGCTAGGAGGCATCTAGGAACCCTTAACTACCGGCTGCAAATGGGCACAGTGAGGCTGCAGATGGGCATTGTTGACCCTCTTTTCCACTTACAGTAGCTGTGCATTTCTCACCCTAGGCTTATACTCGAGTCAATAAGTTTTCCCAGTTTTTTGTGGTAAAATTAGGTGCCTCAGCTTATATTCGGGTCGGCTTATACTCGAGTATATACGGTAGCCCATTTTTTTTTATATTGTGAAAGATAATGTTACACGTAAATTGATACCCAATATGTTACGCTTCAAAATTGCGCCCGCTTGTGGAATCTGTGATTATTCACAGCGGGAGCTGATCGGCAGGTATGAAGTTCTCTATGTCTGCCAGCACCCGCTGATCAATCTGCTTATTTTACAGAGGCGGAACGCCAGTCTGCCTATGTAAAAAAGGCAGATTGCCGTTCTTTCAGTAGGGAAGGCATGGATACCGTGTTCCTGCAAAGCAAGGACATGGATCCATGTCTTTCCTAGACATGTGCGGTTCGTTTTGTTCTGAATTGAAATTCAGACTCATTTTTAATTATTCAGATGTTTCCGTCTTACAATAGTAATGAATTTAAACAAATCCAAAATAACGAAACAAAATTTCAGACGAAAATTTGAAATCGAATAGTTTTCGAATTGTATTTGAATTTCTGAAAAGAATCGAATATAAAATAAATGAATAGAAAAGAATATAATATAATAAGGCGAGAACAGAATATAAAATAAAATAATAGAAAAAAAATTTAAAGAAAATAAAGTGATAGAATAGATAATAAAAGAATAGAAAATAATAATGTTAAACGGAATTGAATAGAAAATATAGGAATAGAAAATAAAGGAATAGAATAGAATAAAAAAATCGAATAAAATAGAATATAACCATCTTCTGATATTTGAATTCCCAATAGAATAAATTTGAATTCGAATACAGTAGTAAAGAATAGAATAGAAACAAAAAAATAGAATAGGAAAAAGAGAATAGAATAAAATAGAATATAACCTTCTTCCAAAATTCGACTCGAATAAATTCAAATTCCAATAGAATAGAAAATAAAATAGAATAAACAATAGAAAAGAATAGAATAGAAAGAGAATAACTGTTTTCCAAAATTCGAATTTTGAATAGAATAAATTAAAATTCAAATAGAAAAGAATAGAATATAATAAAAAGAATAGAACAGAAAATAAAAGAATAGAATAGAAAAAAATAACGCAATAGAAAAAATATAACCTTCTTTAAAAATTCGATATAATAAATACGATTTTGAATGTAAATCGATTCGAATGCAATTTGAATGTAATTTGAATTGATTTGAATTTGAATAAACAAAACAAATTCCAAAAATGAATTAAACTAAACAAATTTATGTAAACATTGAATCCAAATGAAACAAATGTTTTCGTTCTGCACATGTCCCCTAGTAAAAGCGCCTCCCCCACAGTACGCAAACACTGGCTAGGCACACAGTCAACCCTTTGATCACCCCTGATGTTAACCCCTTACCAGTCAGTGTCATTAGTACAGTGACAGTGCATATTTTTTAGCACTGATCGCTGTATTAGTGTCACTGGTTCCCAAAAAAGTGTCAAAAGTGTCAGTGAGTGTCCAATTGTCCACCGCAATATTGTCCACCGTTATAGGTCAGTGATTGCCACAATTACTAGTAAAAAAATAAATAAAGATTCCATAAATATATCCCATAGTTTGTAAACACTATAACTTTGAGCAAACCAATTAATATAAGCTTTTTAGGATAGTTTTTTACCAAGAATATGTAGCAGAATACATATTGGCCTAAATCAGTGGTTCTCAACTCCTGTCCTCAGGACCCACTAACAGGCCAGGTTTTATGTATTACCTTGGGGAGATCCAGACTAGAATATATATATATATTTTAATCAATTTATTTTGATCAATTTAGGCCAGTGGTTCTCATCTCCTGTCCTCAGGGCCCACTAACAGGCCAGGTTTTATGTATTACCGTATATACTCGAGTATAAGTCGAATTTTTCAGCACATTTTTTAGTGCTGAAAGTGCCCCCCTCGACTTATACTCGAGTCAAGCACTTTTCTGCAGCAAAAAATTTCATTTTTCCGAACCGAGTTTGGGGCCCTGTATCTCAGGGCCACTTGATGCTAGGAACTCCAAATTTGGTGTGCAAACCCAGTGGACCTAGTACCACAAAGCTGAAGTTCCTAGCACTAAATGGCCCCGAGATACGGGGCCCCAAAATCGGTTTGGAAAATGTCATTCTCTGCTGCAGAAAAGTGCTTGACATTTTCTGAACCGACTTTGGGGCCTCATATCTCAGGGCCACTTGATGCTAGGAACCCCAAATTTGGTGTGCAAACCCAGTGGAACTAGTACCACAACATATCCAAAGCTGAAGTTCCTAGCACTAAGTGGCCCCGAGATACTGGGCCCCAAAATCGGTTCAGAAAATGTCATTCTCTGCTGCAGAAAAGTGCTTGACATTTTCTGAACTGATTTTTGGGGCCCTGTATCTCAGGGCCACTTGGTGCTAGAAACACCAGCTTTGGAAATTTTATGGTGCTAGTTCCACTGGGTTTGCACACCAAATTTGGGGTTCTTAGCACTAAGTGGCCCTGAGATATGGGGCCCCAAATTCGGTCAATTGTGTCCATCTGCAGCAATCTCATTTCGGGACCCTTTGGGTTCAGAGACCCCAAATTTTGGCTGCAGCTAGGGGGCATCTAGGAACCCTTAACTACCAAGTTTGAAGTTCAGGGGACCTATGGCTGCAAATGGGCACAGTGATGCTGCAAATGGGCATTGTTGACCCTCTTTTCCACTTACAGTAGCTGTGCATTTCTCACCCTCGTCTTATACTCGGGTCAATAAGTTTTTCCCATTTTTTTGTGGTAAATTAGGGCCTCGACTTATACTCGGAACGACTTATACTCGAGTATATACGGTACCTTGGGGAGATCCAGACTAGAATATATATATATATATATATATATATATATATATATATATATATATATATATATATATATATTGGATATGTTTTATAGCAGCAAGTAATTTTTTTTTTGCAAAATTGTTTTGTTTTTTTTTGCACTATGAAAAAAAAAAAAAAAAAAAGAAACGTAGAGGCGATCGACTACCATTAAAAAGAAAGCTCTATCTGTGGGAAAAAAAAGGACATCAGTTTTATTTGGGTACAGCGTTGCACGACATTGTGTCATTTACAGTGCCATATCGCAAAAAAGTCCACAACATCTATAAGGTGCAGTGCAGATAATAGGTATCACCTTATAAAGGTTTATGTCACAGGGAGAGGTGAAGCAGAGAGATGTCCCTTGTGTGAAGACACGTAGTAATCCTCTGATAAGTGAATGACCCCCCACCAAATAATAAAATGCGCGCTCACAATATTGACCCTTGATTGAACAGGATGCAAAAAATGGCCCTTGTCATGAAGGGGAGTAAATCTTCCAGAGCTGAAGTGGTTAAAGCAAAGTTCCACCCAAAAGTGGAAGTTCCACTTTAAGGACTCCTCTGACATGCCATTTTTTGAGGGGGGAGGGGGGGGTACATCGTTTTGACAGGTACCCAGCTCCCATCTCTGCTCGCTCAGCCTAGGTGACTCCTCCTCTCCCCCAACCTCCCTGCAATCTTCTGGGACACGTCACAGGTCCCAGAGCATTGCCCGGCCATTCAGGACACGCAGCGCGACTCGGGCATGCACAGTGCGCACTCGGCTGTGAAGCCGCAAGCTGTCACAGCTGGGTGCCCACACTTGTAATGCCAGCACCGGAGAGAGGCGAGGGAGAGAACCCAGGCTTCGGGCGGCCGCATCGTTGGACCGTGGGACAGGTGAGTGTCTTTTTATTAAAAGTCAGCAGATACACTTTTTGTAGCTGCTGACTTGTAATAAACAGAAAAATGGGTGGAACTCCTCTTTAAGCAGGCTTTTCCTGGTGCTTCTGGGAAATACTGTAATATCCTTTGTGGTGTGCAACTTCCCTGTTGATTTCCAGTGCATATGAGCAAGACAGAAACGTAGAAAAATAGGCTTAAAGTATTTTCAAAGCCAAAACATTTTTACAAACATTTTCCAGTAGGAAAGTAGGAAATGGTTAAAACAACTTTTTTTTTTATTTTTTTGCTGACTTAAGCCTCGTACACACGATCGGATTTTCCGCAGACAAAACCTCGGACTTTTGTCTGAAGGCGTGTGCCTGGATTTTGTCTTGCATACAAACGGCAAGGAATTCTCATCCTCGGCTTCCCAGCGGTATAGGGGGCGGGCGTGCCCGCCGCGTCACTGAGGAGCCGATACGCATGCCCGGCGGCCGCGATGTCTGCCTGGCACCCGCAATCGCTCGTAAGAGAGCAGGAACGTGAGTCTGTGTGTGTGTGTAAAAACACAGATCCAGGTCCTGTCAGGGGAGAGGAGACAGATTGCGTGTTCCTAGTGTATATAGGATAGGGTTGCCACCTGTCCGGGATTCACCCGGACAGTCCAGGTTTTTTAATCATGTGTCCGGGTTTCAGTCCACCTACCTGGTGGTATTTGATCAACACTGCAGTTTTTATTTTTTGTACTATAAACCAAAAAAAGATCGACAATTTTGAAAAAAAAACTATATTTTTTACTTTCTGCTATAAAATATATCCAATAAATACATTTAAGAGATCAAACTTCTTCATAGATTTAGGCCAATGTGTATTCGGCTACATATTTTTGTTTAAAAAAATCCCAATAAGTGTATATTGATTGTTTTGCGCAAAAGTTATAGCGTCTACAAAATAGGGGATAGTTTTATGGCATTTTTTATTATTATTTTTTTTTATTAGTAATAACGGCGATCTGCGATTTTTTTCCGTGACTGCGACATTATGGCGGACACATCGGACACTTTTGACATTATTTTGGGACCATTGTCATTTATACAGCGATCAATGCTGTAAAAATGCACTGATTACTGTGTAAATGACACTGGCAGGGAAGGGGTTAAGTGTGAGATATGAGATATGAGATATTTTTATTTATTTATTTTTCACTAGTAATGGCGGCGATCAGCGACTTATTGTGGAACTACAATATTGCGTCAGACAATTTGGACACTTTCTGACACTTTTGACACTTTTTGGGGACCGGTGACATTAGTACAGTGATCAGCGCTAAAAAAAAAAAAAGGTGTTAACATCAGGGGCAATAAAAGGGTTAAATGTGTGCCTAGTGTTTGTGCACTAGGGGAAGGCATGGATCCATGTCCATGTTTTGCAGGAACACCGGATCCATGCTTTCCCTACTGACAGAACGGTGATCTGCCTTGTTTACATAGGTAGACTGCCGTTCTGCCTCTGTCACGAACGATCGGTGGGTATCGCTTCTGCGATACCCGCCACTGGGCTCCTGCTGTGTAATCACAGCAGGAGCGAGCCACCAGTGCTGCACATGTGCATGTCCTACCTGAAAGAGCTGGATCAGGTATATACAGGATTCGACGCACGGGTAACGCCCTGTAGTAAAACTGCAATGGGGCGGTCCTGAAGTGGTTAATAACAGATCTGTGGAGTTTGGCTTCCTTCACGTGGCTGGTTATCTGCATTCTGTGGATTCCAGTGGCAGATTCTTTCCGGTATAATGACCTGATAATGGGAATAGCAGCGGCCGATCAGTCTCTAAACTAATGACAGGCTGACAGTGGCCACCACTTTTCACATATAGCCGCACACCGCATGTTTACCTGCCGATGTCCGAACCTTTGATGCAGTCAGCTGTGTCCAACTCCGACATCCACAGGTAAACGATCGGTGTGTGACTACATGCGGAAATCGGCACGTTAGTTCACAGACTTGCCCTGTGATTGGAGGAGAGCTGGTCATGTGTGTCTGACAAGTGAAATAACAAGGACTCCCAATTTTTTTTATCATAACTCCATTTTAATAAATGGTCAAAAATATTTTTATTAGAATAATATAGATTCTCTGTAGAACAAGATACATAAGTTTGGTGGTTTCTATCAATCTAATGCCGCGTACACACTTCCTATGGAACATGTTCACATCAATGCATTTTTGTGCCTCTGCATTTTTGAAAAGGGTCAGGGACTTTTTTCCCACAAAATGCAGCATTTTGCATGTAATAGAATTCAATGGACCAGCATCAAAAACGCAAGTACCGCGTTTTTACTGCGATTTTGCTGTGATTTGCGTTTTGCATTTATTTTTATTTCTTGTTTTTACACTGTATATAGCTGATTGCTAAGGAGGGGGCCGGGAAGCTGTCCGCCACGTCCTTAACAACCGATGAGTCATCAGCTGTCAGCTGGCTTCCCGCTCAATGTAAAAGAAAAAAGCCTGCTTAAAAAAAATTGTGAAAAAAAAACAGCGTGGGGTCCCCCCCCAAGTACATACCAGGCCCTTGGGTCTAGTATGGATTCGGAGGGGACCCCCACACACCAAAAATGTTTTAAAAATGGCGTGGGGGTCCCCCCAAAATCCATAGCAGACAATTATCTGAGCATGCAACCTGGCAGGTCAGGAAAGGGAGGGGACTAGCGAGCGCCCCCTCCCCCCCGAAACATACCAGGCCGCATGCCCTCAACATGGGGGATGGGTGCTTTGGGGCAGGGGGAGCTCTGCGACCCCCACCCCAAAGCACCATGCCTCCACCTTGATGGGGACAAGGACCTCTTCCCGACAACCCTTGCCTGTATTTTTTAACACTACACTACTTTTTTAAGTGAATGGGTAGGGGTACAATGTACCCCCTACTCATTCACATGGGGGGGCGGGATCTGGGGACCCCCTTGCTAAAGGGGGCTTCCAGATTCCGATAAGCCCCCAGCTCACAGACCTGACAACCACCAGACAAGGGTTGTCAGGAAGAGGCCCTTGTCCCCATCAACATGTGGGCAAGGTGCTTTGGGGTGGGGGTTGCAGAGCCCCCTGCCCCAAAACACCCATCCCCCATGTTGAAGTTATGCGGCCTGGTATGGTTTGGGGGGGGGGGCGCTCGCTCGTCCCCCCCCTTTCCTGACCTGCCAGGCTGCATGCTCGGATAAGGGTCTGGTATGGATTCTGGGGGGACCCTCACGCCATTTTTTTAAAAAAAATTTGGCATGGGGGTCCCCTCCGAATCCATACTAGACCCAAGGGCCTGGTATGGACCTGGGGGGGGGGCAATATTTTTTTTTCTCTTCTTTTTTTTTTTTTTTTTTAGCTGGCAATTCTTTTCTTTTTACATTCAGAGAGAAGCCCGCTGACAACTGATGACCCATTAGTAGTTAAGGACGCAGCGACCGGCTTCCTGGCCCCCTTCGTAGCAACCAGCTATATAGTGTAAAATAAACGCAAATCGCAGCAAAATTGTGGTAAAAATGCGAGTCCAAAAATGCGACAAGCACCGTAAAAAGCACTGCAGAAACGCTCAAAAGCAACATGCATAGACGTGCATCGAGCCTTATGGAGAAGGCATCTGACTTCAGATCAAAAGATTGAGGGTTCAAGTCCCTTCGTTGTCTTTGTCCATGCTACTTTGTCCAGCTTCTGTGGCCTCTGTTAATAGGCAAGGGATTGACAAAGAAAGGGCATGGGGTGTTAGGCACTGCCATGAGGGACATGTACCAGTGTAAAAAACTATTTGTCCATTAGGGAGTGGGGTCACTTTTTTGTGACTTTGAGGGCAACACAGGAAAAACACCAATCCTTTCAATGACAGACTTGGGAGATGTCTCTAGGCTCCATTCACACTTCGCGGTTTGGAATTGTGGGCAGAAACGAGCTGATTCCAGCTGTGGTTCCAAATCGTGTGGTGATCGGTGCAAAACATGCAATTTTAAGTGGCACCCTGAACACGGTGCAATTTTGCAGTGATTGTTACTCAAGAGGATTTGCGCTGCAGCAAGACGCGACTATAAAAATTGCATGAAAAAAAAACGCGCACAGGGCAGCTCATTGAAGTGAATGGGCTGCCCTATGCATGACAGGTGGAATTGCATGAAAATCGCCCGCACAATATCACAAAAGGTCTACCAGCCATTTAAAAGTTTACTGTTGAAAAAAAATAAAACTAAAGCCTCAACTTGAAGTTGAGGGGAAGGACCTCCAAAGTTATAATATCTGGAATATTGCCTGTGCCATGCGACACACAGGAAAGACGGTGAGATTAGAGAACTGAATGCATGGCTGAAGGCCTGGTGGAGAGGGAAGGATTTGGGTCTTTAGAGCACTTGGCTTGAATGGGTGTGCGTACTTCAAAGTCACTTATTGCAGTTTGTTACAGGTCACCCAGTATTAATGAGGAGTTGAAGACTCAGCTCCTTGCACTGATTGGGAGGGCTGGGACAGTGATAATAATGGGGGATGTAACCACTCTGAAATTGTCTGGAGTAATGGCACTGCTGGAACTAGGGTTGCCACCTGTCCGGGATTCACCTGGACAGTCCGGGTTTTGAGTCATGTGTCCGGGTTTCAGTCCACCTGAAACCCGGACACATTATTTAGACTGGGCTGTGGCTCCCCAAGTAACCAAGATAGTCACACACAAATCTGTTGCCATCCGGGAGCTGCGGGCAGCTATCTGGGAGCAGGTTCGGCATCACTGGGGGGGCAGGGTGATGATGTCAGCAAAAGCAATTTGGCCACGCCCAAATGTGCACTGCATTACTAAGTGTTCGGGTTTGGCTTAAAGAAAAGGTGGCAACCCTAATATAGGAACACCGATCGGTCTCCTCCCCCAGTCAGTCCCCCCTCCCCCCACAGTTAGAATCACTCCCTAGGTAACACATTTTACCCCTTGATCGCCCCCTAGTGTTAACTCCTTCCCTGCCAGTGACATTTATACAGTAATTAGTGCATACTCATATTTAGCGCTGCTCGGGACCCGGTGCGTGTGCCCGGCGGCCGCGATGTCCGCCGGGCACCCGCGATTGCCCGTTAACCGGGCCGGACCGTGGATCTGTGTGTGTAAACACACAGATCCACAGCCTGCCAGCTCTGAGGAGAGCGATCTGTGTTCCCGGAACGGAGGAACACCGATCGGTCTCCTCCCCTTGAGCGTCCCCTCCCCCTTCAGTTAGAATCATTCCCTAGGAAACATATTAACCCCTCCCCGCCCCCTAGTGATTAACCCCTTCACTGCCTGTCACATTTACACAGTAATCAATGCAATTTTATAGCATTGATCGCTGTATAAATGTGAATGGTCCCAAAAATGTGTCAAAAGTGTCAGGTGTGTCCGCCATAATGTCGCAGTCACGAAAAAAAATCGTGATCGCCGCTAGAAAAATAAATAAATATATATTTTTTAAAAATGCCATAAATCTATCCCGTATTTTGTAGACGCTATAACTTTTGCGCAAACCAATCAATATACGCTTATTGCGATTTTTTTTTTTTACCAAAAATATGTAGAAGAATACGTATCGGACGAAACTGAGGAAAAAATTTGTTTTTTAAAAAAAAAATTGGGATATTTATTATAGCAAAAAGTAAAAAATATTGTGTTTTTTTTCAAAATTGTCGCTCTTCTTTTGTTTATAGCGCAAAAAATAAAAACCGCAGAGGCGATCAAATACCACCAAAAGAAAGCTCTATTTGTGGGGTAAAAAGGACGTCAATTTTTTTTGGGTACAACGTCGCACGACCGCGCAATTGACGTTTAAAGTGCGACAGCGCTGAAAACTAAAAATTGGCCTGGGAAGGAAGGGGGTGAAATTGCCCTGTATTGAACCTTAAGGAATAAAACTTCAATGCAACCTTGCACACAGTCCACCTGCAGCCTTCCACTGTCCACCTGCAGCATGTTTTGGTTATAAATTTAGTGCTGCCGCTGCCGCTCCTGCTGCTGAGATCTTCGGCTCCTCTCGCTGCCGACATAGACCGAGCCGAGTGTACTCGTGTACTCGGCTCCGCTCACAGTAACGCCCCCGTCCCGCCCCTTGGCCCGGCTCCTATGATGGACACAACACCGGTCCAATGGCGGGACGTAAAGGCTAGGAGGCGGGACTGGGCGTGACTGCGAGCGAAGCACACACACACAGTACACTTGGCTCGGCTCGTTCAATGTCGGCGGCGCTCCACAGACAGCAGAGATCGGCGTATAACACGCACCCATGATTTTCCCCTGATTTTGAGGGGAAAAAAGTGCGTGTTATACGCCGATAAATACAGTATTCATAGCACTAATCGCTGTTTAAATGCCAATGGTCCTAAAATAGTGTCAAAAGTGTCCGATCTGTCTGCCACAATGTCACAGTCATGATAAAAATCGCAGATCACCGCCATTACTAGTAAAAAAAAAAAATAATCATAAAAATGCCCTAAATCAATAACCTATTTTGTAGGCGCTATAACTTTTGCGCAAATCAATTAATATTCGCTTTTTACAATTTTTTTTTTACCCAAAAATATGTAGAAGAATACACATCGGCCGAAACTGAGGAAAAAATGTTTTTTTTAAAAATTGGGATATTTATTATAGCAAAAAGTAATAAATATTGTGTGTATCTCAAAATTGTAGCTCTTTCTTTGTTTATAGCGCAAAAAAATGAAAGGTGATCAAATACCACCAAAAGAAAGCTCTATTTGTGGGGAAAAAAAATGATAAAAATTTCATTTGGGTACAGCGTCGCATAACCGCGCAATTGTCATTCAAAATGTTACAGCTTTGAAAGCTGAAAATTGGCCTGGGCATCAAGGGGGTAAAAATGCCCGTTATTGAAGTGGTTAAAGATGACCACATACATTTCAATAGGATCATCAAATTGATCATTCAGTTCGGGGAAAATGATAAAATAGAATAAGAATCTTAAAGCACAGATCCTCAGTTTCATTGATTCCGTATGCTTTTGATCAATTTAAATGCTGGTAAGTCATTTGGCCCATAGGTGTGCGCAAGGGGTGCGCCAGGTGTTTGGGCACACCCTAATCACTATGTGTGGTGCCGATTCAGCGCACTGCCTGGGCTTCCCCCATGTTGGCCCCCCCTCACAGTGCTGCTGGCTTCCCTCCTCTCCTGGAGAGTGGATGGAGAATGGGGGAAGGGGCTAGTAAATATGTTATTTACCAGCACCTTCCTTTTCTAAATGAACACCGTGAACACACTCATTCACTGTGTTCATTCATAACTGAAGCATAGTAAACTGTGCTTACTATGGTTCAGTTTGCGAATAAACAGATAGCCGCTCAGCACAGAGCACTTCTTATTCATTCACTGCCTCGTGCAAATGAAGCTGTCGAGAAAGCCATGTGTGTTTGAGCTTTGGGGTGCACACCCTAATGCAATGCTAATGCACACCTATGATATGGCCATGGTGGAAAATTATCAATTGTTTCTAATTGAATGAACGAATATCTGCATGTGTGTCAGACAATCATTTTAAAATATAAATCAATTAAAGTGAATATAAACCTTACTGTCTGCACCTGTGTTTTTTACCTGCATTGATCATGTAGTTTTATGGTGTCATGTGTTGCTCTGTATGCACAGACTATAGTAGATCTTCACATTCTGGTGTCAGAAGTTTCTGTTTGTGTTCATTTATTAGGTATGCTGCATGGCATTGCACAGGTTAAAGCGGTGTTCCGCCCAAAGAAAAAAAAATAAAAGCCAGCAGCTACACATACTGCAGCTGCTGGCTTTTAACAATAGGATACTTACCTGTCCTGGAGTCCAGCGATGTCGGCACCGCAGCTGATGTTTCCATTGGCTATCGGATGCTGCCACCACCATTGCGGGTAAGTGTAGCTTTACGGCTTCATGCCGGGAACCCTACTGCGCGTGCGCGAGCCCCCGTTTCTCTTTCCTACTGGCCCGGGGACAGGGAGAGGAGGAGGGAGGAGGAGGGAGCCTCGCGGTGATGTCACAGGCCACGGCCCGGACTTCTGGAAGTGGGGACAGATATGCTGTCTCCCCTCCTACCCCCCACCCCCCGAAAGGTGCCAATTGTGGCACCGGAGGGGGAGAGGAGACAAATGAGCGGAAGTTCCATTTTTTGGTGGAACTCCGCTTTAATGCATGACCTCTGTCTGTAGTCTAAGAACTGACACTTCCTGTGAAGAAAGTACGTATCCCCCAATCCTTGGATTAGATCACAGCCACAAACGGGCAGGGCAATTAACAGAGGGATTGCCATGCAGTCTTTCATCACACTGGCACTCCCACATTTGTGATGCAACACATAGGAAATTGTGACCCGGAAAAGGAAGTTTTAGCAAATGGAAATAAATTAGGTGATATAGGGCAATGATCTCGAAACTGCAGCCCGGGTCCTGGGCACAGCGCTTTGCTTGCTTTTATCCGGGCTTTGGGGTAATATTTCATTCACTGACACCAACAAAGGAACATAGTTCCTCCCAATGATGCCAACAATGGGGCTCAATGACAACAATGATGGGGGACTATTCCTCTTAATGACACAAGCGATGGGGCACAATTCCTCCCAATGACACCAACGATCGAGCACAATTCCTCACAATGACACAAGCGATGGGGCACAGTTCCTCCCACTGCAGGGACGTTTTCTACCCCCGATGGCCACAGTGTGGCCCCTAAAGTCTAAAGGACAGTAAACTGGCCCTTTGTATAGAAAGTTTGGAGACCCCTGATATAGGGAGATCGATCAGCCATCACACTACAAACTAGAGCCATGACATGCAAGCCCATCCTTACAAGGTAAGGCAATCAAATGACACTGGGAATATAACTACACTAATACCTAGTTAAAACAACAAAACATTTGAGGTGTACAATGTCTTTAACAACTCAGGGACCGGCCGCCGTCATTATACGGCGGCTGTTTGACGTTGAATACCGGGGTTATGGCCGCAGATTGCGGCCATAACCCCGGTATCTTTTTAAACAGCGGGCGGTCCGCTTTCAGATAAAAGTGGTCTCTGCGGTGGAGTCGCTGTGAGGTCACTTTAATCGGCAGCGGAAGAGGTGCCTCTCGCCGCTCCCCGATGGTCTCCGCCACTTACCGGAGTCGTCGGTAGCGGCGGGGTCCTTTCCCCTCTGAGGCATGGAGTCGAGTGAGGGAAAGATGGTCCTTTTATTACATGGATGTTTACATTCCTTGTAATAGGAATATTAGTGACCCAAATTTGCTTTTTTAAAAAGACAGTGTAAAAATAAAAAGTAAAATATGTAAGAAAAAAAAAATGTAAAAGCGCCCTGTCCCGCCAAACTCGTGCGCAGAAGCAAACGCATATGTAAGTCGCACCCGCATATGAAAACGGTGTTCGAAACACACATGTGAGGGATCGTCGCAAGAGCAATAATTCTAGCCAAAGACCTCCTCTGTAACTCAAAACTGGTAAACTGTAGACATTTTTATGGAGATTTTTAAGGGTCAAAATTTGTCGCCATTCCACAAGCGGGCGCAATTTTGAAGCGTGACATGTTGGGTATGAATTTACTCGGCATAACATTATCTTTCACAATATAAAAAAAATAGGCTAACATTACTGTTGTCTTATTTTTTAATTAAAAAAAGTATATTTTTCCCCCCAAAAATTTGGCTTGTAAGAATGCTGGGCAAATACGGTGTGACATAAAGTATTGCAATGACCGCCATTTTATTCTCTAGGGCAGGAATATGAAATTAGCGGACCTCCAGCTGTTGCAAAACTACAAGTCCCATCATGCCTCTGCCTCTGGGTGTCATGCTTGTGGCTGTCAGAGTCTTGCTATGCCTCATGGGACTTGTAGTTCTGCAACAGCTGGAGGTCCGCTAATTGCATATCCCTGTTCTAGGGTATCTGAAAAAAATATATTTAATGTTTGGGGGCTCTACATTAAAAAAAAATGATTTTAACTTGTAAAAAACAAGTTTTAAAAATAGGCCTGGTCCTTTTAATAGTTAAAGTGGAGTTCCACCCACTTTTACAACTCTTCAGCATCCCTCACTAAACTGTGCACTGTAAACAAATTGGATATTTTTAATTTTTCTCAGCACCTACTGTATATCTGCTGTATTCATTTTTCACTTCCTCCTCCCTAGCCGTGGCTCATCGCATCATTTCCTGTTTGCAATGCCTTCTGGGAAGGGGTGGCAACTTCCTCTGACACTGCCGTTGCTATGGAAACCTAACCTGAAACCTATTACACTGCTTGTGCTGCACTGAGCATGTGCAAGATCTGCAAGGATGAGATCCAGGAAGAAATACAGTCTGGCTTCAGATGCCCACACTTAAGATGGCCACGGCCTGCTGTAAGTTTATAAAATAACAAACTACTGCTATAAACGAACAAAACAGAACTTAGTTTACAGACTAACTTTACTAGAATACATTAAGCTTGTGTATTATATGGGTATTTTTATTTAAAAAGTATAATTTTGGCCGGAACACCACTTTAAATTTTTATTTTTGATACCTAGATTGATAGATTGTATTTTCTGTTTCAACTCTTTTTATTGGCTTTTTATTATCAAAGAATAAATAACATCAGTGATGCCCAATCAGGGGCTAGAACATCTGAAGGGAGTAACAATCAAGTCATGGTAATCAAGAACAGACACATGCATCAGTAGACATTCGGGACCTATACGGTGATAAAGCTAATGAGCCCTGATAGATTGGTTTTTAAGTTGATACTGTAGGTGTGCGTGGTTCAAGATTTTAATTGAGGATGAAGCATCTGTTTGGGATTGCTTGTTCCTAGATTGATCAAATATAGGTAAGGCCTCGTTCACCTCTCACGATTTGGGTTTGCTGCAATTCTGCCCACGATCCCAAATCGTGAGAGGTAATGGGGCCTTACTGGTATTTTATTTGGTTGTCTTATTCAAGTAGGTTCTCATGTTTGGTGATAAATGTTGTTTGTTTGAAAGATGTAAATCTTTCAGCTGTCCATCCCTTCTGCTAAGTGCCTTCCCTATGAGATTGCTTGTTAAACATTGCCATTTTTTTTGTTGGAAAAGTGAAAGTCAGATTATGATTGGTTGCCAGGGGAATACAGACATTTCCTTCTCCAACCTGATAAAGGAAGTACTGTATATACATTATATTGTCAAAAGTATTGGGACATAGGGTTCAATATCGAGTTGGCCCACCCTTTGCAGCTGTAACAGCTTCAACTCTTCTGGGAAGGCTGCCCACAAGGTTTAGGAGTGTGCCTATGGGATTGTTTAAAAATTCTTCCAAAAGCGCATTTGTGAGGTCAGTCACTGATATGAACGAGAAGGCCTGGCTTGCAGTTTCAGCTCTAATTCATCCCAATGGTGTTCTATCAGGTTGAGGTCAGGACAGTCATGTTCCTCCACCCCAAACTTGCTCATCCATGTCTTTATAGACCTTGCTTTGTGCACTGGTGCACAGTCATGTTGGAACAGGAAGGGGCCATCCCCAAACTGTTCCCACAAAGTTGGGAGCATGAAATTGGCCAAAATGTCTTGGTATGCTGACACGTTAAGAGTTCCCTTCACTGGAACTAAGGGGCCAAGCCCATCCCCTGAAAAACAACCTCACACCCTAATCCCCCCTCCACCAAATGATTTGGACCAGTGCATAAAGCAAGGTCCATTAAGACATGGTAGAGCGAGTTTGGGGTGGAGGAACTTGACCAACCAGAGTCCTGACCTCAACCCGATAAAACACCTTTGGGATGAATTAGAGCGGAGACCGAGAGCCAGTGCTGGACTGGTCTACCGGGATACCGGGACATTTCCCAGTAGGGTGCCTGCCCTGGGGCCGCTTTGATCTATGCTGTGGCTGCAGTGCTCCCCTTCCTCCTCCTCCCCCTCCTCCTACCTACTTGTCACACAGTGGGAGACCTCTGTGTCACGGAGCTGGGTGTGAAAAGTTTGGCCGCGCTGTGATAAAAGTACCGCTCTCCTCCTAGACCAGCTCGTGTGATAGACGCAGTGTTCTGTCTATCACATGAGTTGGTCTAGGAGGAGGGCGGGACTTTTATCACAGCGCGGCCAAACTTTTCACATTCAGCTCCGTGACACAGCGCTGTGCGTAATGCACGCACTGACCGGTGAGGCTGCAATGAAGGCACGGTAAGGCTGCAATGATGGTGAGGGAGGCTGCAATAAGGGCACAGTAAGGCAGCAATGATGGTGAGGCTGCAATGAGGGCATGGTAAGGCGTCAATGATGGGCACAGTAAGACTGCAATGATGGGCACAGTAAGGCTGCAATGATGGGCATGGTGAGGCTGCAATGATGGGCATGGTGAGGCTGCAATGATGGGCATAGTGAGGCTGCAATGATGGGCACAGTGATGCTGCAATGATGGGCACAGTGAGGCGGCAATGATGGGCACAGTAAGGCATCAATGATGGGCACAGTAAGGCTGCAATGATTATGAGGCTGCAATGAGAGCACGGTGAGGCTGCAGTGAGGGCACTGTAAAGCGGCAATGATGGGCGCAGTGAGGTGGCAATGATGGGCACAGTGAGGCTGCAATGATGGGCACAGTGAGGCTGCAATGATGCGCACAGTGAGGCTGCAATGATGCGCACAGTGAGGCTGCAATGATGCGCACAGTGAGGCTGCAATGATGCGCACAGTGAGGCTGCAATGATGGGCACAGTAAGGCTGCAATGATGGGCACAGTGAGGCTGCATTGACGGGCACAGTAAGGCTGCATTTGATGGGCACTGGTGAGGCTGCATTGATCTCTTGTATCATGTCTGAAGTCTCTGAAAATCACTTGCATTGTGTCCGCAGTCTCTGAAAATCTCTTGTATCATGTCTGCAGTCTCTGACCATCTCCTGTATCATGTCTACATTCTCTTAACATCTTTAGTATCATGTCCTAAGTCTCTGACCATCTCCTGTACCATGTCCGCAACCTCTGACCATCTCTTGTCTTATATCATGTCTGCAGTCTCTGCGGGAGTCTGGAGAGGAGTCAAGAATGGGAGCCCCGCCAGAATGGGGATCACAAGAGAAGTCAGATCAGACGTGTGTGGACTGTGGAGAGGAGACTATAGGAAAACCAGAGCCACCAAGCTGGAGCCAAATGACTGATCCCTGCAAGGTGCACCCGAGAGGAGGTCAGTGACAGCGCCACCAGGCCAGTTTGAGGGGGGGAGGGGGTCACTGATGTAAGGGGGAGTAAATACAATAATGTAAGGGGGTACTGATATAAAGGTTTCCCCCCTATATCATTAACCCACGCCTCCCCCCTTGCCTTAGTGTATTCTTTCTGCGAAAGGTGGTCTCTGGTGACCAGTGTCCCCCCCCCCCCAAATTCCCAGGTGCCCCCCTTGATGATTGCTCCACTTTTACTACTTTTAACTGAAATTTACTATTTTTTATATATATATAATCTCTATGCCTAGCCCTATGTGCTTTCATATATGTCATATATAATACGCTCTTCAAATGTGCTTTAAAATGCATGGTTTTCCCTTTTTATGAACAAGAAAATAATGACGTTATGATGGTTATGATGTTGGGCTGGTATAATGATGCTATGGGGCTGGTATGAAATTATTTCCAGGGCTGGTTTTTATTCCCAGTCTGGCTCTGCCGAGAGCCAGGCCTTCTTGACCTCACAAATGCGCTTCTGGAAGAATGGTCCCAGAAGAGTTGAAGCTGTTATATCTGCAAAGGGTGGGCCAACTCAATATTGAACCCTACGGACTAAGACTGGGATGCCGTTAAAGTTCATGCATGTGTAAAGGCAGGCGCCCCAATACTTTTGACAATATAGTATAGAGCTTTGTATACCTATTTTCTTTCAGTCGGAGACCTCTGCAACCTTCTACATACTGGTGCTCAATGAAAGGGCCTACCCAGTGCCTATGTATAAAAATCCCTCTGTTGATTTGCTCTACAGTCAGCAGTCTATCAGGCGGTGAGTCCAGCCTGTGGGAACAATACAAACCAACAGGGATTGCAGCGCTGATTACAGACAGATGCCGCAGTCCGCTCTCATTTTAATTCAGCTGCAAAGTGAAGTTGATGCTTTAATGAAAGCTTGCTTGGCTCAATAAACCTTTTCTAAATCAGTTATTAAGAATCGTTTAATGGTTACCTTTCAGACTTGTTCACACGTGTTGGATGCTAAGCTAAGGCTTCAGGCCCCATTAACATTAATACACCTGCATTACTCTGCACTCAGATGCGTTGTAAGGCAGCCCATTTTTTTAATGTGCTGGCAATGTATCTTAATGCATGTAAAAATGGACATGACACCTTTTTTTTCTTTATGGCAGTGCGCCAGAATACATGATTTGTGCATTGTGGCGTGCTGCAGTGTGGGTGCATTGCCTGCTACCGTAATAGGGCATTGGGGCGCCATTTAAATGGAACAACAGTTCAATAAATGTACATGAAACGCCAGCTGTGCTAAAAAAAGTACAAATCATTATTTTGATTTTTTATTTATTGCAAGTCCTAGTAAACATGAGTCCGTTCCAGAATAGCCAATATTGGGGTTTTAGTAAAAAAGTGACTTAGTGGGAAGAATGTGCAGGAGATGAGGGTGGAGGGTATGACCGCAGACAGTATATGCAGGAGAGGAGTGTGGGAGGTATGGGAGCATGTAGTTTGTGCAGACAAGGAGTACAGGGGGTATAATGGTGGGCAGTGTAGGGAAGAAAGTGCAGGAGATGAGAGTGGAGGGTATGACAGCAGACAGTATATGCAGGAGAGAAGTATGGAAGATATGACAGCAGGCAGTATGTGCAGGGGAGGAGTGTAGAAGAAATTACAGCAGACAGTATATGCAAGAGAGAAGTATGGACCGTATAGGTATGACCGTAAGCAGTATGTGCAGGAGAGGAGTGCGGATGGTATAATGGTGAGCAGTATGTGCAGGGGAGGAGTGTGGATGGTATAATGGTGAGCAGTATGTACAGGAGAGGAGTGTGGATGGTATAATGGTGAGCAGTATGTGCAGGGGAGGAGTGTGGATGGTATAATGGTGGGCAGTATGTACAGGAGAGCAGTGTGGAGGGTATAACGGTGGGCAGTATGTACAGGAGAGAAGTGTGGAGGGTATAATGGTGGGCAGTATGTGCAGCAGAGGAGTGTGGTGGGTATCAGAGTGGCTGTATGTGCAGGAGAGGAGTGTGGAGGGTATAATGGTGTGCTGTATGTACAGGAGAGGAGTGTGGTGGGTATCAGAGTGGGCTGTATGTGCAGGAGAGGAGTGTGGAGGGTATAATGGTGGGCAGTATGTGCAGCAGAGGAGTGTGGTGGGTATCAGAGTGGCTGTATGTGCAGGAGAGGAGTGTGGAGGGTATAATGGTGTGCTGTATGTACAGGAGAGGAGTGTGGTGGGTATCAGAGTGGGCTGTATGTGCAGGAGAGGAGTGCAGAATGGTGGGCAGTATATTCAGGAGAGGAGTTTAGTGGGTATTGGAGTGGGCTGTATGTGCAGGAGAGGAGTGCAGAGGGTATGACAGGGAGCAGTATGTGTAGGAGAGAAGTGAGGAAGGAGTGTTGAGAGTATGACAACAAGCATAAGTGCAAAAGAAGAGTGTGGCGGCATGACAGCTGGCTGTATGTACAGAAAAAGAGAACAGAGGATATAATAGTAAACGGTATGTGCAGGAGAGGAGTGTGGATGGTATAATGGTGGGCAGTATGTGCAGGAGAGGAGTGTAGTGGATATCGGAGTGGGCTGTATGTGCAGGAGAGAAGTGCAGAGGGTATGACAGGGAGCAGTATATGTAGAAGAGAAGTGACAACAGTGTGGAGAGTATGACAACAGGCATATGTGCAAAAGAAGAGTGTGGCCGCGTGACAGCTGGCTGTATGTACAGAAAAAGAGAAAAGAGGATATAATGGTGGGTAGTATGTGCAGGAGAGGAGTGTGGTGGGTATAATAGTAGGCAGTATGTGCAGGAGAGGAGTGCAGAGAGTACGCTAGCAGGCATAAGTGATGTAGAGGAGTGCAGAGAGCACTCCAACAGGCATATGAGAAGGGGAGGGGTGCGAAGAGTATGACAGCAGACATGTCGGAGAGGAGTGTGGAGGGTGTGGTAGTGGGTAGTATACAGTAGGCAAGAGAGTATTCCAGAGGGTTTAACAGCAGGCAGTATTTGCAGGTGAGAAGTGTGGAATGAATGAAAGCAGGCAGTGTGCGCAGGAAAGGAGTGTGGAGAATACACTCTTTCGGCCCTAAATCAGAAATCAGGAATGGCCCCTGTGGTATGAAAAATACACCATTGGTTCCCATATTAGTTCCTGTGTATACTGGGCCTTGGAGCGCAGAAAGTGAATAGAAGGAAATTGTGCTGTGCACAGCATTTTATTTCATTCAGACACTGATGCATGTAGCCTCTTAGCCTTTTCTGCCGCTGTAAGTAAAACGAAGCAGTTATTTAACCCCAGCTTTATCGGTTTGTATGCCCACGTTGCCCAGCGTACCGTGGAACGGATGTCATACCGAATCGCAGGATGTCTAGAGAATATTACTGTTCTTATCGAAGAGCTGCAGCTGGTGCTGGAGGTCTGACAAGATCACAGATAGGGAAGAGCCGTTACCAGACAGATTACAGAGCTGTAACGCAGGAACACAATATGTGGCAATAAAGAAGAATATTGCATGCCCATTGCTATATCATTTTATCATTTACAGTCTCTGTATGAGCCCAGCCACACATTAGCAGGGTGCTGTGTGCATGCGTTAGTTCTTGGTGGGGTCTGGAGATGAATGCTTGCATGTTGTTCATTTAGACAACATAGATCGTATTGCAAACTCTATTACTCAAATTAATAACATTTTCAATCTCATGCTCACCTTGAATGACAGTAAATAAAAAAAAAAAATAAATGTGACTAGATTGTGCTGGATATTGGTCATAACCTAAAGGAACATGGCTAAACAAAACCAAGGAAAATTCCCAGCTCAACTCACCAGCCAGTCTGCAACCAACCGAATTATCCTGTCTAACAGTTTACGTTAAAAACAGGGGTTTAGCCGCTCCATGGCACCCCAGTATTATCTGCAGTCCTAAGTTTTGTAAATTTATGGGAGCCTCCATAGTAGAAGCACATGCATTCTAATGGATAGATAGAGGGCAGGTGAGTCTGGCTGTGGGAAGGCCAGTTATAGGTGGGGGCAGTGGCCAGTTGTTTGTAAAGGAACATGGCTGATTATAGTTTCAAGTGGAAGAAAAGCCACTCTGGTCCGATCATGTGATCCCACAGCTTCAGCTTTCCTGTGTCAAGGAACGCGGAGAGGCGGGAGGCTGCTGCAGGATAGAAGAGGGAACACCAACAACGAATAGGCCATGGGAGCCTATGGGTAACGTCGCAGCTTCCAGAATTCTCAGCCGTTGTCTAGCGTTCCCTGAGCCAAAGCTGCAAAATCACTTGATCGGACCAGAGTGGATTGAAAATAGGTAAGTAAACACATCTTTTGTTAGGCAGGATAGGATTTGTAATAATAGTTGGAGTTAAGCAATAGTAGTGTAGCACCCTGAAGTTTAGGCAGGGTTGCTATCAAATTTTGTTGCCAGGCGATAGTTGCCTTGGCCAACTGTTAGGAGATCAATTGGTTTCCCCCTAATTCTGGAATTGCTGCACTTTTCTCTTCTGTCACTAGGTGGCATTGTAGCTGGTGACATTAGTTAAGACAAGGGTATAGCAAGGACAGATTTTCTTGGGCCCCTTGGCCTGCTGGGAGAGCCTATTTATTTGGGTGGAGTCAGGTGATTGGGGTTCCGTGCCACCTGGCTGTCTGGGTGGACGTGTGTTGTGCTGCCCTGGGCTGCTAGGCCAGAAACCTAAGACCTATCCCAGGGACATTTGGCTGCTAGGCTGTCTGAGGGCCTATCCAGAAGCAGGAAAAGCAGCGTAGGGTTGGGACTGCGGGCTTATAGTTCAACCAGAAGTAATGTTTTCGCCGGCCAGGGAACCAGTTGTAGTCGGAGGTAGAGGGAAAGCTGTGGCCAATAAGGAACCATCCGCCTTGCTACCGGACACCATTGTGAGTAAGCTGAGGCTAGTACCAGAGCAGACTTCTCACCAACAGGGGACAGTGAAAAACTGGGAAAACTTCAGTAAGTCAGGGACCCAGTGGGACAGCAGAGGTGACGCTTGTGGAGCATCAGTGAGTGCCAAGCCAGGGACCTAACGTGTCAGCTGGGGTGAAGCTTGAGGAGTAGCTGTGAGTGCCAAGCCAGGGACCCAGCAGGAAAGCGGGGTTGACGCTTGAGGAAGATACTGAGTGCTAAAAGTGGAAGAGCTCAGGGGATCCAGTGGCTAGTGGATCTGAAGTCTAGTGAGAGACTGGGAGCTCATTGAGTGAAGACCCACCTTGAGTGAGTGTGGGGTAAGTTGAGAACTGTTCGTGTTGCAAATAGTTGAACGCAATTGCCGTTAGTAACAGCTACAAGATTGTTGCCATAGCAGACAGCGGTCCTACCTATACAGAAGTGGTGTCCGGCTGGAGGCCTTCACCTGTATAGCTGTCTACCTATAGAAGTCTCAGAGTCTGCTACTTATCTTTGCATCTACCTAAGGGTGTCCTGGCCCTAACCCTTTCTCCCACAGTTCTGTTGAAGAGACAATAAATCTCTTTGCATTCAAAAAGTGTCTGGCGCCCACCTGTTCATCTTGCATTATACCCATCATGCCTTGTAACACACTCTACACTGAAGGATGTCAGCTCTCCCTAACTCTGGAGGTCACCATTAGGCCTACAAAAGTCGTATTTTTTGTTCAACCCAGCAGGCTGAATGAACAAAAACTGAAGAGTATAGCAATCTCCCCTGCTGAGCTATTGTGTTCTGACAGGAGGATGTCTCCCCCACCAGAACACCCCGGTCAGCGCTTTCAGCCATTGGCCGAGAGTGCTAAACGGGTGTCGATCGGCAGACCTTTTTTGTGCATGCCCCTTCAACAGAGGCCGGCCCGGCTACTGTACACACAGGCCGAATGTTGTCCAGTTTCTATTGAACTGTGTGCGCGGCCTGTAAGGCCTTATGACTACTTGCAGTATGCACTGCACACCTATGTCCAGGGGCATTCTCTGAATGCAGTGGGTCAATGTGCAAGAATATAAGTTGGGTCCCCTTCCATGAGAGGAAAAAAATGGACTGTGCACTTTACAAGTCCAGTTGCTCCAGAGCTTAGTAAATGAGATGAAGCTTCACTGTGCAAAGAATACCCAATCACATGCAAGGAAAGTAAAAAAACACCATTTTGCTTGCATATGATTGGAGAATGGAAGTTTGCAGAGCTTCCCCCTCATTTACTAAGCTCTGGAGCAACCGCACTTGCAGGGTGCACAGTCTGTTTGTCTTTAGTAAATCCACCCCCTAAAAGTGGCAGTTTTCACATACAGGTGAACAGGTGTGATCCACTGTTGTTTCTCCAAATATATATGTTTTTTTTAACACCCAACATGGGCAAAGACAATGCAATACAAGCATACAATGCCACTATAACAACCTTACAGAGAGAAGGAATAGCAGTCAGGTTTCATATTTACAATTGAGCATACAGTTTTGTTACAGATATTGCCTCTTTGCTAGGTTGACGTTAGGTGGTAAGGCATACATTAATATGTACATTCTGTATGTATATTTATCAGTCTGAGGAGTTAGGTAAGGAGCCCTGGGGTCCTTTCATCTTCATATGCATTGCACATTTGCTTTCCTATTCTCCCCCCTTCACTTTCCATCTCTAACCTCCATCTGGTGGACTAGTTGCATGCTTGCACTAACAACAAAAAGAAGGGAAGGTAAGAAAAGGGGGGGGGGAGACACAGGGGAAAGGAGGGGGGGTAGGTTCAATGAAAGGAGAATGGGGGGGTCGATTACTATGGTGGGATAGGCTAGGTCCCTGGTTGTTCAAGACGACCCCGAGGTACCAATTTACTAAGGTATCTGTACTATTGGGAAGCCCTGAAGGCAATGCTCTCTAGGGAGAGGATGAATTGTTTCCATATTGCCCATGTCTTGTTATATTTTTCCTGTTGATGTCTCGCAGAAAGCACTAGGTCTTCCAGCTTACTGACATCTTCTACCCTCTGGATCCAGCTCGCCAATGTTGGCGGTGTTTGGTTCTTCCAGCAAAGTGGTGTACATGCTTTGGCAGCATTTAATAGGTGACGTACAATCGACTTTTTGTATAATTTTGCCGACATGGTCGAGACGTGCAATAGGAAAAAGGCCGGATCATTCGGGATATTGTACTCTGTAAATTTCTGAATGGTTTCTCTGATTTTGGTCCAGAAAAAGTAAGCTTAGGGCAGGACCAAAACACATGCAGGATCGTGTCCATAATATAGTCTGACCAGGAAGTAAGACATTACAAATGGACACGACTGAAAACATGGACGAGGACAAGTAAATGTGGAGTTGTGACCCCCCCTGAAAACCCCCCGGAGTGGGATTGAGAGAGAGGTGATGAGGAGATCTTTTTACTCTTGGAGGCTTTTTATGATTTGCAGATCTGGTGAGTCTGACCCCCTAGGGGGAGAGTGTCAACACAGGGTGAATCTTCATTGACCGGTGGAAGGCGCACACTGGGATACGGCTGTATTGTCACTTATGGACTTTCCTCTGACCACTTCACGGACTCTCTACTTCTCTGTTTGATGTTTTTTATGCGTAGTTGGCCGCATGATTTCCTATATAGTTTTGCTCAACATTAGCGCTGTTTTATAGTGTATGTTTACCTCTATAGTTTATGTATGCTATTATGGACATTTTCATGTAATATTTTTAAACGGCTGCTGTCTTTTAAGCACTCAGTTTAGATACTGTAAGTCTTTTTATACCTTTTATTTTCCAGTCTGTAGTTCTAGCTCTGCTTAGAAGCATTAACTGATCCATTTTGGCGCTGAGTGGTGTGCTGCAGGCCTGAGCAAACCTATCCCTACATGCAGGATCGTGCCTCTAGTTTTCTAACATCTGCAGCAGATTTCAGACGCCTCTGGGTACCGGATATGTAAAGCATGGGGGCCCCATGAGTTGTCAGTCCGCCCCTGGTGACAGGTGTTCACTGCACCATATAGCGGTGATCCACTGTTTTTGCATGAGAAATGCCATGCAAACATCGCAGGAATGCATGTGGACAAGAAGATATAAAACGGCAGCAGGTCAGCAGCACTGAAATACTAAAGGATTTTAAAAAAGGTTAAAAAAAATTATTTTATAAAAAAAATTAATAAATAAAACATAGCAACTGTTTGAAATGCATGGTGCAATAACTAGATAAATGTCATCCAGTTAGGGTTTGTATCTACTTTGAATAAAAACATAATTTTAGCCAAAAATATCTCTCATTTAATCACTGTCATGCATTCATACAGTTGTGGTCACCGTGCTTTAAAGAAATTAATTATCCATCATAACATTCAATATATCTTTTACAATAAAGGCAATTTTAAGACATCGATTTCCCCAGAGGTCGAAAAGATGGATGTCTTTGTTACCGGTCTTCAATAGCTTGTCTTATTCCTCCTGGTTAAGATCCTTAAAGTATACACACAAGGGACCTCTATAGGCAGAAAAAAATTCTGTCAAGAATAATCACTGTGAAAAGAAATAAAACCAAGGTTACTGAGGCTGTAATTAGCAAATTATTATATTGGCCTTTATAGCAGAAAAATGCCCCTTTTTACAGGCATTTAAAATTTATTTTTTCAGTCTGTAAACACACCTGTATGTTATGTATGTTAGCCTATATGTCCATGCAGGCATAGACGTTTACAGGCATTTTAGAAGAGTTTTTACAGGCTGAAAAAAAAACATCACCAGCATGTTCAGAAGAAGAGCG
The DNA here is from genome assembly GCA_037952925.1 of Lithobates clamitans. Lineage (NCBI taxonomy): Eukaryota > Metazoa > Chordata > Amphibia > Anura > Ranidae > Lithobates > Lithobates clamitans. The sequence continues at coordinate 214,397 of JBBGZY010001403.1, forward strand.
TTTGAGCGCAGAACAAACACACAAACGCACATAAATGCACATAGTGCATCATGCATTCTAATGGCCAGAATAAATTATTATTCTAACCAATAATTCTAGCCACACAAATACTCAGTGTGTATGAGGCCTAAGCTATGCTGTGCAGTTTCAGTATCTTAAAGCGGTAGTAAACCACTGTGTGTTTTTTTTTTTTTTTTTTGGAAACCTGCAAGGTAAAGCCATAATGTGCTAGTATGCATCGCATACTAGCACATTATGTGAAAATTACCTTAGAACGAATCCCTTCCAGCAGCGAGCTGTCACCGCTTCCATCTCCTCCCATCTTCCTTCCGGGTTTGAGGACTCCGGCTGTGTGACTGGTCACATTTACAGCACAGGGCTCTAAAGGTGGCCATTCCTTCAGAGCGCGTGCGATGTAGCCTGCAGCATGTACAGTAAATACATGTGTGCTCATAAGTTTACATACCCTGGTAGAATTTATGATTTCTTGCCCATTTTTCAGAGAATATGACTAACACAAAAACTTTTCTTTCACTCATGGTTAGTGTTTGGCTGAAGCCATTTATTATCAATCAACTGTGTTTACTCTTTTTAAATCATAATGGCAACAGAAACTACCCAAATGACCCTGATCAAAAGTTTACATACCCCAGTTCTTAATACCGTGTATTGCCCCCTTTAACATCAATGACAGCTTGAAGTCTTTTTTGGTATTTGTGGATGAGGCTCTTTATCTTCTCAGATGGTAAAGCTGCCCATTCCTCTTGGCAAAAAGCCTCCAGTTCCTGTAAATTCTTGGGCTGTCTTGCATGAACTGCACGTTTTGAGATCTCCCCAGAGTGGCTCAATGATATTGAGGTCAGGAGACTGAGATGGCCACTCCAGAACCTTCACTTTATTCTGCTGTAGACAATGAGAGGTCGAATTGGCCTTGTGTTTTGGATCATTGTCATGTTGAAATCTCCAAGTACGTTTGATGCGCAGCTTCCTGGCTGATGAATGCAAATGTTCTGCCAGTATTTTTTTGATAACATACTGCATTCATCTTGCCAACAATTTTGGCCAAATTTCCTGTGCCTTTTGTAGCTCACACATCCCCAAAACATCAGCGATCCACTTCCGTACCTTTCATCATAGGCCTCTCCAAATGTAGTGTTTATGGTTGTGGCCAAAAAGCTAAATTTTGGTCTCATCCTTCCTAATGACTTTGTGCCAGAAGGTTTGAGGCTTGTCTCTGTGCTGTTTGGTGTATTGTAAGAGGGCTACTTTGTGGCATTTGCATAGTAATGACTTTCTTCTGGTGACTCAACCATGCAGCCCATCTTTCTTCAAGTGCCTCTTTATTGTGCATCTTAAAACAGTCACACCGCATGTTTTCAGAGAGTCCTGTATTTTACCTGAAGTTATTTGTGGGTTTTTCTTTGCATTCCGTACAACTTTCCTGGCAGTTGTGGCTGAAATTTTAGTTGGTCTACCTGACCGTGGTTTGGTTTCAACAGAACCCCTCATTTTCCAGTTCTTGATTAGAGTTTGAACACTGCTGATTGGCATTCTGAATTCCTTGGGTATCTTTTTATATCCCTTTCCTGTTTTATACAGTTCAACTACCTTTTCCCGCAGATCCTTTGACAATTATTTTGCTTTCCCCAAAACTCAGAATCCAGAAACGTCAGTGCAGCACTGGATGAAAGATGCAAGGGTCTGTCAGGAGTCCAGAAACGCATTGACCTTTTATACACACACACTAATTACAAGCAAACAGATCACAGGTGAGGATGGTTACCTTTAATAGCCATTCAAACCCCTTTGTGTCAACTTGTGTGCATGCATTAGGGGTGCGCATCTTCACTGGCCTCACGATTCGATTAGATTACAATTATCCTGTCCACGATTCGATTCGATTCCATTTCGCGATGCATCACGATTACTGCGCATGGTTTTCATCCAAAAAATTCAAGCGGTCAGAAGAACTCCATTTTTTTAATTTTATCTGTTCTTAAAAAAAAAGACAACACTCCCTGCATGTATCAAAGTGTAAACACAGCAGACAACTTAAAGAGGAGCTCCAGACTGCCCCCAAATGACTACAGGAGATGGTAAGAAACTGCAGACATGATACAGAAGATGGTCAAAGACTGCAGACATGATACAGGAGATGGTCAGAGACTGCAGACCTACTACAGGAGATGGTCAGAGACTGCAGACATGATACAGGAGATGGTCAGAGACTGCAGACATGATACAGGAGATGGCCAGAGACTGCAGACCTACTATAGGAGATTGTTAGAGACTGCGGACATACTACAGGAGATGGTCAGAGACTGCAGACATGATACAGGAGATGGTCAGAGACTGCAGACATGATACAGGAGATGGTCAGAGACTGCAGACATGATACAGGAGATGGTCAGAGACTGCAGACATGATACAGGAGATGGCCAGAGACTGCAGACATGATACAGGAGATGGCCAGAGACTGCAGACATACTACAGGAGATGGTCCGAGACTGCAGACATGATACAGGAGATGGTCCGAGACTGCAGACATGATACAGGAGATGGTCAGAGACTGCAGACATGATACAGGAGATGGTCAGAGACTGCAGACATGATACAGGAGATGGTCAGAGACTGCAGACATGATACAGGAGATGGTCAGAGACTGCAGACATGATACAGGAGATGGTCAGAGACTGCAGACATGATACAGGAGATGGCCAGAGACTGCAGACCTACTATAGGAGATTGTTAGAGACTGCGGACATCTACAGGAGATGGTCAGAGACTGCAGACATACTACAGGAGATGGTCAGAGACTGCAGACATGATACAGGAGATGGTCAGAGACTGCAGACATGATACAGGAGATGGTCAGAGACTGCAGACATGATACAGGAGATGGTCAGAGACTGCAGACATGATACAGGAGATGGTCAGAGACTGCAGACATGATACAGGAGATGGCCAGAGACTGCAGACCTACTATAGGAGATTGTTAGAGACTGCAGACATACTACAGGAGATGGTCAGAGACTGCAGACATATGACCCCAAACACACCTCCAAGATGACCACTCAAAACCCCTCCCTCAGGATGCAGCCGCTGGATGTAGATTGGAACACAGTTGTTGTAGCCGTCAGGTACCTCTGCCAATGACAGGCTTTGCTGGATCTACAACAGCGCATGCGCTCAGCTACACACACAGCTGGCACTGCTGGGGAGACTGAGGAGGAGAACAGAGGAAGTGTTTCCTCTGGTTGCCAAGGAGACCTGTTTATGACAGAGGAAATCAGCTGGTGAGAACAGGAGGTGGAGGCTGACGGCCGCTACGTGGGGCACATAACAGGGCCTGGTGGGCCGGATTCGACCTGCGGCCTTGTGTTTGCCACATGTGGCCTAAGCGCTAGGCATCCAGTAGTATTGCCTGATGCTTTGGCCAATCAGGAAACAGGTCTCATAACATGCCTCCTGATTGGCAGGGAGGAACTTTAGTGTGAAAATAGTGAAATTCATTCGCTATTGTCACACAACTGGGTGGACTTGGAGCCTATTAGAGCATCTGGCTCTAATGACGTGCTTCAAAAAAATATAGTGTGTTTGTGTGTGTGTGTGTATGTATATGTACAGTGGGGACGGAAAGTATTCAGACCCCCTTACATTTTTCACTCTTTGTTATATTGCAGCCATTTACTAAAATCATTTAAGTTCATTTTTCTTCCTCATTAATGTACACACAGCACCCCATATTGACAGAAAAACACAGAATTGTTGACATTTTTACAGATTTATTACAAAAAGAAAAACTGAAATATCACATGGTCCTAAGTATTCAGACCCTTGCTCAGTATTTAGTAGAAGCACCTTTTTGATCTAATACAGCCATGAGTCTTTTTGGGAAAGATGCAACAAGTTTTTCACACCTGGATTTGGGGATCCTCTGCCATTCCTCCTTGCAGATCCTCTCCAGTTCTGTCAGGTTGGATGGTAAACGTTGGTGGACAGCCATTTTTAGGTCTCTCCAGAGATGCTCAATTGGGTTTAAGTCAGGGCTCTGGCTGGGCCATTCAAGAACAGTCACAGAGTTGTTGTGAAGCCACTCCTTCGATATTTTAGCTGTGTGCTTATGGTCATTGTCTTGTTGGAAGGTAAACCTTCGGCCCAGTCTGATGTCCTGAGCACTCTGGAGAAGGTTTTCATCCAGGATATCCCTGTACTTGGCCGCATTCATCTTTCCCTCGATTGCAACCAGTCGTCCTGTCCCTGCAGCTGAAAAGCCACCACCTAGCTTCACTGTTGGGACTGTATTGGACAGGTGATGAGCAGTGCCTGTTTTTCTCCACACATACCGCTTAGAATTAAGGCCAAAAAGTTCTATCCTGGTCTCATCAGACCAGAGAATCTTATTTCTGACCATTTTGGAGTCCTTCAGGTGTTTTTTAGCAAACTCCATGCAGGCTTTCATGTGTCTTGCACTGAGGAGAGGCTTCCGTCGGGCCACTATGCCATAAAGCCCCGACTGGTGGAGGGCTGCAGTGATGGTTGACTTTCTACAACTTTCTCCCATCTCCTGACTGCATCTCTGGAGCTCAGCCACAGTGATCTTTGGGTTCTTCTTTACCTCTCTCACCAAGGCTCTTCTCCCCCGATATCTCAGTTTGGCCGGACGGCCAGCTCTAGGAAGGGTTCTGGTCGTCCCAAACGTCTTCCATTTAAGGATTATGGAGGCCACTGTGCTCTTAGGAACCTTAAGTGCTCTGACATGCACTGTGAGCTGTAATGTCTTATATACAGTGGCGGAACTACCGCCATAGCGACCCACGCGTGCGCTATGGGGCCCGCAACCATGTAGGGCCCGGCAGAGGCGGCTCTCTAATTCGGCAATTAGGCTAATTGAAGAGCCGCCTCTGCTGAAAAATGTCGCCACTGACGCGGCGTTAAAGTCTGGCCAGCAGCGGGTTGCTTGTGAGTCAAGCAGTGGAGAGAGGGGTCGGAGCATGGCTGTCTTGGGGAGGAGGCGGGGCCAGCGCTGTGTTCTCTTAAGGAGGAGAAGGGGAGGAGATTCCAGCAGCCTGAGCAGTGAGCACAATTCCCTCTGCTCGGGAGACACAGATCGCCCCACCCCCCAGCTGTCACCCCCCCCACCACCACCACCAGTGGAGTGCTCAGCGGAGCGGCGGTTTCCACACACCCCGGAGGAGGCATCTGACTGACGAGGAGAGGAAAAGGAAGGCACCGGGGAGGAGGCCTCACGAGCACTGTATGGAGCCGATCCAACTGAAGGGAAGGTAGGAGAGAAGAGGTATCTGGGCTGCCCCTCTCTGGGGCTGTCAATCAGTGTGTGTGTGTGTGTGGGGGGGGGGGATCAGGGGCTCCAGCTGCAGAGAGAGGCAAAGCTACCACCATGTCACAACTTTTTCTACAGCCAGCGACCAACAACATTTTTTTTTTTTTTTTTTTTTTTATGAGAGAGAGCCACCCCCCATCCATGTTCCTGCAGCATCCCTCAGCCACAGCCAGAGACTGGTCTTTATATCCACCCCTGCCCCATCCCCCCACTCCATTCTTCCTGATCATGTCTCACTAACAGTAAGGACAGCTCAGTCCTGTGCCAGTGTCCTAGAGTTTCCACCTGTGATTGACAGCCCCTGACCCCTCCCTCCACCCTGCCCTTACCCCTGCCTATGCAGGGCTCCACTGGGGGGGGGGTTGGGAGGTCCCAGTCCAGGGCTGATCCTCTGCCATAGTGGGCTGGGTGCTCCGCATCCTGTGCTGGCACTGCCAGCTGATTGGCTTCTCCGCTGCTACCTCCCTCACTGACACCAGCACTGAGATAGAGAGCACCGACACCAGCACTGAGATAGAGAGCACTGACACCAGCACTGAGATAAGGGAACACTGACACCAGCACCGAGATAGAGAGCACTGACACCAGCACCCAGATAGAGAGCACTGACACCAGCACCCAGATAGAGAGCACTGACACCAGCACCGAGATAGAGAACACTGACACCAGCACCGAGATAGAGAACACTGACACCAGCACCGAGATAGAGAACACTGACACCAGCACTGAGATAGAGAGCACTGAGATAAGGGAACACTGACACCAGCCCCGAGATAGAGAGCACTGACACCAGCACCGAGATAGAGAGCAGTGACACAGCACAGAGATAGAGAGCAGTGACACAGCACAGAGATAGAGAGCACTCACACCAGCACCGAGATAGAGAGCAGTGACACCAGCACTGAGATAAGGGAACACTGACACCAGCCCCGAGATAGAGAGCAGTGACACCAGCACCGAGATAGAGAACACTGACACCAGCACTGAGATAGAAAGCACTGACACCAGCACCAAGATAGAGAGCAGTGACACCAGCACCGAGATAGAGAACACGGACACCAGCACCAAGATAGAGAGCACTGACACAAGCACCAGGATAGAGAGCACTGACACCAGGATAGAGAACACTGACACCAGCACTGAGATAAGGGAACACTGACACCAGCACCAAGATAGAGAGCACTGACACCAGCACCGAGATAGAGAGCACTGACACCAGCACCGAGATAGAGAGCACTGACACCAGCACCGAGATAGAGAGCACTGACACCAGCACCAAGATAGAGAACACTGACACCAGCACCAAGATAGAGAGCACTGACACCAGCACCGAGATAGAGAGCACTGACACCAGCACCGAGATAGAGAGCACTGACACCAGCACCGAGATAGAGAGCACGGACACCAGCACCAGGATAGAGAACACGGACACCAGCACTGAGATAGAGAGCACTGACACCAGCACTGAGATAAGGGAACACTGACACCAGCACCGAGATAGAGAGCACTGACACCAGCACCGAGATAGAGAGCACTGACACCAGCACCGAGATAAAGAACACTGACACCAGCACCAGGATAGAGAACACTGACACCAGCACCGAGATAGAGAGCACTGACACCAGCACCGAGATAGAGAGCACTGACACCAGCACCGAGATAGAGAGCACTGACACCAGCACCGAGATAAAGAACACTGACACCAGCACCAGGATAGAGAGCACTGACACCAGCACCAGGGTAGAGAGCACTGAGACCAGCACCGAGACAGAGAGCACTGGTACCAGCACCGAGATAAGAGAGCACTGACACCAGCACTGAGATAAGGGAACACTGAGACCAGCACTTTAAAGTTTTTAATATATGTGAGTGTGGTAATCTGTTGTTCAATGGCATTAGTTCATTTTTTGGGGGGAGGGGGGCCCATACAACTTTTTGCTATGGGGCCCTATGTGGCTTTCCTAATCAAGTCCAATCAGTATAATCAAACACAGCAGGACTCAAATGAAGGTGTAAAACCATCTCAATGATGATCAGAAGAAATGGACAGCACCTGAGTTAAATATATGAGTGTCACAGCAAAGGGTCTGAATACTTAGGACCATGTGATATTTCAGTTTTTCTTTTTTAATAAATATGCAAAAATGTCAACAATTCTGTGTCTTTCTGTCAATATGGGGTGCTGTGTGTACATAGAGTGAAAAATTTATGGGGGTCTGAATACTTTCCGTCCCCACTGTATATGTATGTATAATATATATATATATATATATATATATATATATATATATATATATATATATATATATATATATATATATATATATATATATTGTAAAATATTTGTAGCCCTTTTTTAAAATTAGGACACCTGTGAATGTGCTAAGGGGACTTTTGTAGAATGTACTGTATGTATCACATTTTCTCTATTTTTATAAGTTGGGTAATAATGTCCCTTGAGTAACAGGAGGAAAGTGCACGCTTCCCTGTTATGTGTGTTACCACTCCAGCATTATAACATACACAAGCAATTAATTGTACTCTCTAGAAAGGAAATAATAAGCAATTAATTCAGTAGGAGAAAAATGCAAACATACTGATGGGAATAGATTATTGAATTAATTAAAAATTTGGCAACGTCTGGGGTGAGAAAGAAGTCCGCGTGCACAGGGAAGCACTTTCACTAGTGGCCGCTTAGTACTGATGTATCAAGTCACATGATGGGCAAGAGGGTCACAATCAAGGTGGGGAGATCACGTCACTAGACCAGATCGCTCTGAGAATAGGTAAGTATAAGCATCTTCCTTTACCGGGCAGTTAGAATAGAACTTAGTGTAGCTGACATCCTTCTTTGTAGAGTGGGTTAGCAAACATGGTGGGTGTAATGTAAGATGAAATTATGGGCGCCAGTCAATTTTGGATGCGAAAACGAGATTTATTGTCTCTTAGCAGAACTGGATATAGGGCCAGGACACCCTTAAGTAGATGCAATGATAGACAGACTCTGAGACTTCTATAGGTAGACAGCTATACATTGGAAGGCCTCCAACCAGATAACACTTCTGCATAGTTAGGACCGCTATCTCCTATGGCAATTTATCTTGCAACAGTCACTAACGGTAAGCCTCACCACCCCCACCCCCCCCCCATCCTGCTGGGTCCCTGGCTTGGCACTTTCTGATGCTTTCCCACTTACTCACAGTAGTCTTAGGTAGTGATATGTATGTCCCTTAGTGGCGACAGCTTCCTCTCCACCTCTGACCATGACTGGTTCCCCGTCCAGCTGAACCTTCTCAACTCGGTTGGACTCCAAACCTGCAGTCCCAACCCTATGCTACTTCTCCTGCTCCTGGATAGGCCTCAGACAGCCTAGCAGCCAGGTGTCCCTGGGATAGGCCTCAGGCTTCTAGCATAGCAGCCCGGGGCGACATCAGCCAGGTGTCCCTGGGATAGGCCTCAGGCTTCTAGCATAGCAGCCCGGGGCGACATAACACAAGTCCACCCAGACAGCCGTCCAGGTGGCACAAAACCCAGATCACCTGACTCCACCCAAATAAATAGGCCAGCAGGCCAAGGGACTAAAGGAACCCCTGCCAATTGGCTGAGACACCCCATCCATTTATAATCTGACCTTGCGGAGCCCTTGTCAATCTAATGTCACCAGCCACAGTGCCACCTAGTGACGGAAGAGAGAAGGTGCAGCAATTATAGAATTAGAGAGGAATCAGTGGATCTACTAACAATTAACCAATTAACCAGGACAATTACTACCTGGCAAACGAAATTTATTAGCAACCCTGCCTAAACACCAGGGTGCTTCATCAGAAAGGGGGGTGGGAGCTGGTTTAAGCTTAGTTAGTAATAGTTTGGAATTCCAATTTAATTGCAGCAAAGAGAAATCTGGTCTCCCGTGGCAGAGCTGTGTAAATCTCAGAACCCCTTGAGATCCTTTGCCCGGTAGGGCTGCTCCTGTATATTCATCTCATCTGTGTGTTCAGCAGTTTGCCTGGAGTTCATCTTTAAAATAGGTATTTTTTTAGGCTCACATCACAAGACCTCCATGATTTGCCCAATGTTTTGTTTAGGCTTGGACAATACAGGAGATTGCTAATGCGACTATCCTCACATAGAACCTATTCGGGCAATGCAAATCTAAACCAACATAGCCAGTGTCCTGAGGCGGTCAGGCTAGGAGACAACACCTCCAGAAATTGTCTCATTATTCATAATTAGAATTTCTGCCCAGACACCCTAAACGCACATCTTGCCTATGTCCTACATGAGTGCTCATTGATTTTATTCTTGTATCACTCTAGGTGTAATGAGCCTTACATTCAATTGTATTTTATTTACTTGCACATCAAGAGATTCTTCGATTTTTCTGGGTCTATTTATCAATGACTCACTCCATTTATGACTCTGTATTGCCTCCCTGTCCACACAAAGTGTACTCATATTATGTGTCCCCCTCTTCTTGTCTCTCCTGTGAATTTATATCCTGTCTGGCAGTAAACTAGAATTTATAACTTAAAGCTGAACCCTAAAAAAATAGAAAAAAAAAAAAAATTCATCACAGGACAGTACAAACTTCCTGCCCAGCCCAATTTTCAGCTTTCAGCGCTGTCACAATTTGAATGACAATTGCACGGTCATGCAACACTGTACCCATATGAAACTTCTATCATTTTTTTCCCCCAGACAAATAGAGGTTTCTTTCAGTGCTATTTTATTACCACTTGGCTTTTTTTATTTTTTGCAAAAATAAACAAAAATAGGCCAAAAAGTTTGAAAAAAAAAAGTTTTTCTTAGTTTGTGTTATAAAATTTTGTGTTATAAAATTTTGTAAATAAATACCTGTAATCTTTCTTCATAAATTTAGGGCAAATTGTATTCTGCTATATTGCTTTGGTGAAAATAACTCAAATCAGTGTATATTATTTAGTCTGTAAGAAAGTTATAGCGTCTACAAACTATGGTATGTATATACAGTGGATCTCAAATTTGATGAATCCTGATGTACTAATGGCCTATTTAATTTCTTGAGGCCCGAAAACGCCAGGACAGTACAAATGCACCCCAAATTACCTTTTTGTAAAGTAGACCGTCTGAGGTATATAGTAAGAGAAATGGCGCCAATATTTTTACTGAATGACAGTGTGTAGACGCTGTCTATTGTTGTGATTAGTCACAGCTCATCGCATGGTACAAATGGGCTGTGATTGGCCCTGTCTGTACCATGTGATCACTGTGACCAATCACAATTAGCAACACAACTGTATACCATGAATGGCATGAAAGGAAGCCATTCATTGTTTACAGCTGTCATATGGTCTGCTGTGGTTGGACACAGTGATCACGCGACACTTGCAGCGGGCCAATATAGTGATCGTTCATCAGCTGTATCCGGAACAATAAGGTTCCCGCCAGTCTGTCACTTTACAATGATGTGGGTGAGAAGCAATTAAATGAGAAGTATCCCTTGAGCAGGCTGCTGTTTTAGTTGATACGCTAAGACATTAGCGGGGTCAAATCGCAGCTCATTTTTAACTGGAGCGATGAGAAAATTCAAAGGAGCAAGATAGAACTTTTTTCTTGCATAAACAAATTTCTAACAGTGAATTTAGTTTTCGTTTGGGAAATTTTGGTAGAATTCCAGGATAAATGTAACTAATCTTAAAAATGCCCCCCCCCCCCCCAAGACATGTTCTGACCTGTGTAAGAAAGAACTCTATACTTACCTATTTTCAGGCCTGCTTCAGTCAAGTCACATGGTCTCCCCTCTGTCAACCATTCCTAGCTTGCAGGAGAGAGGAGAGAGAGAATAACAATGGCTGGCAATGCCTGGGAGTGATGACGTCACCCATAGGCTTCCTTTGGCCCTTCCATTGCCGGCGCTTCCTCCTCTCCCTGCAGCCACTGCTGGCTGACACAGGGGAGCCAGATCACGTGACCGGACCGGGACACACAGAAACTATACAGATCTTTCTTTTGTAAGTTTGTGAGCATCGGTGTTGGGGGGGTGGAAAGTTTAGAATTACCGTAGTTATGCTTATCACAGAATTCTACTTTTAAATTCATTGCAAAATCAAATGTTAAAAGCAAACCAAATTTTGAATACTTTCAAACAACACTCGGCCAGTTATCAAATGTTCAAAGAATTTTTGTACGAATATTCATACAAATGTTCTTTCAAAAATCTACTGGTGTATAGACAGGTTTAGTTTTTATGTTACGTTGTTACCTTTTAACATGACAAGTGGTAGTGTAAATTTGTAGTAATCTGATAACTGGACTGGACAGAGAAAAGATCTTTGTTCAGCAACTGATGTTCAGCTTCTGAGATATTACCAGGTAGACTTTCAACATCATGTCACATTCGCTGGAGGTCGGCAACCCATTGATTGTGATCTACCCATTGATTACAGGCAGGTGATGGGTAGATCACATTCCTCCCTTGCCGACCCACGGAACTTAGACAGGCAGGTTATCAGGGGGGACATTTACTGGAACCGATCAGTATTTTTATCCTGCAGCAGCTGAAAGCTGGCTTCTCCTCCTCTCCCTCCCGCCAGCATTAATCTGCTGCAGAAAGAAAATACAGATTTGTTCCACTAAATGTCGCCCCTGCCTTCGAGGTTCTGGGGGTTGGCAAGGAAGGGATGCAATCTACCTGTCACCCCTCTTGTCCAGGTTCACCTTCTTTCTGCTGCCCTCTGTGTTCCCCCCTCGCATCACTGCCAGCTTCCCCTCCTCTCCCCCCACCCCCAGGCTGCTGCGGGGGAACCTTTCAGGATGAAGAGTGGCGGGAAGGGGCCGGTAAATGTAATTTACCAGCCCCTTCCTTAACTGAACGAACACAGTGAGTGATCACTAACGATCACTCACTGTGTTCATTCATAACTGAGGCATGGTAAACATAGTTCATTCTGTGCAGCTGAGGCTGCAGAGATAAAGATTGAGGATCTCAATCACTTCCTCTGTCTCAAAAGTGAGATATCAGGGGTCTGTGTAGACCCATGATATTTAACCAAAATCCCTCAACAGGGCTGTTAAAGAAAAAAGTAGTAAAAAATAAAAGGTGGGGGCAGGCAGACCACACTCTAGGTTTGCCAAGTGAAAGCAGTGGGCTTGTATGTGAATTTGGAAGTCAGAGGACCGACCTGTGGCGAGTGCTAGAGGGGGGAGAGAGCCCCAGGTCAACTTTTGCATTAAGGCCAAGAAGCTTCAAGCTACGCCTCTGTTCAACAAACTAATGTATTTGGAATCCTGTGTGCTTGGGAAGATGGGAATGTGTGCTGCTTTAAACAATGGTATTTCTCAGTGTTGCTAGATTTATGGCTCTTTGTATAAGCACAATAATAAAGTCACTGCTGTTCTGTTAGCCTCACTGATGGATCCATAAAATATGTCTTTTGATCATTGATTCAGGGGTCAGCAGCGCATGCAGTGCCTATGGCAGTAGGGCTCCCTCATTGACCAGGACTTATGCTGAATTGTTATTTTTATAAACAATGCCATCATTTTCTGCTGTAAAGCCTAACACAATATAAACTTGAATTACTCATGTAGTTTTTGATGTACAAGCAGCATTCTAGAAGGCCTCGGGTGGACATGAACATCTAGAAATTCTTGTCTTGAATTCTCCTTGAAAAATATCAGTACACTTAATGGTATGTGAGAGTTCCTAGAGCCTCCTGTGTCTATAGCCTCATAGCTGTATGTCTACAGTGAGAGATTTAATGCACAGTACCGCTGGCTGCTAGTCTAAGGAGATAATGGATGAGATTTGGTGATATCGCTACTGTGCTGCGCCTTGTACTCCTTGATCTAACAAGAGGAAGCGAAACCCTACCTTTACCAAAATGGCCATCTCTACAGAGACACAGTGCAGAGCCAGGCATGGTAAACATCATCTAAGAGACCTCAGGCAATACTGGTGACTAGTCATTTGCTCCTTAGTTGCTTTAGTTTAGTTGCCCTTTACACTAAATATGCATAAGATTTTATTGTAGGCTTTTTTCACCCAATAATTGCACAGGTTTTCTTGGAGAACCACCAATTAAACGTAATTTTTAGTTCTTGGTGGGCATTGCTGAGTTGGATAACCAACTAGATTTTTTGGGAAAATCCTGAGTTAAGAGTTCAATGTGGTAGTTTGTGTTTCCGCTGTCTGTTACAGAAAAGAGAGGTTGCTGCCTTACAGCTGGATTTACTACCCCATCGAGAATCCATAAAGGGAAGATAACACAACTTTTTGGCTTCTTATCTCAAGGACTCCAAAACCAGTTTGTGATTCATTTGACCAACGACCATGTAAACCTGAAATAACACTTTTGAGTAAAGTTGGTCTTTACCTAACTTCCTCTGATAGTTTTGAAGAAAGTTGGTTTTTACCTATCTCCTTCTATGACAGTTTTGAGTAAAGTTGGTCTTTACCTACCTTCCACTATAATCGGTTTGAGTAAAGTTGGTGTTTACCTACCTCCTACTATGCCGGTTTTGAGTAAAGTTGGCCTTTACCTTCCTTCCACTATAATAGTTGTGAGTAAAGTTGGTCTTTACCTACCTTCCACTATAATCGGTTTGAGTAAAGTTGGTGTTTACCTACCTTTCACTATAATAGTTGTGAGTAAAGTTGGTCTTTACCTACCTCTTTCTATGACCGTTTTGAGTAAAGTTGGTCTTTGCCTACCTTCCATCATAATAGTTTTGAGTAAAATTGGTCTATAGCCATCTTCTTTTTCTGTGTGTTGGTATTTGGAGCCAAGAAACTAACCACCCCACACACGCACACAAAACCATTAAACGTATGCAGCCCATAGATGACCGGTGGATTGAACGAAAAAAATCTTACCCAATTCCCTCATCCACAGTTCCACACATTGGAGGTGAATGAGGAAATCCTCCCTGCTGAGCTATTGTACTCTGACAGTAGAGATACTGTCAGAGATAGAGTGGGGAAAATTCAACAGGGCGATTGTAAATAAGTTGACTGGTAGATAGACTTCTGTACAGCCACAGTGCCCATACGTGGATCGGCATTCAGTCGGTCCCTGCTGAACTGGCCTAATTTCGATCCATGTCTGGCTGGCTTTAGGCTGACACTAACACTTAACCCTTTTTCACCCAAGACCTTAATCCGGTATTAATGGGACAGATTAGCTCAGTGATGTTCACGTCAATCATCCAATCATATGCAAAGTAAATAAAAAGTTCCCCTTTGGTAAATGAACGACACTGAACAACTGACACAAAACAAGAATTCAGTCAATCAAGTTGGACAACCCGCATATTTCTTTTGGGCAACTCACAAATTGGTGAGCCATGGATGAAGATGATTGCCAAGGAACTTGCGACATGTAACAGAGAACTGTGGCAGGTCTCCTTCATCACCGGCCATTTTTTTTCTTTCAAAATGCTAGTTGCCTTTCCTGGCTGATTCAGTGGCTTTAATATGTTCTAATGCACAGACTTGGTAGAAGTATACAAAGCACGAGTTATAAATTACAAATAATTTCTAATCTGAGTGCTTGTTACAGGCCAATAATTTAGAAAGTGTGGAAATCGGAGACAGCCAGCCAACTCACATTTGCAGAAAAAAAGGCGCCTCTGTTTTTTTCTAAGAATAGGTTTTCCTTTAACAAACCGATAAGGGATTCAGGCAACGAGAATCTAGCCAAAACTGAAGGCAAGTTTTAGGTGGACTAATCCTTTAAGCCCGCATTTTCTTCTGTTAGCAAGAAAAAATAATCTTTACTAAACCAGGAAACTCTATTCTCCGTATGAAGGAATGGGCTGATCCATATTGCCCTGGCAGACTTGCCTTTGACGTACCATATGCAGCTCAGAATATCACATACTTTAGCCAAAATTCACTCATATTAATGATGGACAAGGAAAAAATGACATGACTATATTCAGCATTTAAAAGCAATAGCTCCTTTTTTTTATTTTTATTTGTTAACTTATTTAGTACAGAAATAATTAAATACATACATTTGAATTCATCATAACTATTATATATTACTCTCAAATAAAATTCATAGATTTTCACATTTATAACACATAATTTCCTATATTAAAAATATGTATTAACAAAACAAATCAGGTGGAATTCCTCATTCTGTGTATGTATGCATTAGCATTTCCCTAATTACATCTCAAACAAGATCCTTTGACATAAAGAGTATTCTTAAATAATTTTCTGCAGTCTCAGATGTTGTTTAGCTATAATCCATGAACATTTTAATGTCCTTTTTGAAGCTGGCAGAGCTGCTAATTTGCAAATCACGGTCACTTTGCTATGCAGGGCACAGTGACAATGGGGTTGGTTTACTAAAGCTAGAGAGTGAAAACAAAATCTGGTAAAAACCAATTGGGTTCCAGGTTTTATTGTCAAAGCTTAATTGAAGAAGCGGAAGTTAGAAGCTGATTGGCTCCCATGCAGCGCTGCACCAGATTTTGCGCACTCCTGTTTTAGTAAATCAACACCAGTGTCTCTGCAAATGGCCCACTTACACCTTACCTGTGCTTTCTTGCAGCTCCTTTGTCCTCCAGCAAGAATGACATGCGTCTGGCACATGACCCACCCGGGTGGCTAACAGCCGAAAGAATTATAAGGAAAGTCAGGACTCCCTGCTTAAGTTTTGTGAAATTGTGCCAAATGAATGAAAACTAAGCCATGGGGTTGATTTACTAAAACTGGAGAGTGCAAAATCTTGTGCAGCTGCCCATGGTAGCCAATCAGCTTCTATCGTCAGCTTGTTCAATTAAGCTTTGACCAAAATAAAAACCCTGGAAGCTGATTGGTATCTATGAAGAGGTGCACCAGATTTTGCCTTCTCCAGTTTTAGTAAATCAGCCCCAATGCCTGGTCAGCCAATGCCTTCCTGAATGGCTAATCAGGGCCAGGTTTCTTTCACAGCAAACGGTAGGCCACAACTTTTGCCACCATTAGAATTCATCTCTGTGTAAACAAGCTTTTATATGAATACTAAAATTTCCATGGGTGATGGGAAGACAAAAATCATGTCCACTATTTACACAGCCTATAGGCAGAAGCCTGCATTGCCCAATGTAAGATCGGACACAATGGCTAATTAGAATGAAGGAATGGGAACATCTAAAACTCCAAGGTCGGCAGGTGCACAAACAGGACATTATACTGTATGAGATGCCAGTGGTTGACTCAGCCTACCATACTCCATCCAAAACAAAAAATATTATCTTTTGGAAGGAAAGGTCCTGTACAGCTTGGGTAATACAGCTGTCCATATCTGAGCTCAGTGATAAGTTTTCTGGTGTTCTGGTCTTTTGCAAATTTTTATGGTTATACATTTTAAATATCATTTTGATAGTAGAAATGGCTGCAAAAAGATTCAAAGAGTGTGCTCTTCTATATGTTTTGGGTGGAAGTAGGTCAGTGCAGCCAACTGCTGTGTATTATGTATGACCAGCTTTACTGAACTCTCTATATTTGTTTCAGGATCTAAAAAGCACAATCTGGGAATGTGAGGATTTGAGATTCCAAACTCAAAACTATACACTGTAGTAACATTTCTCAGTATTATAACAACTTCATATATTTCCTATGTATCACTATCATTTATTTTAATTGTACTTATAGACAGGCAGCATTTTAAAAATGATGAAAAAAAACATGATTGTACTGTGATCACCTATTTTGATTATTTAAAGTACTCAGCGTGAACCTAAATCTGTCTACATTCAGAAACAAGGCAAGGAATTATAATCAGGACAGGATCAGCAGGACATTGCTGATGTTGTCCCCATGTACTTAAAAATGACCATTTATAAGATAATGGGCGGGGGTGGAGAATGTATCAGATCATATGAATGGAAATATATTTGTAGATGCTGACATCAGTCAAAATGGATCAAGTCATATAATGGAAACATATTTGATACTAATGTTATTATGAACTTGAGTGAGGTCTATACTTATGGAATATGGATGACCCAAGGCCATAATAGAGATGACAAGATATGGAACAATATATGAAGTTAGCAGATAAATATAAATTGCAGGATGTAGAATGTTTTTTTCAATTAAAGCGGTATTAAACCCAAAAGTCCCACCCAGGACGTAACGCGTAAGGTGAAAGAGTCACGCCTCTGACGTCACCTGTGGCTATCTTCTGATATTTGTTTGTAACATTGACCGTCCATGGTGCACTTAAGGTAAGCGCATGGCTTGTACGTGTGATTCTATTTGATCTTATCTTATTTTTATTTTTTATTTTAAGTAACTGGCAGAGAGCGATATTTGTTTTCTTTTTTGACTTTATATATGTGCTGCAAACATCACCGAGGATTTGCCATCTTGAAGTTGCACTGGTCGCATGCGGAATCTTTACCCCCATAGGAGAATGCGTGTAATGAGCATCCTGTTCATTCAGGGGTCATAGTTTTAAGGTGAGCGGCCACCATTGTATCTGGTGGTGGGAAAGCACATCTTTTTGCACCTGGATGTATTTTAGGATACCGTTTCTGACTCACCATTTGGCTCCTTATCTCTGCTAGGTGAATTTCTCTTGCTGAAGATTTTGAAGAATTTTATTAAGAAAATTATTGACTATTTATTGCACTGCACTTTAGAATTTGATAACATTACTTCGAGGTGTTGTGGAATTTGCCTTCAGTGTTCAGCTTGTAATTTTTCTTTTGTTGGTTATATTTAGTTTTATGTTCTGTTTGCGCTGATTATTTTCATTTTACATATTGTAGCTTACCAATTCTTAGATGTGATGGCTGCATAAGTAGGTGAAAACCTTGTGAGCTGCTAAAATTAACTAATAAAATAAAAATAAAATAAAATAGCTGCCAGCACTTCCCACACTTCCCTAAATGTGACAATACAAAATTAAATAACAATATGTGTGGCGCTAAGATCAAACAGTGAATAAATGGATAAGTAGATAAATAAATAAAAATACAATGTAATAGGGTGAATGTCTATAAGAATAACGTAGTGCACAAATCTACTAATAAATGAATGAATTAAATAAATCAATTGATCAATTAATAATAAATATATCCTGTGCAAAAAGTCCAAAACCGTGCAAATAACATTCAAGTATT
Source organism: Lithobates clamitans (assembly GCA_037952925.1). Taxonomy (NCBI): domain Eukaryota; kingdom Metazoa; phylum Chordata; class Amphibia; order Anura; family Ranidae; genus Lithobates; species Lithobates clamitans. The sequence goes on from JBBGZY010001403.1 coordinate 232,842, forward strand.
GAAACATACAAAATAAAGTGCAAGTGCTCCGTGTGTTGCACACTATCCTTAATATATTGAACCAAAATCTTGAGAGTCCATCGTAGGAAGATGGATACAAGTGATGCAGGTGCCTTCATGCAGTGTACACCCCCTAGGGGTACACTAGGATTGTGTGTTCTCCTTTTACCATCCAAGCAGGAACCGCTGCCAAATTTGAGGACTGATTACCCAGCTCATCGATCGAACTCTGATCAACCCTCGGACATTAATTGCAAGTATTCTTCCTCCCCAATTCTACCTTATTTCTTGGTGGCTGTATATTGTCTTTATCTCTTTGAAACATTTTTTCTGTAAATATTTTATTTGCACCAACTTTGACCTTTTCATATTAAACCCTTATGTTGAAAAGTGTTAACCTTGTCTCTAAAGCTTTTAATGCAAGCTATAAACGATCCTGCCTCTTGAAGAGCGCTACTGTTGTAGAGTAAGGCCTCTGAGCAGACCTGTCTGTGGTGGCAGTGTGTGTGTGTTGCAGACGCTTATTCTAAAATCAGAATTGGTATTGCTAAAATTACGAGTCTCTCCTGGCTCGGTCTTTTAAAACGTCGGTGGTGGCAGTTAAAGGGTTAATTGCATAATTAGCCCAGTGACAATCGCTCTCAGCCTGCTGGCACCTAGATTGTGGTCCCGCAAGCTGGAAAATCTTTGTGCTGGGTGCAGCTGAGAGTGGCATTGTTACCTAAGTGACAGCGTAGTGTGAGGTTGGCCGCTCCCTTGTCGTGAGTTAGCGAGGAGGGCAGGGATCTGACACCCACGCGGAGCACTTTATTTTGGACGTTAACAATACTTAAAGCGGAGTTCCACACAAAAATGGAACTTCCGCTTTTCGGAACCCTCCCCCCCTCCGGTGTCACATTTGGCACCTTTCAGGGGGGAGGGGGGTGCAGATACCTGTCTAAGACAGGTATTTGCACCCACTTCCGGCATAGACTCCCATGGGAGTCTACGCCACTTCCCGTCCCCACCTCACTGTCTCCTGGGAACACACAGCTCCCAGGAGAGAGCGGGGACCACTTGGGATGCACAGCGCAACTCGCGCATGCACAGTAGGGAACCGGGAAGTGAAGCCGCAACGCTTCACTTCCTGATTCCCTCACCTAGGATGGCGGCGGCAGCTGCCTAGAACCGAGTGGGTTCTCGGCGTTGCCTGCTGACATTGCTGGACCCTGGGACAGGTAAGTGGCCATGTATTAAAAGTCAGCAGCTGCAGTATTTGTAGCTGCTGGCTTTTAATATTTTTTTTTTTTTGGCGGTGTAGGTGGACCCCCGCTTTAAATGTTGTTTGCACGGTTTTGGACTTTTTGCACAGGATATATTTATTATTAATTCAATAGATTTATTTAATTAATTCATTTATTAGTAGATTTGTGCACTGGGTTATTCTTATAGCTATTCACCCTATTACATTGTATTTTTATTTATTTATCTACTTATCCATTCATTCACTGTTTGATCTTAGCACCGCACATATTGTTATTTAATGATGGCTGCATAAGGTTCAGGTTCTGGACGTCGGATTGCTGGCAGGAAACGCTGCTTCAAAAATGCACTTTTAGCAGCGTTTTTTAGAAGCATTTATGCACATTTTTCAGCATCAGCATTTTTGGGCATTTTTTTAGAATTACACCAGCTTACATTTAGCTCAAAAAATGCTGAACACTGATAAAAGTGTTAAAACACTGATAAAAATGTAACTACACGTATTTTTATTCATATTCATCATTTATATCACATATGGTTTATCATCATTATACACCAATCATTTTTACTAATTACCTTTTGGAGGTTACACTGTTATATTAGGAGGTTAATATCAGCGCATTATTAATTTGTGTTTTATTTTCTTTGTGTGGTATCAGTTCACATACACAATAATTGCAGCTATATTATTTAGTCATCTTTTAATATTTGTCACATATTTATTCATTAGTTCATATCAGCGCTTTAGTACATTTTTCTTTTTATCACTGATAAAAGCGCATTTATGCGCGTTTTTCAGCGTTTTTTGTGGCCAGAAAAACTGCTCTTGAATGCAATTTTAGGGTGTTCAGACAAAAGCCCATAAACTGCCCTGCTATTAAACGTCAAAAAAACGTCCATGTGTGCATGGACACAAAGCATAACATAGAGGGGAGTTTAAGAGCTGTTAAAAAAAAATGCCCGAACTCCCAAAAACTTCTGTTTATCCGTGTGCATGAGGCCTATTTTCTTTTTTTTAGGCTTTTTATTTTTTATTTTTATTTATTTATTTTTTTTCGTCTGTTGATCTGGTCAGTAAGTGCTATTCTTTTACAAAAGAACGATCTTTCCTGCAGATGTAGCAGTTACAGGAATGAAACAAACCATACAATACTGACAAACAAGGGCGGACTGATAACTCATGGGGCCCCCGGGCAATAGGAGATTATGGGGCTCCCAGGCAATCAGAGATTATGGGGCCACACAGTATACACACACACAGTATACACAGACAGATGTAAAAAATAACACAGATTTATACATACTGTCCCTGGTTTTACTGAGGCTGGCAACCCTGATGGGGCCCCCTAGTGGCCCAGGGCCCTCGGGCAGTGCCCGAGTGGCTCAATGGTCAGTCCGCCCCTGCTGACAAAGGTGCTTCAACGATCCGCTTTTATTTAATTATGGTAAAAATTTTATCCCAAAAGGAAAAGTAAACGGTTTGCTCAAACAAAGTGTTGGCTGAAGTTTTGGCTTCAATTTTGGTGTATCTAAATCTGCTAGTATATCCAACACTCCCCTCCCCCTAGACTGATAAAGCTGCTTTCTGTGCTCCTTCATCCAGAGTGTAGGCATTCTAATACAGGAGGTGCGTTACTGGCCAGATCACCAGGTGAAAACAGACGGGGGGAAAAAAAAGCCTAAAAAACAAAAACTGATGCAGCCACCACATCTAATCCTTGGTAAGCGGCAATATATTACATTTTTGGTTTTGGGTTTAATACCACTTTAAGGCCATACTCACAGCTGGTTGTTTAGTAGCTCAAAGCTCAAAAATGCTCAACATCCAAAAGCCCGTGTATTACAATGGTGATTGTTCACACGTGAGTGCTCATGCGACTTTAGCTTGAAGTGTGAAGATCCAAAAGCTACATGAGCAGATTTGGACCCATAGACTTCAATAGGAATGCCTGAAAAGGCTTGAGTGTTTTTTCAGGCATTTTTGATATTTAAAATAAACGCCCCTCTATGTTAGCCTATGTGTCCGTGTACAGTAGAAAATTAGGAAAAAAACTCAGGGCAGCACGTTCAGGAGAGGAGCGTTTCAGCATCAAAGTTGGTGTAAATGCATCTACATGTGCTTTAGGTTTAGGAGCTTCAAATGCTTGGGCGTTTATTCATTTCAGTGGCCGGAATAAATAATATTCTGTCTAATGGAATGAATGACTGCCCATGCGCTTGACACATCTTAATGCATTTGCAAAACGTGGCTTTAGGCAGGTTTTTAATGCTGCTGTCATACCCGGGATATATACTAGACTCTTGTTTGGACAGATTTAAGTGTGTTATTGCTAAGAATTACAGGCCTACAATATAAAACGCCAAATTTCCATGCAAAATAATTGTAAGGCTTTCAGCACCTAAAATCCGACATAATCATACCGCCAGGGAGGTTAATAAATGTCCTGTGTGCATTGGGCCTTTGGCCGGCCATACCCGGTTCGAATCTCAGCCGGTTCAGCAGAAACCACCCTAGATCAGGCTGAATGTACCAAATTGATTGATCAATCAACTTGGGTACAACCAGCCTGCCGTATTCGCTACCAGTTATTACAAGTGGCTGCTATAGCCGCTAGCGATAATCACTGTCCCCTGGGGGGAGGGGGCTTCCCAACTCTCCTGTGGAGAAAAGACAATTGCTGATTTCCCTGTCAGCACTTTCTGTGTTGATGGGGGAATGTTGCAAATTTCTTTCCTGCAACCCGTGGTTGCAGAAAAAAAAATCTGCACCATATATTGCCGGCCTTAGGGATTACATCCACTTGGAGTGATTTGGATATTGTTTGTGAGTGCTGTGTGGGAATAGTATCAGGGTCTAACCTACATAGGATATTTTTTTTTATATTCTCTTTAGCGTTGAAAAGCTGCTTGGTTGGTTTAATAAATTTGAGTCTGGGGACTGCGGCAAATGTTCGTATATACTTTCTGTAAAGTGCTTCTTGCTGCTGAGTGTATAAGAGATAACACAAAGAGGAAATAGAGTCCTAGCTGACATGAAATGCGTTAGATATTCCATATCATGCTATGAGGCTTGAGAAAATGTATGCTAAATATTCTGCAGTAGTCATATGGTACTTTTTAAAGCTGGACTCCAGGCAAACATTTAAAAACACAGATAGAATACATATAAGGAGAACTGTTTTTCCTGCCAAAGGATTTATATTTCTGTTCATCCTGTTCTGGGTATAACACAACCCTGTCGCACAGCACAACTAGGCGGATGACACTACTTCTCTGTTACAGTTATGGAATGCAATGGTGTCAACTCCCAGCCCCCAGCCTGCTGATTGCACAGTAAAGGAGCAGAAGCAGGATAATGAGGTCATGGGGCTGATTTACTAAAAGCAAATAGGCACTTTGCAAGGGAATTCGAATGAGATAAAGCTCTGCATCAAACATCTGATCACATGCAAACAAAGATGCTTTTTTTTTGTCCTTGCACATGACTGGGTATTCTTTTGAAAAGTGAAACTTTATCATATTTACTAAGCTCTTGGGCAAACTCCATTGCAACTTCCCTTGTACAGTGGAACCTTGGATTACGAGCATAATTTGTTCCAGGAGAATGCTTGTAATCCAAAACACTCGCATATCAAAGCGAGTTTCCCCATAGAAGTCAATGGAAACGAAGATAATTTGTCCCGCTTTGACTTCTATTACATGCAATACCGCAAGTGGCCAGAGGTGGGGAGGGGGCGCCGGAGAGCCTTGAAAATACTCGGAGACAGCTCGGCTGAACTCAGAAAGCCTCGGAAACACTCAGGAATGGAGTATTTCTGAGCATTTCTGCGTGATTCCGAGTATTTCCGAACTGTCCTGAGTGTCTCCAGCACCCCCGCACCTCTGGCCAAATGCAGTACTGCACACCCTATTTTCTTGAATTCTGCTCGTTTTGCGAGACAATACTCGCAAACCGAGTCAGAATTTAAAAAAAAAGTTTCTCGTCTTTCAAAACGCTCATTGACCGCGTTAGTCGTAAACCAAGGTTCCACTGTAAAGCGTATAACCTATTTACCTTCAGTAAATTACTTTATGTCTTGGATCACTCTGCTGTCCATTTCTATCAGCACATTTGTGGAGCATTTTTGAATGGCCCTATCCTCTCTTCAAATTTTTATTTTTTTTAGTTGCATTAACAAACAAATTCATGAATACATAGTTATATCATTTATCTACGGAGAAGTACAGCCAAAGCTTTGGCTGTACTTCTGTGGATTACAGGAGTTTGGTTCATTCTGCTCTCCTGTGACCCGTTTTCAGTAAACGGGCGGTAGCCCGCTGTTGGCTGGCATCACAGAGCCGGTGCAGGCTCGGAAAAAATCAATAACCGCCCACATGCCTAGACCGGCACCCTATCAGCGAGCCCGCTGGCCGTTCCCGCCCTCTCCACAGGTCAGCGCTCCAGTGAGCGCAGGGGGGGCAGAGCAGAGAGCGGTGATTGACAGTCACCAGCTCTCTGCTCAGGGAGCTCGGAGAACCAAGCAATCTGCAGTGTTTGATCGCTCAATTCTTAGTCTAAAGCCCCATACACACTATTAGATTTTCTGCAGATTTTTGTCTTCAGATTTACCAAAACCATGTAGTGCAAGGGCCTGCCTGATTGTATACAAATTGAAATGCTTAAGGTTTGAGCTCATATTATATGGTTTTGGTAAATCTGAAGACAATAATCTGCAGATAATCTAATAGTGTGTATGGGAACTTAAAGCCAGCAGGGGACAGATGCAGCATCCACCTAGGTAAGTATTATTTAAAAAAAAAACAAAAAAACATTCCCATACTTCTCTTTTAACTGTGCAAAAATGAAATTCAATGACTCACAGCAACCAATCAGATCTCAGCTCTCTGTGTGTTATCATAGTCAGAACTGCAATCGATGCTTTCTGATTGGCCACTGTGGGTTACCATGTTTTGTGTCTTGCTCTTTGCTTTCCTAAATAAAAAACATAGATTTTCAGAGGCAATAGGTTAAACATCATCATTATGAGGAGACACAGTACCTGAGATAATAACCATATGAAAAAGTGAATAAAGTGGGACCCGAAAAAAACCCGCATTAAGAGTATGATCCTCAGGTCTACAACCCATTTAGCCTTGGCCAAATACAAAACCATGTCAATTTCCCATGGCCAGGCACTGCCATTAATCCAACTGGGGCAGACTATTTTTTTTTTGTAAACACAATGAAGGTAGCTCTCCTTTGAAAAGAAGATATTCCAAACAATATATACAGATTGAAGTCAGATTATTTACACCATCATTTATAAGAAAGGTCCTTATCCATTGATGATCTTCTGACTGATGTATCCAGGCATAGTGTACAGGATGAGGACCAGGAAAACGGTCAGTATAGCGATGATGAGTAGGGCAATGATGTACTTCTTGTATTTCTTCCAGATGAAGAAAACAAATGTTTTTAGGGGGTTCACGAACCAGTTGAACGAGGTTTTGGGGCGGCTGAAAGAAAAACAGAAAATTCCTTATAATTTTCATGCATACTGTATATAAATCATTGGGTGTGTATAGTGTTCTAAGCAGTAGAAGCAAGAGTTATATTTCCAATGGTGGTCCTCTGGTCTGATGCTTGTACTTGGAGCAGAACCGCTGTTATGCCGCGTACACACGATCGGATTTTCCGACAACAAATGCTGGATGTGATCTTGTTGGTGGAAAGTCCGACTGTGTGTATGCTCCATCGAACATTTGTTGTTGGACTTTCCGCCAACAAATGTTGGCTAGCAGGTTCTCAAATTTTCCGCCAACAAATTTTTGTTGTCGGACTTTCTGATCGTGTGTGTACACAAGTCCGTTGCACAAAAGTCCGCGCATGCTTGGAATCAATGCTCACCAAATACAACATTAGCAGAAGGAGCCCAAAGGGTGGCGCATGACTATTAAACTTCTTTTTTATCGGCTCGCCGTATGTCTTGTACGTTCGTAATTGTTGGCCAACATTTGTGTGACCGTGTATATGCAAGACAAGTTGGAGCCAACAACCTTCAAACAAAATTCCACAGTTTTGTTGTCGGAAAGTCCGATCGTGTGTACGGAGCATTACTCATCACCAGTGACAACGAACACAAACTTTGATATAGTGGCATTGTCAAATAAACGACTACTAATACATGCATAAAGAGGCATCAGTGGCTTTCCACCTAGAAGGGAAAACTAGTGATATTTTCAAAAATGGGAAGAAATTTGGCTGCTATATGTAGCATAAATCCGCTTATTAAAGAAGAAGTCTAATGCCGCGTACACACGATTGGAAATGCCGCCAGCAAAACTCCGATGAGAGCTTTTTGTCGGAAAATGCGACCGTGTGTATGCTCCATCGGTCTTTTGCTGGCGGAATTCCAGCCAGCAAAAGATTGAGAGCAGGTTCTCTATTTTTCATTCGGGAAAAGTTCCTATCCGAAAATGCGTTTGTCTGTATGCAATTCCGACGCACAAAAAAATCACGCATGCTCGGAAACAATTTGACGCATGCTCGGAAGCATTGAACTTAATTTTCTCGGCTCGTCGTAGTGTTGTACGTCACCGCGTTCTTGACGGTCGTAAGATCAGAGAAATTTTGTGTGACCGTGTGTATGCAAGGCACGGAATTTCGTCGGAAAAACCATCCAAGTTTTTTTTTGACGGAAATTCCGATCGCGTGTACGCGGCATTATAGATAAAAAAAGAAAAAAAAAAAAAGGCAGATGAGCAGTACTTTCGCTTTTAGGTATGTTAGAAACAGGGAAACACAGGAAATGCAGTTCCAGCACCCCAAGCGCAAATGTATGTAATGAATAGGGATGGGGTGTGCTGGAGGGTGAGGCTATTGTTGCTAGCTGCTGGGTGAACTATTGTTGCTGGGAAGGTTTATAGTTGCTGGTAGGGGGTCTATTGTTGCTGAGGTGGTCTTATGTTGCCGGGGTGGGGGGCAATTGTTGCTGGGGGATCTGCTGTTGAGGGAAGGGCCTGTTGTTGCTGGCCTAGTGGATCCATTGATGTTAGCTAATGGGAAATCTATTGTTGCTGGCGAAGGCCTATAATTGCTGAGGCGGATCTATTGTTTCTGGGGAGCAGTGGCCACTTGAGGGTTTTTTTTGGGGGAGGGGCGGCGGCGAACAACTCCCCCAACCCCCAGTGACATTAACACAGCCCCCACCACCACCCGCTGTCCTTACCCTGAATGAGGGTGGTGAGAGTGTGGCGGGTTCAGGGAAAGCTGCTCCGGTGTCCTCACCTGGAGCAGCTTCCACGGTGTCTCCTCTCCACTCCTCCCAGCGCTAGACATCCAATAGGATCGCCTGATGTTTTGGCAAATCGGGAAACAGGTTTCATACTTGCTTCCCGATTGGCTGGGAGGAGGACCAGTGTTGCAACAGCGAATTTTCATTCACTGTTGCAACACACCAGGGTGGGCTCCAGATGCAATGCTCTGCGTCCCGAGTTCACCCTATTTTGAAGCCTATTAGATCTATTGCTCTAATCAGGTGCTTCAAAGAAAAAACTGGCCGCTCTATTCATATGCCCGGTGACCTAAAAGGGGCCGGACACTAGAATAGGGGGGCGGCCGTCAGAGCACAGGCTCTGTGCTCTGACCCCCCCTCACTGGAGTGCTGGGTTGTGGAGGGGGCAGGAGCGGCTGGCTCAGGCTGTCAGCGGCTCACTGAGAGGCTGAGCCAGTTGCCGGTCCAGGGTTGTGGGTGGATCCCTACAGCATTGTCGCGATCTTGCACCAGCCTGGACTGGCTTTGTGATGTCAGCCAACAGCAGGCTTCAGAACGAACTGCACTCCTGTGATCAACAGGAGAAGAACAGCCAAACAAGCTTTGGCTGTACTTCTCCTTTAAATTAAAAAGTTTTTGTGCCCGAAGTTCAGCTTTAACTCTGCACAACAGTCACAGTATGCAACTCAGATTTGTACAAAGCCGATGGTTAATGAGGAAAAGTAAAGTCCTGTTTGAATATAAGATGCACTTATTCCTACATTCACTGACTTATAAACTGACAGAATTTTACAAATGATTATAAGGCACAGCTCATTACACCTGCACAGCTTACACAGCTCATTACACACATTTATGAATTTAAGTGTTAAAAACAAGAGCGAAAGCAGGAATTCATATGCAATGGTTTGAAATGCAAAGCACACTGTAGCAATAATGAATTGGATATTGACAAAAAGATGACAAGCATTAATACAGACAAGTTCTGCGTAACTGCTCCTGAGATGCCGGGATAATTATTAGGCTTAAAGTGAGCCTATGCTTTGCCAATGTAGGGAAAGCAACAGGTGCCCTTAAGGCTGGGTTCACATATCTGTGATTTGGATGCGGTTTTAATGCAGGCGAGTGTGACCAACTCTTAATAGAGTCGGTTCACACATGTCTGAGGCAGCCGCAATCCTCATTAAAAAAGGGTCCTGTACATGTTTGGGTCTGGTTCAGGTGCAACAGACACGAGCCGGACCCCAGGCAGGAACCCGCAGCTGCACATATGTGAATCCGGCCTCAGGTGGAACTAAAGGTTCTTTTTTTTTTTTTTTAATGGCTGGCAGGTAGAATTATATGGCAGAAGAGACTCTGTATGTTTCTTCTGCCAACTGCTGCATGAGCAGCTTATTTTAAACCCCCTGCATCTAACATCTTGGTGCCAGGATGAAGTACCGCTTATACATATCCTAATTCCAGCAGTCTTCTGGCCTGTCACATGACATCCTTGAGTCACCCCCCTGGGGTGGTCATTGGCAGTCTTCAATGGTGCTGAGAACAACCCTGAACTACCCTAACAATATGGCTTTAGCGTTGCTCTACGCAGTACTGTAGGGCCCAGGCTAACATGGTGACGCACCCCAAGACAGCCTGGACTCACAGGAAAAGGGGTGAATGCCGCCGGCTATCATTCAACCCAGAAAAGGCCGCATTGGAGACAAGATGAGCTTTTCAGCGAGGGCTGCTTTTTTTAACATTTTCCAGCATGCCTGGATATTTTATTAAGCTGAATTTCCACTTTAATTGTCCAACATCCTGCTGCCAATGCCCATCTTCCCTTCTCTCCACTGCAACCCGGTTTTCCTGCAAAACCAATGCAATGCCCGCTACATCTGGGTATCGGGGGAACATGCGACTCTCTCCTCTTCCATTCATGATGCAAAGTGGGTGGCATGGGCAGCAATTTGGCTGGCCTGAACACTGTCACGTGGGAAGGGGAAGAACACTTTGCCTTGTTTAAAATCCAATCAGACCAGCTTGGAGCTTACACGGGGCTGGCAAAATGATACAATCACCAATACATACTTGGGTTTGTCCAGAGGTTCTGGCTCCTTGCGTGCGAGGCCCACTGGACTCTTCTCTGCCTCTTCCACGGTCAGTAGCTGGAACTCTGCTTCAACTTTCCCCTATAGCAAAAAAAAAAAAAGAGGCTTTGTTATCATATATTATGCCGCGTACACGCGATCGGATTTTCCGACGGGAAATGTTGGATGTGAGCTTGTTGTCGGAAAGTCTGACCGAGTGTATGCTCCATCGAACATTTGCTGTCGGACTTTCCGCCAATAAATGTTGGCTAGCAGGTTCTCAAATTTTCCACCAACAAAAGTCCGATCGTGTGTCCTAGCACAAAAGTTCATGCATGCTAAGAAGCAGAAGCAGCCGGTCTTGTAAACTAGCGTTCGTAATGGAGAATTAACATTCGTGATGTGGCAAATTAGGAAATCTCCAAATGCAGAGCACAATTCTCTTCTTCTTTAATGGGATAATAATGAAGCTGCTTTGATGGTGATACTGATGGAGTTATTGCAAACGAATTTTCAAAGGCTTTTTTTTCAAGTGATATCAAGAATAATAATAATAGCGCAAAATAAAAAAACGCAAAAAGAAAAGCACAAATCAACACTCACCAAACTTCTACTAGCACGAAATTTGCAGAAAGAGATCAAAGGGTGGCGCTAAAAAAAAAGCTAAAAAAACACGTAGTCTAGTACCTCACTATGTTCGTAATTGTTGGCCAACATTTGTGTGACCGTGTGTATGCAAGACAAGTTGGAGCCAACAACCTTCGAACAAAAATCCACGGTTTTGTTGTCAGAAAGTCTGATCATGTGTACGCGGCATTAGTCTTAAAAGTTAAATAAAATGGCTTTTGGGTAATTTTGATAAACCTGGTGATTCATAAGTTGAACTCTTTTATGTCAAGTTTTTCAAAAAAATGTATAAGCTCTTTTGTTTAGAAATGAATTTGTAATACAGGGTGCTTTCATGCTCCCAGTGCATTCTGGGCCTGCTAAAATGACCACCCAACAATAGCTACTAACTTGCGAAGTGATACACTAACTGACTGAGCCCTTTGAACTAGGTTCAGGGAGGAAGGGTACCCCTCATTTGGGCCATTCAGCTGTCTGTATTCTGATTCATCAGTAGGGTATCTGTCATATTTACCGTCTAAATGTTGTACATATTCTGTATTTGGTGTTTACCTGGCTCAAAAGAAATTTGGAAAATGTTTAATATTTAGAAAATATGTACAAAACTTTATCTAGTCCCTTTAAAGAATCAGCTGCAGAACAAATAAAGTAGGAGGGTAACATTTTCCCAGAAACAAACAGCTTATGACCCACCCCCACAGATGCTGCAACCCCTGGTTCACCCACTTCCACCTCCATCCCTTATAAGCCCTCAAAAAAGGGCCATCTCAGAGGGACAGTGCCTTGAACAAAGTATTCATACACCTTGAAAGTTTCCACATTTGGTCATGTTACAACCAAAAACGTAAATGTATTTTATTGGCATTTTATGTGAAAGACCAACAAAAAGTGACACATAATTGTGAAGTGGAAGGAAAAGGATAAATGGTTTTCAACATTTTTTACAAATAAATGTGAAAAGTGTGGCGTGCATTTGTATTTAGCCGCCTTTACTCTGATACCCCTAACTAAAATCTAGCAGAACCAATTGCCCTCAAAAGTCACCTAATTAGTAAATAGAATCCACCTGTGTGTAATTTAATCTCAGTATAAATACAGCTGTTTTGTGAAGCCCTCAGAGGTTTGTTAGAGAACCTTATTGAACAAATGGCATCATGAAGGCCATGGAACACATCAGACAGGTCAGGGATAAAGTTGTGGAGAAGTTTAAAGCAGGGTTAGGTTATAAAAAAATATCCCAAGCTTTAAACATCTCATGGAGCACTGTTTCATCCATCATCTGAAAATGGAATGAGTATGGCACAATTGCAAACCCACCTAAACTGACAGGCAGGGCAAAGAGAGCATTAATCAAAGAAGCAGCCAAGAAGCCCATGATAACTCTGGAGGAGTTGCAGAGATCCACAGCTCAGGTGGGAGAATCTGTCCAGAGGACAACTATTAGTAGTGCACTCCACAAATATGGCCTTTATGGAAGAGTGGCAAGAAGAAAGCCATTGTTGAAAGAAAGCCATAAGAAGTCCTGTTTGCGAGAAGCCATGTGGGGGACACAGCAAACATGTGTAAGAAGCTGCTCTGGTCAGATGAGACCAAAATTAAACTTTTGGCCTAAAAGCAAAACGCTATGTGTGGCGGAAAACTAACACTGGACATCACCCTGAACACACCATCCCCACTGTGAAACATGGTGGTGGCAGCATCATGTTGTGGAGATGCTTTTCTTCAGCAGGGACAGGAAAGCTGGTCAGAGTTGATGGGAAGATGGATGGAGCCAAATACAGGGCAATCTTAGAAAAAAAACTGTTAGGGGTAGCAAAAGACTTGTGACTGGGGCGGAGGTTCATCTTCCAACAGAACAACAACTCTAAACATACAGCCAGAGCTACAATGGAATGGTTTAGATTAAAGCATATTCACGTGTTCGAATGGCCCAGTCAAAGTCCAGACCTAAATCTAATTAAGAATCTGTGGCAAGACTTGAAAATTGCTGTTCACAGACGCTCTCCATCCAATCTGACAGAGCTTGAGCTATTTTGCAAAGAAGAATGGGCAAAAATGTCACTCTCTAGATGTGTAAAGCTGGTAGAGAGATACCCAAAAAGACTTGCAGCTGTAATTGCAGTGAAAGGTGGTTCTAAAAAGTATTGACTCAGGGGGGCTGAATACAAATGCACCGCACACTTTTACATACTGGTATTTATTTGTAAAAAATTTTGAAAACCATTTATCATTTTCTTTCCACTTCACAATTATGTGCCACTTTGTGTTGGTCTATCATATTAATATGAATACTATTTGAAGGCACTGCATATCCAGTGAAGGAATTGGACAATATACTTCTTAATGGAGGCTAACTTCAAAGATAGGACCAGAAAAGTTTCAACACAGGGAGACAACAATGTAAGCAACAATGGGGAGATTTTAAGTGTAGATTAATTGAGGAATGTGTTTATTAAAAAAAAAAAAAAAAAAATATATATATATATATATATATATATATATATATATATATATATATATACAGTTAGGGCACACTGAATGGACTCCTATATGGGGCATGACCAAGTCTTGTTTCTATAATGCTTCTGCAGTGGAAACAAATTATAAAGAACTTCTTTGGTTGCCCAGCCATCTTGCTTGTGCGGCCCTAGGCCACTCTCCCAACTGCTTCTGTGGTTGCCCAGAATAAGGCACATTCTATCACATATGATGGTACTGTATGGTAACCCAGGGATTATAGTCATAGCTATACCGACACCTTTGCATTCTTCACCAAAATACAGCTTCCTAAGAACTGGGTAAGGCACTCCTAAACGTAAAACCTGAGGGTATCGCAAAGAATCAATTTACACTTGTCCTGATGGTCACAAAATGAACAATCACCAATATACATGGTTGCCTTAGCATAGCCTGAGGTCATTCATAAGCTGAACTCTTATGTCACTTGGTTAAAGTTAATTATAGTAATTATCGTTAACTTAGTTAAGTTAAAAATAGATTGCATTGGACTCTGATCAATGACTAAATTGGTGACAAAGCTTCAGGGCACCATGCCTGAATTCAAAAAAGGTCAGGGAACTTTGAGTCTCACAATTTTTTCCTGTCTTCTCGTACGGACATGAGTGTCACACTCCAACAACTACACGTGGGTAGCTTAAAACCCCCACTGTCCATTCCTACCTGTTCTTTCCTTTCCCCTTCCCCTTCTTTCTGACCACTTTTTTCTTCTTTTCTTCTGCAGGTTGCAAAAAACAAGATAAACCGATCTCTCTGATGCATATACTGTGAGTTCCTTGCATCCCCAAATCTTACCTAAATAAATTACTGATACTATTGACCTCTGGCAACTTCTGTAACTTTGAAAACTTTATTTAATAAAAAAATAAGACAAGAATTTTTTTTTTTTCTTATGAAAAAGGCTCTACATTCCCTTTTAATGAGCAGGATGTTACATTCTCTCAATAGAAATCAGAGGACTGGTTGATTCTGTTCTACATCAAGCTATGTATCACCGCTCAGCACCCTACAATTTGCTGTATTGTTCAATTATATTGCAGAGAAGTCAAATCCAATTGTAGCTTTGATCTTATATGGGCTAGCTGGGAGAATCTGTCTGATACTGGGTAAAAATGGGGCAGGGATTGACGTTTTCCTGATCTGAGATTCTAAAATGTATGAATAAAAGCTTAAATCTCCTCTGAGTGCTGGCGTCAGTCTCTTTGAGGTGTGATAATCCTCAAACAAAAAGGTATTTCTGTCCATGACCTAGCTGCAACGGATGCATGTGAAGATAGTAATGATGGAGCGCATCACCATTGCGAGAATGTCCTCAGTAGCGGGGGCCTCTGGGTATGTGTGGCTAACAGGGTAAGAAGACACAGTTGCTGTTCCTAAAGCATATGTGAACTCAATCACCATATAAGCTTTAACATGTCTAAAATTTGTTGAAATCTACAGCTTTCATTAATTGAATGTAAAATACAGTATGTTGTAAATAAAGCTTAAAAAAAAATATTAATAAAAGTGATTCTGCCATGAAGGTCCTTGTCAGGTACACCCTGTTATAGGGTGACAACGCTCTGTCCCTGTCCCACAGTTCTGACCCTGCATGGTCTCCCTGGTATGCGTCCAATAGAAAATGCAAGGGGCTGTTTCAGCACACATTAAGCAAACAGGGTCCGCTGTTGTTAAGGCTCCTTTCATACTGAGGCGGTGTGGGGGCCGGCGGTAAAAAGGCGCTATTTTTAGCGCCGCTTTACTGTCATTTTAGCGACGCTATTCGGCCACTAGCAGGGCGAGTTAACCCCTGCTAGCGGCAGAAAAATGGTTAAAACCGCCCGCAAAGCGCCGCTGCAGCGGTGCTTTGCCAGCGGTGTAGCCACGTTGCCCCATTGATTTCAATGGGTAGGAGCGGTGAAGGACCGCTCCAAAGATGCTGCTTGCAGGATTATTTTTTATGTCCTGCAAGCACACTGCTCCAATGTAAAAGCCCTCGGGCTTTCACACTGGAGACACAGCAGCGGCTGTTTCAGGCACTTTGCAGGCGCTATTTTTAGCGCTGTAGCGCCTGCAAAGCGCCCCAGTGTGAAAGGGGTCTTACATCAGGAAACTCCCCCTGAGAGATGCCATTCAGGCATCGCTGGAGTGCATGTAGACAGGAAGTGTCTGCAAACAGGCTGCATAAGATCAACCATACTGAGATGTAACAAGGGATGATAAAAGTTAAAAAAAGATAAAAAAGGAAAAAAAAAAACCTTATACACCGTGCTTTAGCGAACTACATGCCATTCAGCTAGGGTTTATATCTACTTTCCAAGGAAAACGGTAAGGCCCCTTTCACACTGGGGCGGTGGGGGCGTCGGCGGTACAACAGCGCTATTTTTAGCGCTGCTGTACCGTCGTTCTTGCAGTGGTATTCGGCCGCTAGCGAAAATGGTTAAAATCCCTCGTACAGCGCGGCTATAGCCGCGGTATTGCCCCGGTATAGCCGCGCTGTCCCATTGATTTCAATGGGCAGGAGCGGTGAAGGAGCGGTGAATACACCGCTCCTTCACCGCTCCAAAAAAGCGGTTTGCAGGACTTTTTTCACCGCCCTGCCTGCGCACCGCTTCAGTGTGAAAGCCCTCGGGCTTTCACACTGAACAAACAGCGGAGGCTGTTTAGGGGCGGTTTTAAGGCGGTATTTTTAGCGCAATACCGCCTGAAAACAGCTCCAGTGTGAAAGGGGCCTAATGGTCTATGGTCAATTTTTATGTTATACTTGTTTTCTTTTTTACCCGTAATATGTATACAATCTTTTTTTTACAAATAAACATTTGATACATGAAAAAGGATTTCCAGAGCACCACAGGTTATCAAAATTTACAGCACAGCAAATAAAGCTTATTTTTAGGCACCCTTTATGTTAGGTAAACTTTTGATTAACCAGTTAAAGACTGCCCTATAGCAGATTTACTGCTACAGGGCAGCCCTACTTTGCAGGATCACATATACAGTATCTCACAAAAGTGAGTACACCCCTCACATTTTTGTAAATATTTTATTCTATCGTTTTATGTGACAACACTGAAGAAATGACACTTTGCTACAATGTAAAGTAGTGAGTGTACAGCTTGTATAACAGTGTAAATTTGCTGTCCCCTCAAAATAACTCAACACACAGCCATTAATGTCTAAACCGCTGGCAACAAAAGTGAGTACACCCCTAAGTGAAAATGGGTGAAAAGGCTAGAGAAAGAGAAAAACCTTTGTTTAATATTTTTCTTTCGAGTCCTGATTATAATTATTAAAGAAAATAGCTACAAAATCACTATTCAATCTCTTCAAACTAGATGTTAACTCTAACCGGGTGATATTTAGTTTGCTAAAGCACTGTGTTTCATAAAAGCTATTTTTTTTCCCCTTTAAATAAATAAATACTGTATTCATCAATTATTCTTCCTTTGTTGCAGCTCAATGCTGCTGATCTCCTGCAGCTTCTTTGCAGCCACTTTCACATACAATTGGGGGTAGAGGGGCTACATATCATTACTAGGGTTGGCATGTGTAATGGTGACAATGGCAGAAATGCTGTAAACGTAAGCCCCAGTGATTTGCGGGCCTGCCTGTACAATGGATGTGGTTTTTCCTTGACTTACCGCCAGAATGTAGACGTTTCCACTGGTATCAGTATACTGCACATCCTCTATCCTAACATGTTTCCTCTTCTTCTTCTTTTTCTTGCTTTTTTCCTCCGCCTCCCGTTCCTCCCTCTCGATGTCCTCCTCACTCTTGAGCTTGACAAATGGCCACCAGCCTTTCATGCGCTTATTTCTAAAGATGGAGAAGCGCGGAGTGGCTTTGTCTTTGGCCATCTTGATGGTGCATTGTTGAGACGTCTTTGCTCCTCGCACCATGTCGCTTAATTTCAGTTCAATCGATCCTGAAATATGAAAATTCGTTTTTGTTGATCCAATAAATATCGTCTGTACTGAACCCAATCCAATACCAGCAGAAGTAAAATGCAGATGGGAAAATGAAAGCGGACATCTAATTTATTTTTCTCAGTTTCATACAAAGTCTTGTGATATAATAAAAAAACAAAACTACAGGTTAAACCAATTTGTAAAAGTCTAATGAATTAACAGATCATAGATAACTGGCCTGCGCCTTGTCTAACATACGCTTTTTACTTTTATCCCCAATTATGTCTCAAATAAATTGCCAAAGGTAACTTACATTAGTACTTACACTTTTGTTTTTTAAAGCTCCACTGAACTTTCAGTTTAAGGGAAGGTTCACATACACTTTATTACCAAAAGTATTGGGACACCTGCCTTTACACGCACATGAACTTTAATGGCATCCCAGTCTTAGTTTGTAGGGATCAATATTGAGTTGGCCCCTCATTTGCAGCTATAAAAGCTTCTACTCTTCTGGGAAGGCTGTCCACAAGGTTTAGGAGTGTGTCTATGGGAATGTTTGACCATTCTTCCGGAAGCACATTTGTGAGGTCAGGCACTGATGTTGGACGAGAAGGCCTGGCTCACAGTCTTCACTCTAATTCATCCCAAAGATGTTCTATCGGGTTGAGGTCAGGACTCTGCACAGGCCAGTCAAGTTCCACCATCCCAAACTCACTCATCCATGTCTCTATGGACCTTGCTTTGTGCACTGGTCCAAATCATTTGGTGGAGAGGGGATTATGGTGTGGGGTTGTTTTTCAGGGGTTGGGCTTGGCCCCTTAGTTCCAGCGAAGGGAACTCTTAAGGCGTCAACATATCAAGACATTTTGGACAATTTCATGCTCCCAACTTTGTGGGAACAGTTTGTGGATGGCCCCTTCCTGTTCCAACATGACTGTGCACAAAGCAAGGTCCATAAAGACATGGATGAGGGAGTTTGGGGTGGAGGAGCTTGAAAGCCCTGCACAGAGTCCTTACCTCAACCTTTGGGATGAATGAGAGTGGAGACTGTGAGCCAGTCCTTCTTGTCCAACATCAGTGCCTGACCTCACAAATGTGCTTCTGGAAGAATGGTCAAACATTCCCATAGACACACTCCTAAACCTTGTGGACAGCCTTCCCAGAAGAATTGAAGCTGTTATAGCTGCAAAGGGTGGGCCAACTCAATACTGAACCCTACAGATTAGGACTCTGGGATGCCATTCAATTTCATGTGTGTGTAAAGGCAGGCGTCCCTTCATCTGCGTGTAAAGGCAGGCGTCCCTGCGTTTTTTCAAAGGAGTCTGGGGCGGTTTTGTTCAGTGGTTCAGGTGTGAAATTTCACTTGAAATTGCATGTGAACCGAACTAACAAACGTACATGACTCTTTTTAGAAATGCACTGTGAACAGCCCGCAGATATGTGAACTGGTTTCATAGAGGAGGCTGCCGGGGGGACGTGGCTGCCAGGGGGCACATGGGGACAGGGTGCTGTGGGGGAGAGGGGCACCCCCCCAATGTTGAGGGCATGTGGCCTGGCATGGTTCAGGAAGGGGAGGGGTACTTGCTTATCCTCCCCCTTTCCTGACCTGCTGGGCTGCATGCTCGGATATGGGTCTGGTGTGGATATATGGGGAGACCCCACTCCATTTTTTTTTTTTTTTTAACAGAAGTTTCATACCAGGCCCTTGGTATGCATTGGGGGGGACTCCCAATTTCATAATTTTTAATTGCCGGCATGTTTTTTTTTACATTCAGCTGTCAGCTGTCTTAAATCTGCCAACAAGGGTTTCTCCACCAAATACTAAGTCATGTTTTGCATGTGGATCAAATATTTAGTTTACTCACTGAATTGCAACTCAATTTTTAACATTTGTACCATGTGTTTTTTCTGGATTTTTGGTTGATATTCTGTCTCTATCATTTTAAATACACCTATGATAAAAATTATAGACCCTTTATTTCTTTGTAAGTGGGCAAACTTACAAAATATGCAGGGGATCAAATAATTATTTTCTCCATGGTACTTTTTTATATACACATTTGCAAATGTTATTACTATATCTGCTATTCAAAGTACCGTATTTATCGGCGTATAACACGCATATTCATTTTAAGAGGGAAGTTTTAGGAAAAAAACTAAAATTTTAAATAAGGAACTTTGAAGCAAACTAAGGGTCAGTGCCCATCTGCAGCCTCACCATTGCCATCAATGCAGCCTGATCAATGCCCTTCTGCAGCCTCACAAGTGCCATCAATGCAGCCTCATCAGTCCACTCAATGCAGCCTCACCAGTCTACATCAATGCAGCAGCCTCACCATTGCCATCAGTGCAGCCTGATCGATGCCCATCTGCAGCCTAGTGGGGAGGGGGGGGGGTGGGACGAGTGCAGACAGATTACATACAGTGAGAATCTCCTATGATAGACAGAACAGTGGTCCAATGGCGGCCCAGGAGACGGGACTTCCTATTACAGAGGCCACCAAGTAAACAGGAGATTCTCACTGTATGTAGTCTTGACAGCGCTCGTCCCACCCCCCTCCCTGTCCCCTCCGAGGCAGCTAAAATTGAAGTATTGGCGTATAACACGCACACGTCTTTTGAACCCAATTTTCATGGTGAAAAAGTGAGTGTTATACGCCAATAAATACAGTAACTTTTTTTTTTTTTTTTTTTTTTTTAGGTTAAGATACAATTCATAAAGACCCATTTGCACCCTTTTAATACAGTCATGACGTATGGTAAAATCTTAGGAAAATCCAAGTTAGACCATAAGTTACATACCTAAAAAGTCATTGGCAGATATACGGTCATAGTCCCACACCTGGAGCGCTAGCACAGCTGGCTCACGAAACTCGGACTCTTCTAGGGAAAAAATGGACTCTTTCTTCTTGTATGTGATCTCCTTCTCTGTGGGGAGGTAGTCAAACCGATACACAAACCTCCAGTTGAAGTTTCCCTCTCCAGTGAGGGAGTTAAAATGTACATCAGTTTCTTGCTTTTCACTCTCCAATCCTCTTATCCATCTAAAGAAAAAAAGCGCAATGTCTTTACCAGTAACAACTACAATCTAAGTCTGTAAATCCATTTGCTGCAACGTTGGGCACCAGCCATATGAATCTGACGTATTTCAATTTTATCTCCAGAGAAAAAAAATAACTTTCAGCCCAATAAATACACTGTAAATTTACTTATGTCAAGACATGCAAATATCAGATGAAGTGCAGGTAATCGGTGTTGACTTTACAACTGAGTTTCAACATCAGCAAATAATAGAGAGTGTGAAAGCCATAGCACGTACCCCTTCACGTAAATGTCACTAGATGGCTCGCCGGTAAATGGGTTAATATCATCCAGGATGACATCGTCTGTGTTCCAGATGATCACACGCAACTCGTAACTACAGAGAAGACAAGTCAGGGAGGAGAAGACCAGTTACTGTCAAAGCACTGCTATTAAATAGTGTTAACATTTTATTGACCTTCAAAATAACTACAGAAGCTTAATGAGCAGATGGGGATGGAAGGAAGATGTTGCGTATTTATGTGCTTTAATGAGCTAATTAAATATATTTATTAGGAATGTGAAGTATATGGGTTTAGAAGAGGTGCCTTACAGTGGCGGTACCATACATTTAAAGGGTACCTGTCTCGATAGATGATAAGTAGGCACCTACAGATGTCTGCATGAATCTTTGGCTTATTTTCAGAGCTCCCCTAGGAGCTAAAAAAACCTGGGGTGTTCTATTATGCAAGTATAGCTCAAATAATTTTGCTATTCCACAACTCCACATTATGATGTTTTTTGCCCCATGTTTTGCCTGCTGAGAAGTAGTTTCTTGGCTCCAGTTATGGCTCCAGACCTCAGCAGGTTGGAGGATTTTGGAGACATCTTGTTTGCATACCTTATTGGTTCTCGTGGTTTGATGTTGACAGGAGGTGGTGCTGGAACATCCGTTGGAAACAAGTCAATCCACATATGAAGAGATCCCTGAAAGACATATTGAACTCCTTTATATCGTGAACTAGATTGAAGATCGGCCTGTATCATTTCTTAGCATTCTGGAAGGCAACACAAAACTCTTGCAGGAAGGCAAGATTAATTTCAAAATGCAACTGGTTCCAGTTTTATTGCTCACAGGCAGTAGCATTCTGTTCCAATGCCATGAACAACTCTTATGCCCCGTACACACACGGTCGGACTTTGTTCAGACATTCCGACAACAAAATCCTAGGATTTTTTCCGACGGATGTTGGCTCAAACTTGTCTTGCATACACACGGTCACACAAAGTAGTCGGAAAATCCGATCGTTCTGAACGCGGTGACGTAAAACACGTACGTCGGGACTATAAACGGGGCAGTGGCCAATAGCTTTCATCTCTTTATTTATTCTGAGCATGCGTGGCACTTTGTCCGTCGGATTTGTGTACACACGATCGGAACCGACAACGGATTTTGTTGTCGGAAAATTTTATAGCCTGCTCTCAAACTTTGTGTGTCGGAAAATCTGATGGAAAATGTGTGATGGAGCCTACACACGGTTGGAATTTCCGACAACAAGGTCCTATCACACATTTTCTGTCGGAAAATCCGACTGTGTGTACGGGGCATAAGATAGATTCCCTGAAACAAAACATTCAACCTTAATATTCTTGTGACAGCAAGAGCACCGGTAGAAACTGACTGCAGCATTTACTAATGTGGTACTGTACAGTCCCCCATGCTGCACCTTGCTCACACTTGGCATATTCGGCAGGGTTCAAACTTGCACTGGGAGACCCCAATGGGTTTCCAGTCCATTGCCTTAACCATTCGCACAGTGTGCACCAAACCATGAAGTCGGGGCCTTTAAAAGGCTCTGCCCTCACCCAAAATGGCCACAGAGGTCACGATGGTCACCAGCGTCCAATCGTACACCTGTTCACCTGGTGACCGCAGGAAATCATAGAAGAAACAAATTCCTCAGGACTTCCTTCCCCTTCTGCATTGCTGCATCATTTAAGCGCCACCTACAGTGGGGAATACATACTGTGCCTGCCTACAAGCTCTTATCCTGTAAATACTTACTTGATTTTACTGCACATTATTGAGTTCCTTACAGTGTGCATTAGAAGCTATGGTACATTAGATAGAACAAGCCTTAATTCCTGGCTGGAGGACATCCAGCATCATAAAGCCATTTTTCTACCCAGCCTGACTGCCCCCTTCAGTTCTTTTGATCATAAATGTTCAGCATCACATGTGAGCGCTACATAGGGCAGTCTGTATGCAAATGCTGTCTGCCTGGAAACACCCATTCCTCCAAACTGACATCCACCCATCAAGGCATTGTGATATTTGCGCATAGGCGTGCGCAGGGGGTGTTCCAGGTGTGCCTGGGCACACCCTAATCACTACATGCAGTGCTGATTCCCCCTACTCCCTGGGCTTTGCCATTGTTAACCCCCACCCTGCAGTGCTGCTGGCTTCCCTCCTCTCCTCTCCCCCCAGCTGCTGCAGGGAATGTTTCAGGATGGAGAGTGGGGGAAGGAGCTAGTAAATATGTAATTTACCAGCACCTTCCTTTTATAAATGAACACAGTGAACACACTCACTCACTGTGTTCATGCATAACTGAAGCATAGTAAACCAAGTTTACTATGCTTCAGTCTGTGAATGAAAAGAAAGCCGTTCAGCACAGAGAACTTCCTATTCATTCACTGTCCAGTGCAGCTGAGGCTGGAGAGAAAGGCATGCATGTTTGAGCTTTAGGGTGCACACCCTAATACAATACGCTGCGCACACCTATGTATTTGCGTAATCCCTTCCAACAGCCGGCCCGTTTTTTGCATCGAGCCTGAAGGCCCTTGGGAGCCGAACTGAGGTACAGCTGTTTTAAGGAAGCTATGTACAGTAACCTGCCAGCCCTTGCCACCAGTCATGATCTGCCTGCTTTTCAAAGAGAATCCAGTGAGGTCATCACAAAGGTATGTACTGTGATGAAAATAGAAAGGTTTTAATGAAAAAAAGATATAAGCACGTTAATGAAGAAGCTAATAAAGCACCAGGCAAGGCAAAATATAAAATTCAGCTTTAAGCTACATAATGGTTTTACAGGTAGTAGATATGCCGCTGTTTGAAGCTGCCCATCTCACGGAAGATATTAAGTCTATAGTAAGGCAAAAGGAGCTCTCAGCTGACCTGCTTAGACTTTTGTCCCTGAGCTCCCCCTCCGGCCCAAGAATAAAATAGTGGATGAAATGTGCAATGAGACAATAACGTGCCCAAATATGTTAAGGTAGTTTTAGTACTGAACACGGCAGTTTATGGCAACCATTAGTAGCTACAGTATATCACTCTGGTGTTTATGGTTCAGATTTATAGAAGAACTTAAGTTCTGATCTTATTTGCATTATACATTTGCATGACCATGCTGTAAATAAGTGCAAGCATGTTGCATTATTAACTATTCATATGTGCTGAGGTCTGTCCTGGTCAGAGGTGGCCCGTGCATACAGGGCGCAGGGGCAACGCCCCCCTAATCCATGCGCCTGGCCCCTAATTTACATGCACCCGCCGTCACTGGTTCCTGGTCCTGAGTATGGAAATTCACATTCCACTGGCAAACCTGACAACCAAAATAACTAGTTGTTAGTGCTTGAGTCTTTCAGTGAAGAGAAACAAAGATTTGTGACCTATGGCACCCCCAGCTTCTTTGTTGTAAGGCATTCTTCAATTAATGCTGCAGACAAGACCACATATTTTCTATACAGGCAACAAAATAGACTAGCTGAGTGAACACAACCCATTCACCTCACAATAGGATGCAGACAAAGCCTTGTTTTAAATACATTTGTATGACTCCGACAGCAGTGATGTGCATGGGTATCAGGGTTGCCAACCGTCAGTAAATTTACTGACTGTTTGTAAAAGTCAGTGACTTTTACAACTGTCTGTAAATATCAAGGGCTGATAATTTGTCATGCTGTGTTGACTTTTATAAGTGTTAACCCGGCAAATTACTTGTTATGGGTATTGTTAGTGTTTCCATATCATGTTTATACTATTTAAATATCGATTGTCTTATGTACACACGGTCTGACTTTGTGCGGACATTTCGACAACAAAATCCTAGGATTTTTTCCGACGGATGTTGGCTCAAACTTGTCTTGCATACACACGGTCACACAAAGTTGTCGGAAGATCTGATCGTTCTAAACGCGGTGACGTAAAACACGTACGTCGGGACTATAAACGGGGCAGTGGCCAATAGCTTTCATCCCTTTATTTATTCTAAGCATGCGTGGCACTTTGTCCGTCGGATTTGTGTACACACGATCGGAATTTCCGACACATTTTGTTGTCGGAAAATTTTATATCCTGCTCTCAAACTTTGTGGGTCGGAAAATCCGATGGAAAATGTGTGATGGAGCCTACACACGGTCGGAATTTCCGACAACAAGGTCCTATCACACATTTTCCATCTGAAAATCCGACCGTGTGTACAGGGCATAAGTATTAATTAGGAGTTCTATCTTTTTTCAGGTTGTCAGTAAAAAATGTGCACTGTCAGTCAATTTCCCATGTTTTGTCAGTAGAAAATTCCGCGGAAGGTTGGCCACCCTGATGGGTATTCTGGATTTTCTGGATTTTTTCATTCTTCTACAATTCAGTGAGTTTTAGGGCCATGTGGATCCCAATACCAGTAATGCCGTGCACACACGAGCAGACTTTTCGATGGACTAGGTCTGACAGTCTTTCCGACGGACTTTGCAGCATACGTCCGCCGGACTTTCAAACGAACGGACTTGGACACGCACGATCACACCAAAGTCCGACGGATTCGTACGTGAGGACGTACGACCGGACTAAAATAAGGAAGTTGATAGCCAGTAGCCAATAGCTGCCCTAGCGTCGTTTTTTGTCCGAGCGGATTTTTCGACCGGACTCGAGTCCGTCGGAAAGATTTGAAACATGTCTAGGTCCTCTGACTTTTGGGGAAAAAAAAGTCCGCTGGAGCCCACACACGATCAAATTGTCCGACGGAGTCCAGTCCGCCGGACCAAGTCTGCCAGAAAGTCCGCTCGTGTGTACCCGGCATAAGAGTTTTTACACATAACTGGCTGTTGTTGTTCTTCTGGAACCATGGTGTACAGCAGTGGTCTCCAATCTGTGGTATGTGGCCCTTTGCTCAACTTTATCTGGCCCTTGGGGCACGATTTCTCCCACTGACCCCAATAATGGGGCACTATTCCTCCCACTGACACCAATGATGGGGCACTATTATTTCTACTGATATCATTTTCTATTACAACTGGCCACTGTCTGCTCCCCCCTAAAGTCTAAAGGGCAGTAAACTGGCCCTTTGTTTAGGAAGTTTGGTGTACAGGGATATCCTCCTACAGTTTTCTTATACAGATGGTCCTTCCCTACCTGCCCAATTCCAGGACACTCAGCGTTGTAGAGGGTCCGCACTTCTACATGTTCTGGTACTAGCCTGGTGCCAAACTCTGGCATTTCATCCCAGTGCTGCAGGACATGCAAAGCCTTGTGTTCGTCATAACCAGATAGCAACTCATCATCTTCCTTGTTCTTGTCTTTTAAGAAAGCCTCTGGAATACAAGATAGATGCTAGGATTATTGCTTGTTCTCGGTAAGTAATTTAAGACTGGCGTTTCTGATAGTGAAGGTTATATGTCACAGAAAGAGAGATTCCAAAGTTTGATTCAATTCAAAGAGAGGAAAAGTGCTAAATCAAAAGAACCAAATGGTACCAATGGGTTATAATGATAATATATGCAAACAGAACTGTTGAAAGACAACCTGTTTTTTTATGTTTGTTAACCATAAATCTCTCTTATAATGCCACACTGAAATTAGTAAAAAAACATGCACCAATGGAAGGAGCGCCAGACCAGATAATAAGAGTCCAAATTAATTTATTGGTTTACACCAGCTTGAAAAAACCCCCTCTTCATCAGGGCTTCACTTAAAATAGAAACTTTGAATGGACCTAAAGTGGTGTGAATCTATACAGAGAAGCTGGCTGCTGGACTAGGAGACTAGGTTACTAGACAGCAGTGTCTACAAGACCAATCAAGATAATTTCTACACTGAAACTAGTTAAAACATTTTTATTAGTGACCTGACCTCCAGTAAAAAAGGCCTGCTGGAGGACCACCTCCTGTCTAATAACAACACTTTTTATTAGTGGCCAATGAAGACACCCTCAGCGAACAGGGAATGCAGTTGGTGGAGTTAGCCTTGCACTGTCTAAAAAAGTAGGAAGGAGAAATCTTTGGATATTCCCTTCTTTTAAGACTATTGATTGACTGCTGCCTCTTACTGAGATGGTGATCACTAACTTGCAATATGTTAATTTTCAAGCACGAATTAGTGAGCTACACATGGCTAAGTACTGGAAACTGAAAGGCTTAGAAATTTTCAAAATGGGCCTTGCTACTGCATATGACCATGTTCGAGATCCTTATTTAAAACTAACCATAGGATTTATTACAACGTACTATGGTAGGCATTCTACTATTGTAGGCAAGGTACCAAGGGCAGTTTTTGAGGCATGCTTAGTATTAGATTTGGAAGGACAGAAAATAATTGCTTTAACTAGACTTGAAATAAATTGTCCAAGCTGGAAACTGCAGTGAAGACCAGCAGCAGGTCAGTACAGATAAAATGACTTTACGCCTTTTGTCATAAACTATAGAAAGCAATGATTTTATAATAGGCAGCACCGATCACTGTAAGTTTTACTGAAAACACAGCATATCACAATAAAAATCAGTGCTGAAAGACAGCCCATCAGGTTTTATACTTGACATAGCTTGTCATGTCTGGTTCTGTATCTTCTGTGGCTTTGATCAGGCAAATAAAAGCACATTAATTGACCATCATTATTGGGTCCACATCTTCTTACCTTCAGGAAATGCCTCAATGGGTATCTTAAAGATCTTATTATTCACTTTGACCTCTTCCCTCCTGTACTCTGCGACGGGCAGGCTGTGTTTTTTACACAAAGCGCTGAGAATCTGGCAAGGTTTGAAGGCATCTCTCCATGCATTGTAGCCATCACTGAAGGACAAAAAAGTAATACATTATAGAACAAAATGGACAAAGGGCTTTTTTTCCACAAGACCAGCCTTTCTCAACTCTTTTACCCAAGATAAACCCTTCAAAATATTTTTAGATCCCAGGGAACCCCTGCCTATTTTAATTTATCATGTCTCAGTGGGAACCATATTTTTACAGTGGTGATCCAAATGCCACCCTTACCGACAGTTTAAAATATTTGGTGTCGCATTGGTAAGCTCTTATACTTATATTCAGATGTTAGTACTATGGTCGAGTTGTGCTTGAATGATATTTTATTACTTGTATTATGTGGCTCAATAATA
The DNA here is from genome assembly GCA_037952925.1 of Lithobates clamitans. Taxonomy (NCBI): domain Eukaryota; kingdom Metazoa; phylum Chordata; class Amphibia; order Anura; family Ranidae; genus Lithobates; species Lithobates clamitans. The sequence goes on from JBBGZY010001403.1 coordinate 260,844, forward strand.
ATAAAACTGATTAAAAAAAAAAATATTTGGTGTCACGCTGTTGGCTCTGCTAAGTGGCACTGGAAACGGAACTATGCAGGAACCATCATATGGGAAGTCAATCAGACACAGCTCAAGGAACCCCTAACAACTTCTGGAGGAACCCTGGTTGAGAATGGCTGCAGTAGACTAAAGATCTTGTAAATACAGGAATCTGTATCATAAGGAAAATTAATTGTCGTATTCGACTGAAGATATGTGTGGAGGAAGTGACGTATCCTTACTAAATGTTTAAACCAAGCTAATACTAAGGGGTCATCAACCCAACGAACCAATAAGAAAAGCATATGCAAAAAAGGAAAAGGGTGCTCAAGGATGACCCATCAGTATATTAATGTACAAACCACATATCTTCTAAAAACATTGTATTTTATTACAAAGCACTGTTGAAATGGAACATACAAAAAGTGGGGGTGGAAATCCTTATTATATTTCTGTACAATAACATTTAAACGCATCATGGCAGTAGTCGAGAAATTAACTATTTTTCATAGCATTTCGTGGTCACTGACGCTTCCTCAGGACTCCATGTTTCTTCATCTAACACAATGCCAAAAAGTTTACATCTAAAAAAGCAAATATACATAGATATGTTAAATACATAAAAATGCATATAGTGCATCTGTTTTATGTTTTTTCCTCATTTCTTACAGTATAGAGTATATATTTGATTATGTTGTTCTCATAGACCACATGCATTTTCATGTATTTGGATAGTGTCAGAGCTATCTGCTATTTCCTGCCATACCCCACATTTCCTTTTGTCTCATAATTATGCTGGGTATCCTTGCTGGCCAATGGAATGTACAGGAAAGGCAGGTAAGCTTCAGCAGTAGGTGGACGTTCCAGAGCGTTACCATTTGGACATATTGAACTCATGATGGGAGGGTTCTGAAGGCTGCTACAGGTATGTGCAGGTACATCTAGTAACCTGCACTGCATACCTGCAGCAATTTTTTTTGTTCAATTCAAATAACAGATTACCTTTAAAACCTATATTTCATGTACATGGGTATGCTATAATGTCAATGCTATAGACCCTACAGATGTTAGTATTATGTAAATCCAAAAAAGATGAGCGTAGTAGGACAGGGTTTTTGTCCCTGCCAAGTCCTTGATGCACACATGCGCCCTCTAGAGGATTCTTCATTGGAATATATGGAAAAATTTCAGGCTACTCTCCCCTATATTTCTCTGGATGTCATCACTGAGCATTACCAATATATTACTTTTTTTTTTGGTTTTTTATAGCATCATAGAGGTGAACACTTTGTGCCCTCTACAATTGGAATATTCCACACTTACACATCATACTGCAGGGCCAGACCACAGTTTGCTCGATGGTTACTGTAGAAACGATTTTCCAGATCCAGCTTTGTTTCACCAATCAAGTCATCTGATCCGATAAGGTCATGGTCAAACACTGAGATTGTCAGTTCTGAGTCCATTGGAAAGGAGATCGTCATTTCGAACACCCTGCACATTGGACGAAGGGAGATAATAAGAAAGAGCAGAAGCACTATAAAAAATAACAAAAAACACCCAACAATTGACTCCGGTATTACAGCACTAAGTATACACACAGCTGAAAACACTGAAAAGGTTAGTTTTCAGTCTTTTTTTTATTGTTTCCCCATGTGTATGTGACTAATGTCAGCATTGAGGTGTATAGGTAAAAATTCACAGAGCTATTTTTCCAGCAAAACTCTATGCACTTTCATGCTATGCGAATGCTGAAAAATGTAATGTTTCTAAGTTATTTTCTCTCCAGGTCAGATGTTTGTGTGTGGACCAGGAAAATACTGCATTATGGCCAATAGATGGAGTCATAGTAAATACGTTTTATTTCCTATATCAGGTGCCCATATTTAGGTATTTTCCCGATCTACTCTGTTCTGTATGACTGAAGAACATCCGACCTGGATAGAAAATAGCCTAGTAACATTTGATTTTGCCAGCATTCACACACAACAAATGTACGTGCAATTTTGCAGGAAAAATAGCTCTATAAATGTCTTAAATATACACCCCCAAGAGTTCAAATATCCCATATTTTTTGTTTGCTTTGTTTGGAAAGAATAGGGAAGGGTTGAAGGCTTTATCAGTCTATTTTATCCTGCTGGGAGGAGATATCCCTTCACTTCCTGTCTTGCTGCCACAAAAGGAATTCTCTCTAAAGTGAGGGGAATTCCCTTCTAAGACAGTGACAATGGCCATCAGGACAAAAACAAAGGTAAATCTTCCCAGCAGGTCCATCGACCGCATAAAAGACCTGCAGAGAGTCTAACCCTTCAGCAACCTATTAAAAACTACAAAAGAATACGGTTTTAAAGCAACAAGTTCACTTAATGGGCAGCTCCACAAGCAGTAATACATGCTCACCTTCTCTGTGCTACCCCACTGTTAGGATTAACTGCCAGAAACGAAGGAAATTTCCTTATATTTAAAGGTAATGGGAGCATGTGACCCATTCCTATGACATGACACCATTGGTTCTTTCTGATTGGTTTCACACTGTCACATACCAATTGGGAGTCTTTCTATGAATGCAATGGGGGGGGGGGGGGCAAGTATAAACAGCTGATGGGGCTGCCATTAGAGTCAACCTGTTACTTTGCCCTGCATACACAAAGCACAGCTTTTACTGTAAGGAAAAGTATATGTAAGCTTGGCACTTCAGCGCTCAGAAATGGTGGATGTCATGTAAACCATAAATCTCAAAATCATTCAACGACCCGGTCTGGAAAAAAGGTGGTGATGCAGCCCTCCTCAGATCGAGGAAATCCAACACTGCACAAAACCCAAACAGAGAGGGAGCAAACGCCTAGGGCAATTATCTTTCAACACTTTATTGAAGGGTAAAAGAAAACATAATGTACTCATAAGCCAAGTGGGCAAAGAATAGGTATATAGAAGGTATATGCACAAAGCACAAAGTCACAAAGTACGTTCTCCAGCTCCAACAAGAGAAAAGATGACAATGCCCACTTTCGCGTTTCAGGGAACTAGCCCCCTTTCTCAGAGAAGGAGAGTACCCTTTTGATGGGATGCTAGCAGGCAGCAGATATGGGTCAAAAAAAGGTCCCGGGGGCACAGTTTGGAGCATATTAAGTCATAATAGTAATTTCCGTATCCTGGATAGTACCTCGTAATAACAGATACCTACCGTCTGAACCTGCTATCTGTTTAGTGCAACTAAAAGGTAATGCAAATAACTTTATGTGTGGTAGGTCTTGTTCACACTGTGGAACAAATAGGGCACTTGTCCGACAATCCTAACTTCTGATAAGTGCCCCTCAAAAGGACAGGTCCCAAAGTGCTTGGGGAAATCCAAAGTTTGGCAGTTGTCACTAGAACAGGGGGTGATTGAGTTAATCCAAAATTTGACAAATAGCCATAAAATCCCAAAAAGTTTTAACCACAAAATAAAAAGAATTTGGCTGCAGTTCCATGTTAAAGTAAAGTGTTGACAGAAGGGCATGTTAGGGGTGCAGCATTTCCTACAACACTGTGACTGACAAAAGGATAGAATTCATACAAGACTCACCCACTTGGCAATAATGTTGGAAATGTACAACTAATGTACTGCCATGGCTTGTGCTCAACGCCTTCACAAATTACTGTAGGAAGCTACTGTGTTTGCTAAAAATCCTTTTAAGTATATATAATTTTAATTTTTTATTTTTTTTTCTGGTATTTTTGCTTTTATTCCTTGAATCCTAATGTATTTCAATGAGGCTCAAGCTGGGCAGTTTATAAGAGCAGTAATTTTCTAGCGAAACATTTGTCTCAATGACTTGTAAAAATAGGATCCGGCTGCGGGGAACAACATCGATGCTACATCATTAATTCAGTCAGGTTGCAAATAGGATTCTCCTTTATTTCACCAATAAATAACCTTTCTCTCCCACCTACACTCTGCAATCCTTGTTAGAGGATGATAAACGGCAGACCAACTTGATAACCAGACATATAGTGCAGCCTGGAAGTAATAAGATATATCAGGCTCTATGTTAGTGTCTTATACATGGTTATTCAATAAAACACAGGAGGCTTAGTTAAACTCTTGTTGGAAAAGATCCTGTGGGTTGTGAAGCACTAAGGTCCTGGTCTAAGAATCCAACTTCGTGTTCGGGATCCCCCTGCTCCGAGGCCCCCTTAGAGCAACCCATGACCCTATTTTTTTAAAACCTTTATACATACCTTTTCCTAAAGCTTTTCTTTTTCCTCTGGTGGTGGGCAGTTTTCAAATGCTGCCATTCTATGCAGCATTCTCCTGTAAGTGCAGGACCAGCACACTCTAGGCTCACAGGATTTGGGTTGAATGACGCTGGGCGTATTCACTCTGGATTGGTGAGTCCTCTGGGGGGAGCCCCAGTTGACTGCAAAAAAACACACAAGGGTGCAAGTTTCTTGTGCTTTACCACCAAACAATTTATGAAAACCCCACAGCCAAGTGCATACTCACAAACCTATAAAAACAGCAGGCCTGACACATAGATGCTTCAGTCTCCGCTGAAGAAGATAGAGAGTCTCCCGAAACGCGTCAGCTCCCCAACCAGATGGTCTAACAATGGGATGTATTTCCACAGATGAAGCTACGTTACATGCCTGCTGTTTTTATGTTTGTGAGTATCCACTTGGTTGTGGGGTTTTAATAACTGGCTTGGTGGTAATGCACGAGGCGCTGATGAAACAAAGCTTGAACTCTTTGGCCTGAATGGCAAGTGTCATATTAGGAGAAAACCAGGCACTGCTCATCGCTTGGCCAATACCATCCCTACAGTGAAGCATGGAGGTGGCAGCATCATGCTGTGGGGATGTTTATCAGTGGCAGGAACTGGGAGACTAGTCAGGATCCAGGGAAAGATGCATGCAGCAATGTACAGAGACATCCTTGATGAAAACCTTCCAACAGGACAACGACCCTAAGCACACAGCCAAGATAACAAAGGAGTGGCTGAGGGACAACTCTGTGAATGTCCTTGAGTGGCCCAGTCAGAGCCCAGACTTGAACCCGATTGAACATCTCTGGAGAGATCTGAAAATGGCTGTGCACCGACGATCCCCATCCAACCTGATGGAGCTTGAGAGGTCCTTCAAAGAAGAATGGGAGAAACTGCCCAAAAATAGATGTGCCAAGCTTGTAGCATCATACTCAAAAAGACTTGAGGCCTATTTTTTTTTGTTTTTTATTTGTATTAAATTTGCAAAGATTTTAAACAAACTTCTTTCATGTTGTCATTATGGGGAATTGTTTGTAGAAGTTTTAGGAAAATAATGAATTTGTTCCATTTTGAAGTAAGGCTGTAACATAACAAAATGTGGAAAAAGTGAAGCGCTCTGAATACTTTCCGGATGCACTGTATATTGTAATATAGGGAGCCCGGGATCACCAGCCAGCCACTTCTAAAAGTAAACATTCTTTATTGTACTCTTGAAATTAAGCAAACACAACAGCTTTCTTCAGCAAAACAAACCAAAAACAGTCTGTAATTCTGGTGTAATAAAAGAAAAATGGATGGATCACTGCCAGTATACCAGTCCCACACCAGGGTTTTAGGTTCCCATCTGCTTCGGGGTCCTGCAAAAGCCGCAGGAGCTCAGCAAACAACGCCTCAGTTGCCTGACAGTCCACATTTTCTCATAGCTGTAACTTCTCCACTCCACCTCACCAACACCTGCTGGCTGTTTTCTGTTCTTTTTCTGGCCTCCTGCAGATGGGTTAACCCCTTCAGGGCCAAAGCCCCTATAATCAGGGTGAGCGGATCTCTGAGCCTCTGAATTTTGGGTCCCAAATGAGGACCAATCCAGAGAGTAAATCAGTCCTCTCCTCTCTGACCAGACTACCCCAGAACCATTTACCCTGCATGGATGAGAACCCCTGAGTACTAAAAATGAGTTCCCATCATCCCCTTAAAGGGGACACAACACAAATAATGGGGAAATATACTGCCAATCCAGGACTAGTCTCTGGCATCCTGTGCATAATATACATAATATACGGTGTGTGTGTGTGTGCGTGCACACTATATTTCTTTCTTTACAGAAAGAATAGATTAGTATTACATATACACTATATTGTCAAAAGTATTGTGACGCCTGCCTTTACACGCACATGAACCTTAATGGCGTCTCAGTCTTAGTCCGTAGGGTTCAACATTGAGTTGGCCCACCCTTTGCAGCTATAACACCTTCAGCTCTTCTGGGAAGGCTGTCCACAAGGTTTAGGAGTGTGTCTATGGGAATGTTTGACCATTCTTCCAGAAGAGCATTTGTGAAGTCAGGCACTAATGTGGCAAGAAAGCCTGGCTCGCATTCTTCGCTCTAATTCATCCCAAAGGTAATCTATCTGGTTGAGATCAGGACTCTGCGCAGGCCAGTCAAGTTCCTCCACCCCAAACTCGCTCATCCATGTCTTTATGGACCTTGCTTTGTGCACTGGTGCGCAGTCATGTTGGAACAGGAAGGGGCCATCCCCAAACTGTTCTCACAAAGTTGGTAGCATGAAATTGTCCAATATGTCTTAGAATGCTGACGCCTTAAGAGTTCCCTTCACTGGAACTAAGGGGCCAAGCCCAAACCCTGAAAAACAACTCCACACCATAATCTCCCCTCCCCCAAAGGATTTGGACAAGTGCACAAGCAAGGTCCATAAAGACATATGTGACTGAGTTTGGGGTGGAGGAACTTAACTAACCTCAGCCCAAAAGAACACCTACTGGATGAATTAAAGGGGCGATTGTGAGCCAGGCCTTCTCATCCAACATCAGTGCCTGACCTCACAAATGCGCTCCTGGAAGAATAGTCAAACATTCCCATAGACACACTCCTAAACCTTGTGGACAGCCTTCCCAGAAGAGTTGAAGCTGTTATAGCTGCAAAGGGTGGGCCAACTCAATATTGAACCCTACGGACTAAGACTGGGATGCCATTAAAGTTCATGTGCGTGTAAAGGCAGGTGTCCCAATACTTTTGGTAATAAAGTGTATATACTGTATATATAGACAGGGAAATTCCTAGGGTTGCCACCTTTTCTTCAAGCCAAACCTGAACATTTTAGCAGCCTGGGACAAGGAGCCCCAAGGAGAGTAGTCATGTGGTGCACATAGCGTGCTGCAGCGAACAGTGTTTGTGGCCAAATTGCTATTGCTGACATCATCACCCCGCCCCCCCAGTGATGCCAAACCCGCCCTCATATAGACACCCACAGCGCCCGAATGGCAACAGATTTGTGTACGACTATCTTGGTTACTTGGGGAGCCACAGCCTGGTCTGAATAATGTGTCCGGGTTTCAGCCCGCCTGAAACCCGAACGCATGATTCAAAACCCGAACTGTCCAGGTAAATTCCGGACAGGTAGCAACCCTAGCAATGCCCCCTGTGACTGCAGATGATTGGGGACCTTAACCACTAGCTGCCTGCCCACTGTCATATGACGGTGGGACGAGGCAGCTCTCGTTCTGGGCAGACGTCATATGATGTGATTGCCCTCCCGAGCCACTAGGGGGCGCGCGCGCGCCGTCGCGTCACTGGGGACCCAATGCGCGTGCCCAAGCGCCCAGCAACCGAGCAGGACCGTGGATCTGTGTATGTAAACACACAGATCCATGTCCTGTCAGAGGAGAGGAGACCGATGGTGTGTCCCTTGTACAAAGGGGCACCGATCGGTCACCTCCCCCAGTCAGTCCCCTCCCCCCACAGTTAGAATCACCTGCCTAGGACACACATTAACCCCTTGATCACCCCCTAGTGTTAACCCCTTCCCTGCCAGTCACATTTACTGGTGTCTAGTGTGGGTATTCCTGTTAATATGAGGATAATAAAATGAGAGAGGGGCAAATCATAAATAACTGTGTTTTACTTATATCAGGACACGTCTGTGACACTTGTTACTGAGTGTATTTATGACTTTATAAATACACCTGGTTACCAGAGCCACAGGAGTGTCCTGATGTAAATTAAAAAAAAAAAAACAATTATTCATAAATGGTCCCTCTCACTTGGTATTTTATTAACATTAATTTTATTTTTTAACTCCTATTTTGTCATATTTTATATTTTACTTTTCATTGATGAGTATTTGAGCCCCTGATTTCATGTCAACTACACATCTCGGCCATTCACCATGATCACAGTTGCAATGCAAACATTTATTAAATTCTTTTTTTTTTATTTCAATAATGTGGGTATATTTATTCAATATTTGCAAAAGAGAGACCATTCCTTTAATGTCATAGGAAAGGTATGCTAATAATTAGACATTTGAATTACAATTGTGTCAGGGTTGTGCACAGAGATAAAGGTGACAGCAAAACCACAAACTGGAATTTGTTGCCTTCAGAATCGCCTGTTACAGCAAATTACAGCTGAACAGAGTGTCAATTGTAGGAGGACAATATCCCCTGCTGGTCATTCTAATGAACTACAACAATACAATTTTTCACAATTGTTACAACTATTCCAGTATATGCCAAGTTTATAGTTGGCACACCTCTACCAAAATTGAAATATACATTTTAGATGGAGCGTTCCTTTAAGCTCACCCTTCTAGGATACAGACTGTTGTACAGTGCGAACAAACTTGAGGCGACTGTGCGAAGGTTTTAAAACTTATGCCCCGTACACACGGTCGGATTTTCCGACGGAAAAAGTGCGATCGGAATTGTGTTGTCGGAAATTCCGATCGTGTGTGGGCTCCATTGGACTTTTTCTGTCGGAATTTCCGACACACAAAGTTTGAGAGCAGGATATAAAATTTCCCGACAACAAAATCCGATCGTTTAAATTCCGATCGTGTGTACACAAATCCGACGCACAAAGTGCCACGCATGCTTAGAATAAATTAGGAGACGAAAGCTATTGGCTACTGCCCTGCTTATAGTCCCGACGTACGTGTTGTATGTCACCGCGTTCAGAGCGATCAGATTTTCCGACAACTTTGTGCGATCGTGTGAATGCAAGACAAGTTTGGCCCAAAATCAATCAGAAAAAATCAGATGGATTTTGTTGTCGGAATGTCCGATCAATGTCCGATCATGTGTACAGGGCATAACAGTACAAGGAAAAATATGGAAGAAATACTAAAAGAAAGGAAAGAAGCTGAAAACTTTCATCTGATTTATTACTGCACTATACTGATGCAGCAGAGATAAACCAGTACTGTGTTTTTTGTTTTTTTTTAGCTTATGTAAAAGTTGCACTGAATGGTGCACATTCATTTGAGAACGAGAAAGAATAGTCTGACCATGGTTTTTGTACCTTTTTCTCCAACAAGCAGCTCTTTCCATATTTGTAATTGAATAGCGCAAAGGGAGTTTGGGAAAAAAGGCCTGTCAGTTGTCCGATTGGCAGAGGAGCCCGGAGTGAGGTGTCAATGAAGAGGTGAGAGCCGTCTGTTCTGTATAAACATAAAATTTCTTTATTTCACCCAATAATAATAATAATAATATTAATTATTGGGTGAAAAAAAAAATATATGTTATGTTTATACAAAACAGACAACTCCCACCTATTCTTTGACCCCTCACTCTGGGCGCCCCTGCCAATTGGACAAGTGACAGGTGTTATTTACAAACTCCCTTAGCATTTGATTCGGTACACCCACCAGAAAATCCCACTAAGGACCCAGGTTGGGAAACCCCCGAGGAACTGAGAGCGACTACCGCAACCCTGAGTGGAGACAGGTTTTTTTCACCTGTTCACTGAAGGTTGCATGTTTTCCACCCTGTCGGGTGACCGCCGACTAAACAGTTGTAAGTCATTATATACTGCAGGGCTGTCTTTAATATTGATTGGACCCTTTCTTTTGGGCCCCCCAGCTCCCCCCCACTCTAGGAGCTAGACTCAAAATCAGGTCAGGTAGCAATTGCGATTGGTTGCCAGAGGTTACAGCATATCATTACTGCTCATTGACTGGATGCTAGAGGTTACAGCACACATTACGCCTCATTAATTGGTTGCTAGAGGTTACAGCACACCATTTCTGCTAACCGATTGGTTGCTAGAGGTTACTGCACACCCTAAGTTGCTAGATGTTAAATGTTTACCGCTCACTCATTGGTTGCTAGAGGTTACATGCTTATCGCTCACTGGTTGCTAGAGGTTACATGCTTACCACTCACTGATTAGTTGCTAGACGTTACATGCCTAACACTCACTGCCTGGTTGCTAGAGGTTACATGCTTACCGCTCAGTGATTGGTTGCTAGAGGTTACTGTGCATCATTACCACTTACTTATTGGTTGCTAGAGGTCACAGCACATCAATACAGCTTACTGATTGGTTGCTGAAGGTTACAGCACATCATCTTCTCACTGCCTGCACATCATGGACTGGGGAGGTGAGGGGACCCGCCAATAGGCAGAAAACTCCTAGAACTTGCTATTAGCATAGAGCAGAGCAGAGCATACACAGCTATGAAGGTTAACTGAGTGCAGCTAGGAACAGAGCTCAATAGGAGCAGTATCCCCGAAGACAGGCTGCCAGGAATAAATTACTAGTCATGCTACCTGCAGTAGAGTAGTGTGGAGGGATGAGCTACATACAGAGTGCAGGGTTCAGGGGTGTGCTATGTACCGGGTGCAGGATTGAGGGGCGAGCTGTGTAGGGGGTTCAGGATTAAGGGTGAGCTGTGTACGGAGTGCAGGATTTAGGCGTGAGCTGTGTGTGAAGTGCAGGACTGAGGGGTGAGCTGTGTATGGAGTGCAGGGTTTAGGGGTGAGCTGTGTACGGGGAGCAAGATTGAGGGGTGAGCCGGATCTCGGAAGTGGAGGAACTCGGCTGAAAAAAAGCCAATGGGCAGCAGAGTCATCTGCTTTGGGCCCCCAACCATGGCAGGGCCCTGGGCAGATGCCCCGTTTGCCCTGCGGTAAAGATGGCCCTGATATACTGTATCTCTTTCCTTCCCACTGCTTTTCTAGTCTTATACTCTCTTTTAAGCATCATAATCAATATCTTTACAGTTTACAACACTCAGGGCCACTGATAACGCAGTACAGCCAGCTCCTGTACTGGGCCCAGGTCCAATCAGTTCAAAAGGGGGGTCTGGGCCCCTGCTAAGCAGGATTGCCAGCTGTACTGTCTTTTATTTTTGCAGACACCGATCCTCTTCTGTCTTCCACTGCAGCACTGCCAGCTTCTCCTTTTCTCCCTCCCTCCGACTGCACTGCAAGCACATTGGTTCTAGCTCATGCGCCCCTTCCATTTGCTATGCAGGCCCCGTGTGTGCCCCTTTCCACCACAGCGCTACTGGCTCCCCCCCCCCTCTCCTGCTGGCAGCTGCTGCAGGCACATGAAGAATGTAATTTACTTGCCCCTTTCCTGAATGAGCACAGTGCGTGATTGGTACCAATCACTCCTGTGTCCGTTCATTACTGAAGCCTAGTAAACTGTGTTTACTAAGGCAGTGTTTCTCAACTCCAGTCCTCAAGGCGCCCCAACAGGTCATGTTTTCAGGCCTTCCATTATTTTGCACAGGTGATTTGATCAGTTTCAATGCCTTAGTAATTACCACAGCCCTTTGGGGAAATCCTGAAAACATGACCTGTTGGGGCACCTTGAGGCCTGGAGTTGAGAAACACTGTACTAGGCTTCAGTTTCATCTGCGCAGCTGAGGCTGTAGAGAAATGAACTGGTAAATCTATGTCCTCAGTCACTTTCGGCCAGGGGGATGTGTGGTTTGAGGGGGATCCTGCCAGATAGGCTGTATGGGGCCCCACTATTTCTAACAGCAGCCCTGACTACACTATAAGGACTCTCCTGCGTCCCTCTTTTCTTTTCCAGTGGGCACTCTAAGCCATGCCAGGCCAGCTCTTTAGCACCATATCCTTCGGACCCAGTTTGACCACCACACCTCAGACATCATTCCGTATTTGGTAATCTTCAATTAAAGTAGAACACATTCTAAAACTATATTTTAGCTTTAGGGCCCATTCACACTATCGGAGTGCATTAACACACACTTGTTGACACGTGTTATGTCATGTGTCAACATTCTTTGTGTTAGGGCAGCCCATTCAAAATGAATGGGCTGCCAACATACCAAAAATGGTGTATGCAAGTTTTTTTTGCCAGCACACAACGAGTCAGTGACCCCTATTTCAGTGACAACAGTCAAAGGTTGTGATTAGCCCCAACTTGAGGGTAACTTCCTCTGACTTTCGGTCCCGGAAACACGACAGGGAGTGCGTAAAAATCTGCCCAGAAAGTGGTCATTAGAATTGTGAGTTTCTCATTGGTGGAGATCCTCTATATTGCTTATATTATATAAGTAAATGGTAAATTATAATATTTTGGATTTCATTTTTGTCCTGATGACAGTAGTAATGGTGGATTTTCCCGACTAGCCTTTTCAAAGTGAAAAATGTTTTTGCTTGAGTTCTACTATAAGTAACCAGTACAGCAGCCTTGACATATTGATAAAATTATGCAAAGATAAAAAACTGAGAAAATTATCCCAGCATTAATAGTGCTAAGCAATATACCTGATACCTATCAGGAAGCCTGCGACCCCCCCTTGCTCAGGGAGGTCATACAGTGCTTGACTGGATCTCTGATCCACTGAAGTAGACAGGGGGTTGTAGGCTTTCTGACAGTAAAAGACAATAGAGTACAATAGGACGAGTCAGAGTGTGACGAAACGCGTGTCGGGAGGAGTGGCACGTTGACGTCATCGCGTTGTGAATCCGAGTGGATAGGTGTTCGCAAGCCGTCTGGCTTTTAACCTTGATGTTTTATCCTTTACTTCTTCACGGGAGTCCATCCCTCATTATAAGGAAATACCAGGTTCTAGTGTTTTTCACCTGCGCTGACTCAAAGGATCGGATCCCAGTTTAGGAATCTATTCAGTGGTGTGGATATAAGGCTCATTTATCGCCGGTGTGTGGTGAATGCATTACCAACAGGGCTCATTTGTACACGAGGTGTTTTTTCGGTGATGGTATTCAGGCTTTGAAAGATTTCTCTTGGTTCTGATGGGTCACGAAGCAACTCTTCTACTTTAAAGACTTTTTATGGATATTTCCACACAAGGACTTATGTTTTGTGTATGATTTGTTTATCCTGTATATGTATTGCACTGTATACTTTCAGTTATATTGCTTACCGCTATTAATGCTGGGATAATTTTCTCCATTTTTTATCCTTGCATAATTTTATCATTTCTTTTATTTGTATAAACGCAGCTTTTAGTACATTGATTTTATTTTTCCATTTGAGCGCTGGGATCAGTGACACTTTCGTGCTACTCATATCTTTTATAAGCCTTGACATATTGTTTAAAGCAATATCCTATTTAGAGTTCATGCTACTTACTCTCCAAACACTGGGTTCAGCTGTTTGGGTATGTATCTCTCCTTGCTGTCCATCGTCTGTTCACCAACTTTCACTACTATGTAAGGATCTGCTTTTCCATTAGGGTCAGCTGGAGCCAAGTTTGTTGCCTATGATAAAAACAAAGTTAATTTTACATTACTTGCCTATATCTCTTTACAATTATAGCTAACGCTACAAACATAAAAATTAAAGCAAAACGCCACCCAAAACAGATTTCTATATCTTGGGTGTATTGGGGTAGGGTTCATTACCTTTGGTCTCTTCTGATTCCTTGGATTCAATCACAGAGATTTCCCACTAGCTGTTCTCTAGAGCCGTTAGATTTTGACAATGCAAGTAGCAGTCTTATTGGTTGTAGGGCCTTGTTAATCTCACTTTAACCACCAATGTCCGCACAGCCATCACAGCCTATCCCTTGCATGTTTACATGTATCATTACCCAGGGCCGTTGCAAGGATTTTGGACCACTACAGTGGTTTCCAGGTTCCATGGGGATCAAGCTGGACCAATATAACTACATGAAAATTGCCATACCTGGCATTTAGCTTTAAGTACACTTGGGCAGTTAATCTGGAGGCACAATCTAGGAACCTAGATAAAAAGCTATTATAATAATGTTGAGGATCAAAACAGCCATCTTGCTTGAAGGATCAGATATTACACCCAACATCCATGATTAGCTCCCTTGCATCTGCCTTTAAAGTATCTGAAAAAGACAGCTTTTTTTTGTTTTAGAATAGGGGATGCTCAAGACCCCTGTTAGTTTTTGGGTTTTTTGGGCTCCTATTGGGAATATTTTCCTTCACTTCCAGACAGATCCATAAGTACAAGAAAATCTTTGCAAAGTGAGGTAAAATCCTCTCGTTGTTTTCACTGGAACAAATATCGCCATTTAAAAATTCCCCTATATTCCTTTTCCAATGATAACTCAAAATTTTGGATTTGCCCTCATTTTCAGTCCTAGTGAAACTGTCGCCAGGACAAATAGGTAGGTCAAATACCACATGGGACACCGACAGAGGATCTAACCCTTCCCCACTCCATCCGAAAGATAAAATTTAAATGGCTCTATATACATAACAAGGTAAACCTGTTGCTCTGTCCTTTATGGTTCACTTTAAGCAAGGAATTGAAGAGCAGTGTAGTCAATCTTTACCTGAATTATGTGTCCACCAGCTAATGCCATGTGTCCACCAGCTAAGTCCACCAGCTAATGCGAGCCACATACCTTGACAATGTAAATGCGGACAAGTACTTTCACTGGCCGGTTTCTGGGGACGCCTCTCATTATTTGGTACTCATCAGTGGCTTGCCCAGATGGGTAGATATAGAAAGAGCCCTACAGAGAGCACAATTATAGGAAGGAAATCAGTGTTGGTTCTCTATACTGAAGAATGGTGCACAGTAGCTCACACATCACTAAACATACCTTGTATTTTCCCATAAAATTATCATCATCGTTAGCATCCTCATCATCCAACGCCTTGCCCTTGTACAGAGGAAACACAAACAGCCAATCTTCAAACTTGTCAAACTCATCTTCCAGTTCTCCTTTGTATACCTGCAAAAAAAGTGTTTAATTTAAAGGGGTTGTATACATTTTATTTTTTAGATGCACATAAACAAGAGATCAGCATCGTATAAATACTATTATCAATATGTGTTAAAATCCAACTACAGGAAATCTACCCTTGCAGTTGGACCCCCACACTGAAAGGGTTAACCACTGATTAGGTCTAGGGGTGCAGAGATGAGAAATAATACTTTGTTGCTCCCTCCATCTTGCGACCTCTCCCGCAAAGCCTCCCTTCTAAGGACTTACTGGCCATGGTCACATGCCTGCCTCCTTCATGTACAATGCAGGGTTAATAGCTCTGCATTTTACATGAAGATGGCAAGTGATGGCTCAAAGCACTGAGCACCAAAGGGAGAAGATGACAGCACCAGAGCCTGCTATATTAAATAAAATGGCAATAATATGGACCAGCGAGCATGTAAAAAAAAGCTAAAATCACATACAGAAATATTTAAAGAAGAACTGTACTCTGGAAGGTTTGCCAAAAAAAGGCAAGTTGAATGTAGGGATGAGCTAAGATTCGGGCCAAACTCAGTTCGACCTAAACCTGCGTGAAACTATCACATAATATCAGGCCACTGGCCCAATCAGCAGTGGGTGTGGAATACTCTGTTCTGCAGCTGTGCATAAACAAGAAGACGATGACATCATCAACCTAATCTGGCCACAGTACATACCTTAGCTAAGAGCAAACAACCAGTCTCCAGTAGTTCTTGTAGTCTGCTTGTAGCTAAACTTTTTTCCCATTACTGTCTCTTACCATACTTTTTTTTTGCTATGTAAGGAGGCAGCCATCTTAATAGAGGCAGGGTTTAGAGTCCCTATGTCGGAGCTTTCAGCAAAGTGAAGGTTAGCAGTGCAGTAGTGACATCACCAAATCACACTTCAAATCTCCTGAGATTAGCAGCCACAGGCAGCAGTGCCTTAGATCTCACACTGCAGATATATACTGTAGCTTTGAGCCTATGAGGCTATAGGCACAAGAGCCAATAGGTACCCTTGCATACCAGTAAGTACACTGAAATTTTCAGGAGGAATTCCAGACAAATGGGAGGTTTGTTGGATACTGCTTAGGCACAATTAACATCTGCAAATGTTCCCAATAACCTAGCAAATCTTCACTTTTGAGTTCAAGTCAACTTCAAAATATGGGCTTGATTAGTTTAGATGTGATTCTATTATGTACAGAACTAAAAATAAGGAGTTGTGCAACCTGGCACAACTCCCAGGGTTTACTTGAACTCCCCAGGCCCGTTTTATAAAAAATAAAAAAAGAAACTTTTAAAGGAAGTGTGGGCTGCCATTGTTGACCACCTTGTTCTAAAAAATATAGTTGTATGGCTATCATGCTAATCTAATAACTTTGGGTCTTTCAATTTGGGACCTGGAGTATTCACATCAGGATCCTGAGTATAAAGTACATGTAAATATGGTCAGGTCGGGAGTAGTGGTGGTTAGGGGCAGAAGTGGCCCTCCAGGTGTCTCATGGGACCAAGGCTTTAGGCTGGGCTGTTGGAGCTCTCAAATGGAAACACAATACAAATTAAAGGCCTTACGATGTAGGTTCTTCCAGTCAGTTAGAGGTCTATATTACTTTAGACCAGGGGGATGGTGTAGCAGAAGGTTTTCAAACCACCATCTGTGCACGTTAACAGACAGCTTAAGTCTGCAAGGGTTGTAGAGCTGATATAGACTGAAATAGGAGGCCTCTGGACAGCCCTGTAATTCTGTAGGCACCTAGTGTACTGATGTCTACAGCTAGAGACCTGCTTACGTACTTATTCTTGGTCGGTGACTCAGTAAGTACTGAATCATTAGTACAGAGACAGCCAGAAAAAAGAAAAAGCTGCCTTCATATTTCTCCAATGACAGGTGTTATTTAAAGTCAGTTATAACACCAAGGAAAATTTATTTTCCAGTTTTCCTTTCTCAAAAATAATAGATTACCCTAGATCCAATGTCCTGAAATTATGTGAAATATACACATAAATAGGAAAAAGTGATAGGTTTATTAGAGCTGATTTAACAGTAAAAATAAAAAACTCTGCTGAAAAGCAGAGAAAATAAATGGCTTCAGCTTTTCCTACTAACTTGAAATGTGATTTTTTTTTTTTTTTAAGAGAAAGCATCCCTTTCCTTTGCAACAGCTTACAAAAACCTCTGCCAAATATGAAAAAAAAAATCAGCTTAAGGCCCCTTTCACACTTATACGACTTGTCCCACGATTTTGTACTGCAAAATCGTATGACAAGTCATTCTCCATGATTTTCAATGACTACCATTCATATTGGCACGACTTTAAGTCGTGCCGACTTGAAAGTAGTCCCTGCACTACTTTGGTCCAACTTCTATGCGAGTTGTACTCCATAGACCTCAATGTTAAACCCTGAAGTAGCATGCAAATCGTGCCTGAATAATATAGACAAGACTTCAGTACGACTTTGTAAGCACAAGCCTGGCTCGCTGATCGGGAAAGGAAAACTTTTTTTTCCTTTCCCGATGAGCGACAGGCAGTGCTGACAGCTGTCTGGTATGAATCCAGAGGGGGAACTCCACGCCAAGTTTTAAATGAAAAAAACGGCGTGGGTTACCCCCCAGGGGCATACCAGGCCCTTAGGTCTGGTATGAATCTAAGGCCAGGGTTGTCGGGAAGAGGCCCTTGTCCTCATCAACATGGGGACAAGGTGCTTTGGGGTGGGGGGCCGCAGGGCACCCCCCATGCCCCAAAGCATCCACCCCCCATGTTGAGGGCATGCAGCCTGGTACGGTCCAGGAGGGGGGGGGGGGCGCTCGCTCGTCCCCACCCCCATTCCTGACCGGCCGGGCTGCGTGCTCGGATAAGGGTCTGGTATGGATTTTGGGGGGACCCCCATGCCGATTTTTCTGCGTAGGGGGTTCCCCTTACAATCCATACCAGACCTAAGGGCCTGGTATGCCCCTGGGGGGAACCCAAGCCAGTTTTTTTTTTTTAAACTTGGCGTGGAGATCCCCCTTATGATTCATACCAACTACTGTATGTTTTCATTTGTAAATGCCAAAAATGTGGCAAATTCATACAAAGTAGTACTGCTCCCATATCGCGGTAAAATCGTGGTAAAATCGCGGCCGCGAAATCGCGGTAAAATCGCGCGACTTTGAAATCGTATAAGTGTGAAAGGGGCCTAAAGCTGAACTAGGCCCACCTCTCTTTCAGTGATGTGACGTCTACAAGCTCCCTCACCAGTGCCAACACTTGACCTTCTTCCAGGTTTGGGATCTTCGGCCACCTTCATTGGTCTCACCAGAATGACATAGCTTCCCGTGCATGCACAGGACATTTATCATGGCAGATGCCAAAATTGTACACTGAGCTCTGTATATGCAGCTCAGTGTACATTGTAAAGAAAATTGCAAACTGGCTGGTAAGGATCCTTTCTTGCAGTAGAGACATACACTTACACGGCCACTTTTATTAGGTACACCTTGCTCGGTCGGGTTGGCCCCCCTTTTGCTCTCTGCCTTAATTCTTCGTGGCATAGATTCAACAAGGTGTTGGAAACATTACTCAGAGATTTTGGTCCATATTGACAGGACAGCATCACACAGTTGCTGCAGATTGGTCAGCTGCACATCCATGATGCAAATCTCACTCTCCACCACATCCAAGTTGGATTGAGATCTGTGGAGGCCATTGGAGTACAGTGACCTTATTGTCATATTCAAGAAACCAGTGGTGAGATGATTGGAGCTTTGTGACATGGAGTATTACCCTGCTGGAAGGAGCCATCAGAAGATGGGTACACTGTAGTCATAAAAGGATGGACATGGTCAGCAACAATACTCAGGTAGGCTGTGGCCTTTAAATGATGCTCAATTGGTACTAAAGGCCCAAAGTGTGCCAAGAAAATATCCCCCCACACCATTCCACCACCACCACCAGCCTGAACCGTTGATACAAGGCAGGATGGATCCATGCTTTTATGTTGTTTATGCCAAATTCTGCCCCTACCATCTGAATGTTGCAGCTGAAATAGAGACTCTTTTTCAATCTTCTATTGTCCAATTTTGGTGAGCCTGTGCGAATTGTAGCCTCAGTTTCCTGTTCTTAGCTGACAGGAGTGGCACTCGGTGTGGCCTTCTGCTGCTGTAGCCCATCTGCTTCAAAGTTCATTGCGTTGTGCATTCAGAGATTTTATTCTGCATACCTTGGTTGTAACAAGTGGTTATTTGAGTTAATGTTGTCTTTCTATAAACTCGAACCAGTCTGCCCATTCTCCTCTGACCTCTGACATCAACAAGGCACTGTTGTCCACGTAAATGACACTCACTGGATATTTTCTATTTTTTAGGACCATTCTCTGTAAATCCGAGAGATGGATGTGTGTGAAAATCCCAGATCAGCAGCTTTTGAAATACTCAGACCAGCCCGTCTGGCACCAACGACCATGCCACGTTCAAAATCACTTAAATCCCCTTTCTTCCCCATTCTGATGCACGGTTTGAACTTCAGCAAGTCACCTTCACCATGTCTAGATTAGCTTTGCCACATCATCCCTTTAATCCAGGACACACATTAATTACACAGGTTCTGTGGCTGATTAGGGTGGTAATTAAACTCATTTGGTGCCTTATCTGCATTAAATCAGCCTCAGAACCTGTGTAATTAATATGTGTCCTGGATTAAAGGGATGATGTGGCAACCCTAGTCTAGATGCCTAAATGCAATGAGCTGCTGCCATGTGATTGGCTGATTAGCAATCTGTGTTACTAATAGACATGTGTGATTAGTTTCATAAGAATCGAAAATTCGTACGAATTTCTGTAAATTTGTACATTTGGGAGGATCCGAAATACGAATTGCTATGCTTCCGAATTTTGTTCAAAATACGAAATTTCATTTACGAATTATTCGTTATGATGAAGTTAAAAAACCTAGGAAGTCAGCACAGCACAGGGATGGTGGGAGCCCCTCATAATAAATTCATCATAACGAACATTCGTAATTGTTACGAAAAGTTAACGAACCTAACAAAAATTCGTATTTCGTACGAATCCAAATTGAATTTCGGACACGAATTACGAAATACGAATGAATTCTAATACGAAACGGAACGAAACAAAACAAATTTATTGATGGCTCACATGTCTAGTTACTAAGTAATTGAACAGGTGAAGCTAATAATGTGGCCGGTGAGTGTGGTATGTTTCTGCAATAAAAAGCCTGTGTGTTTCCACGTTTTGAATTTTTTATTTAAAATGCTATTTTAAATTCAACCAGTGAACACAAACTCTGCTCCAGTCTATCTCCAGAGACCCAGTTATTCCCCTTTTGGGTGCCACCATTTTGCAAATATGAAAAACGTGTCAAAGACAAATCTTCTCTTCCTGTGATAGTCTAATTTTTAGGTTGAGTGAGTTAAATTACTACATTGTTTACATGCTTTGGTGATGATGATAAGGTAATTCAAATGATCATGTAATTGTTTTGACTGTCAGTGGTGGATCCTTTAAGTATCTGAATTTTTTTCATGTTTTTATAATTGTTTATAACATTTACTTTGTTAATGAAATAAAAGCTTTTTAGATATTTGAGTGTTTTGCAACATCTATAGAAATTAACATTACAGTAATACAGTAAACCATATTAGAAGTAAAACACAAACATACCTTCACTGTGGAAATTGGTTTCCTTTTTGCTTTCACAATTTCCACCTCAACAAATTCCCCCTCCTCTGCAGCATCTAAGGCGTTGATATTGACTCCCTCTGTAATACAAGCACTGGAAGCTATAATACAACAACATAGTATGGCATTTCTACATATAGTTGGGCATCCATCCACATTTGTAATGTGAGCCCCACTGGCATCTGCTCACAGCCTGAAGGGATATGGCCTGATACAGAGCTGTACATATCTGGTCCTTCTGTTATTTGATGGGGTTAAATGTGTATAGTGAAATATCTGCGCTACCCCTGAAATCGTGAAATGACAAAAAATTGGCAAAAAAATGACATAAAAATTACAAAAAAATGAAAAATTACAAAAAATGGTGCTGTGACCTAAATAGCCTAGATATTCAGCTCATAGAAATGTGGGTAGAGTGAAAGTGCGCAACCAAAATATTATTATGTGCAAAAATTGGATACGATGAAACATAAATATGAGTGATATTAAAGTCCACATAGTGCTCCAATAGGTGAAACCGTGATGTCGGACACTCCGAAAAATCACTCTGGTGCTTCTCTTCAGAAGATAAAACAAACAGCGCCGATGCGTGGTGGTGTCAAGGGTGGAGCACCAGTTCTTGACTTCACCATGCGCCAGCTGGCCGGCTTGAGCCGCAGCTGTTATGCCGCGTACACACGGTCGGACTTTTCGGCTACAAAAGTCCGACAGCCTGTTCGACAGACTTTCGACGGACTTCTGTCAGACTTTTGGCGGACTTGCGGCAGACTTTCTTACGAACGGACTTGCCTACATATGATCACACAAAAGTCCGACGGATTCGTACGTGATGACGTACACCGGACTAAAATAAGGAAGTTGATAGCCAGTAGCCAATAGCTGCCCTAGCGTGGGTTTTTGTCCGTCAGACTAGCACACAGACGAGCGGATTTCTGGATCCGGCGTAGTTACAACGTAAAGATTTGAAGCATGTTTCAAATCTAAAGTTCGTCAGATTTGCGGCTGGAAAAGTCCGCTGAAAGTCCGGGGAAGCCCACACACGATCGGATTGTCAGCCAGCTTTAGTCCGTCGGCGTGTGTACGCGGCATTAGAAAGTACTGTTTTACCGTTCTTTGGAGGTCACTGCCTACAAAGTTTCAAATCAATTTTAAAACTGGAGTACTGCACCATGAAGCCTTTTCTTTCAATCGTTTGATATATTTCCCACTGTTGGAGATTACTGGAGAGAGTTATTGCCGTAACTTTGAGTGATATCATACCACCAGAGAGCCCGCTGTATTGAGAGGATCCCTGCAATGAATGAGCCCTTGGAGGAGTATTCCTAAGCTGAGTGATCCCTGGATGAGCGTTTTTGATCTCTAACTTGAGATCCACCAAATCTGGTAAGTGGCGCTGTTTGTTATATCTTCTGAACAGAAGCAACAGAGTGATTTTTCTGAGTGTCCGACATCACGGTTTCACCTACCACGGTCGCTCTGTGTGGACTTTAATATCATTTATATTTATGTTTCATTACATACAATTTTTACACATTTTTATTTTGGTTGCACACTTTCACTTTACCCACATTTGGTGGAGTTAGCCTGGATCTTTATGACCATCTGAAATGTGCCCATTAACCCACCATGTGTTATTCTAACCAATCACATAATGATAATGTTAGCAAATAAAATCTACAGTATATTGGGGATATTCCATTGAATTTACCCCAAAAATTGACTGTTGAAATTAAATCGATTATTTATTGATTATACTGCTTGCTTAGTGTAATCTGTTTCTAGATGATGTGCTTATATAAAAGCGCAGTGTTTCTCAGTTTTCTGTCTACGCAGCATAGACTGGTGCTTACATAAATTTAAATTTCATGAAGCATGCTCCCCCCTTCTGCAGCATGCAACTGTAATACAGATTAAAGGTATAGATTTTCCAGGCTTCCTTTGTGGCCCTAGGCCAATGATGGCAAACCTTGGCACCTCAGATGTTTTGTAACTACATTTCCCATGACGCTCAACTACAATGCAGAATGCATGAGCATCATGGGAAATGTAGTTCCAAAACATCTGGGGTGCCAAGGTTTGCCATCACTGCCCTATGCCAAGAAGTCACATGACACATCACAGGATGTAGGGTCACGACCTGAAATGGATAAAATGTTTGAAAAACGTGAAGCATTTGTGTCACTTCGTGTTGCTGTGGGGCAAAACCTAAGCTACATGTCGTGTCGGGGAGGAGTTGAAGCTTAAAAATTTAAAAACGTGTTACGCTGTCACATAGGTTGGTGCAATAATTTTCACAATTAGTGCTATTTGATGAATCATATAAATGTCCAAAAAGAGGGTAATTTAGTGTCCAAAAACCAAGTAAAGTCCATAAAGTGATATTATAAAATGTGCAAGTGTCCTCCGGTTCTTATTAGGTGCAACACCTAGTGCTCCCCATAGGAAAAACAGGGCAAATATATCCTCTTACCAGATCAATAGACCTATCAAAGTCTGTATTTGCATCTGTGAGCTTTACCCCTCACACTAAGTATAGGCCACCTTTGCTTTTCCAGTCGCCTTGTGGAAACCAATGATGGAAGTCACCAAAAACATATATCCTTAAGGAGTCCTCCGGCCCGGTCATACAGTGTAGAAATAATGCCGCGTACACACGAGCGGACTTTTCGACCAGACTGGTCCGACGGACCGAGTCCGGCGGACAATTCGACCGTGTGTGGGCTTCATCGGACCTGCAGCGGACTTTTTCGGTCGAAAATCAGACAGACTTTAGATTTGGAACATGTTTCAAATCTTTACGTCGGAACTCCGCCGGACCCAGTTCCCATCGAAAAGTCTGCTCGTCTGTATGCTAGTCCGACGAACGAAAACCGACGCTAGGGCAGCTATTGGCTACTGGCTATCAACTTCCTTATTTTAGTCCGGTCGTACGTCATCACGTACAAATCCGTCGGACTTTGGTGTGATCGTGTGTAGGCAAGTCCGTTCGTTGGGAAAGTCCGTTGGAAGTCCACCGAAAGTCCGTCGGACCAGTCCGGTCGAAAAGTCCGCTCGTGTGTATGTGGCATAAGCAGAGAAAAAACTCATTGCGCAGCGTTCAATTAAAACATAGGAGTTTTTTTTTTATTATATCATTTTATGGACTTTACTTGGTTTTTAGACACTAAATTAACCCGTTTTTGGACGTTTATGTGATTCATCAAATAACACCAATTGTTAAAATTATTGCACCAATTTATGTGACAGCGCAACACGTTTTTTATTTTTCTTTCTGGATATTGCTGTGTGCAATGTTGTGAGTGCTGCTGTTGTCTTCAATTTTAATCATTTAATTTTCACATTGCTTATATTTCTATATATCTATCTATCTATCTATCTATCTATCTATCTATCTATCTATCTATCTATCTATCTATCTATCTATCTATCTATCTATCTATCTATCTATCTATCTATCTAGGAGTTGAAGCTTGTCAATTCCTTCCACGCAAGTCTATGGTAATGCACTGTAAATACAACCTGTAGCATTTACTGCATGTTTACAGCACGTTTGTCAATTGAATTTTAGTAAGGTGGAAGATGGACTATCAGTAAGGTGGAAAAAATATGCCTTGGAGGGCATCCTGGGATTCATTTTTTAATGTGCCTTAAATGCATGTTAAACAAGTCAAAATTATGCGTTAACACTATGGTGCTTTGGTTCGCATTACTGACAGCGTTAGTATTTTTAGCAAGTAAATGCAGCTGGTTAACAATAAAAGTGGGCGCAATATTTAGGCAATAAGACAATGTAAGAAAAACAATGAACAGTTTGCTAGTATAGTTTGAGAACAAACTAACAATGCTGGTCTAGGGATGAAGATTAATGGCCTTCAGTCTAATGCCCCGTACACACGGTCGGACAATTATTGGACATTCCGACAACAAAATCCATGGATTTTTTCCGACGAATGTTGGTTCAAACTTGTCTTGCATACACACGGTCACACAAAGTTGTCGGAAAATCCGATCGCTCTGAACGCGGTGACGTAAAACAGGTACGTTGGGACTATAAACGGGGCAGTAGCCAACAGCTTTCATCTCTTTATTTATTCTGAGCATGCATGGCACTTTGTGCGTTGGATTTGTGTACACACGATCGGAATTTCCTACAACGGATTTTGTTGTCGGAAAATTTTATAGCAAGCTCTCTAACTTTGCGTGTCGGAAATTCCGATGGAAAATGTGTGATGGAGCCCACACACGGTCGGAATTTCCGACAAGGTCCTATCACACATTTTCCGTCGGAAAATCCGACTGTGTGTACGGGGCATAATAAGTAACAATGAAAGAAAGGGGAGCAGGCCTCAATCAGTAGAGTAGGAGGTATAATTCAGTTTAAATGGATTGTAGAGTGTTCATTGGTAAGAATCTGAGTTGATACCATTGAATATACAGAAAACATAGCATTATAGATTGTTGGGTATCTACTGGCAAGGTTTGGATGAAAGATTCCCAAACATCAACCAAACTTTTGGACCTGTAGTTCCTTATGCAAGGAAGCCTCCACTCATTCTATGTGAAAAACGTAGGATGACTTTTCTATAAACAGAGAGATAGTGGAGCTTTCTGGGTAAATCCATTTATGTAGAATGGCTTTCCACACCACAAGAGATATGATGAGGAGTTTTTTGCAGCCCCTTGAAATTTTAATACCTGGGATGTTGGTAGAACAAAAAGGGCCATTTCAGGGGTTAAGGGTAGGTAGTTCACTAGGTATGTGGTAGCATAATGCACCACTGACTTCCAAAAACATTTAATGCCCCAGACACATGTAGTAGGAAGGTGTTGACCAAAAGCTGGGGGAAACTCATGCTCCATTTGTTAAGACAAGTTGGTAAATGTATTTAAACATTTGCAAGGAGGCCTGGGGCACTCTTCTTAGGTGCCTGGGCTTTGTGATGCCCTTGAACACCTTTTTATTCTTGTATAATGCAGTAGGAAAGGATCTGGGTGATGTATTTTATCAACTCGCAGTTGCTAACCTATGTCCACCCAGTTCTACAATATTCGTTTTAGTAGGATAAAAATGCCCAAATTTTATACATTTTCAAAGACCAGCATTTAAGAGGCAAATGTCATATTAGAAATCAAAATGAAGTTGGGGATTTGGGGAATAATTTTTTATGTATTGGCACTGTTGTGCTGGGTATTTAGAGGTGCAATTAAATGTGCTATTCCAGCAAAATAAAGCTTATTAGCAAAGCCCACAAATAATCTCACATCACCCTTGTGGGTAATTGCTGGAACTGCCAGCTAACAGTAAAGATCTACATTCTCCTGCATAATAAAATGACTAAATTAATACTGAAAATAAGTCTTGCCT
Source organism: Lithobates clamitans (assembly GCA_037952925.1). Taxonomy (NCBI): domain Eukaryota; kingdom Metazoa; phylum Chordata; class Amphibia; order Anura; family Ranidae; genus Lithobates; species Lithobates clamitans. Next base: position 286,823 of record JBBGZY010001403.1, read on the forward strand.
GCTTCATTTTCTGCTTCTTCGTCCTCCTCAGCAACGTTCATCTATAACACAAATAAGTAAAAGAGATAAAGCACCCATAATGGATTCCACAAACTAGTTAAACTAACTCCTTCATTAGCACATGGCCCAGCGATGATGGTATTTTGCCAGGAACTATGGCCATCTGTTGCCTACCCAAGGTTCATCTTGGTAGCTTTGTGCAGTATGCAGTACTGTTGGAGCACACATTGCAATGCATAATTACTTTGCAAATAATACCAATTCAAACAAAATAATCCATAGAAATAAATTTTTCCAAATATCAGAGTATGGGGGATCACTTGCTTGAGAGAACTGCATTAGAAGATGTAGCAAGGTGTGGAATCATGTATTACAGTCTTTCTTTTAGGCACACATCCTTGTATCAGGTTCCAGATATGATTATTTTAAATACATCATTTCATTTTGTATGGAGATGAGAAGGATTACAACTGTGTTTAGGTATTTTTGTCATCTGTGTCCCATAGGGGCGATTTCTCTCCACTTCTTGTTCTGTAGACACATTAGGAAGTGACAGGAACTCTCACCAAAGGGAGGAACATTGCTTCTGAGACAACTGTCACCAAAACAAGTCTCCATTAAAAGATTTTCCTCGAAACCTATTCTGGTTACAACTCATAATGTTGAATTTTTTTAACCTTCAGTCCCAGTGACAATGGTCACCAGGACAAATACAGAGGGTAATTCCCCCCAGCGGAGACATACACAGCAAAAAAAAAAACCCCGACCACAGGTCTATCACTTTCACACTATCCAACACATAAAAATGGCTTTCAATAAACTTTAATTCATATCTATATAAGCAGGGCTGGTGCAAGGATTTTTGACACCCTAGACGAAACCTCATTTTGCCACCCCCCCCTTGTCTCCACCCCCTTTGCCCTGCTCATGTATACCCCAACTTTTTAATGAAGTGCCCATCAAATACAGCCTCACCAGCACCCATTAAATGTAGCCTCACCAGTGCCCATTAAATGCAGCCTCCCCAGTGCCCATCAAATGCAGCCTCACCAGCGCCCATCAAATACAGACTCACCAGCACCCATCAAATGCAGCCTCACCAGTGCCCATTAAATGCAGCCTCACCAATGCCCATTAAATGCAGCCTCCCCAGCGCCCATCAAATGCAGCCTCACCAGAGCCCATGAAATACAGCCTCACCAGCACCCATTACATGCAGCCTCACCAGCGCCCATCAAATGCAGTCTACCTGCGCCCATTAATGCAGCCTATCAGCGCCCATCAATGCAGCCTACCAGTGCCCATCAATGCAGCCTACCAGCGCCCATCAATGCAGCCTAACCAGCACCCATTAAATGCAGCCTCACCAGTGCCCATTAAATGCAGCCTCACCAGCACCCATTAAATGCAGCCTCACCAGTGCCCATTAAATGCAGCCTCACCAGCGCCCATCAAATGCAGCCTCACCAGAGCCCATGAAATGCAGCCTCACCAGCACCCATCAAATGCAGCCTCACCAGCGCCCATCAAATACAGTCTACCTGCGCCCATAAATGCAGTCTATCAGCGCCCATCAATGCAGCCTACTAGTGCCCATCAATGCAGCCTACCAGCGCCCATCAATGAAGCCTAACCAGCACCCATTAAATGCAGCCTCACCAGTGCCCATTAAATGCAGCCTCACCAGCGCCCATCAAATGCAGCCTCACCAGAGCACATGAAATACAGCCTCACCAGCACCCATCAAATGCCGCCTCACCAGTGCCCATCAAATGCAGTCTACCTGCGCCCAATAATGCAGCCTACCAGCGCCCATCAATGCAGCCTACCAGCACCCATCAATGCAGCCTACCAGCGCCCATCAATGCAGCCTACCAGCGCCCATCAATACAGCCTACCAGCGCCCATCAATGCAGCCTACCCAGCACCCATTAAATGCAGCCTCACCAGTGCCCATTAATGCAGCCTACCAGCGCCCATCAATGCAGCCTACCAGCGCTCATCAATGCAGCCTCACCAGCACCCATCAAATGCAGCCTCACCAGCACCCATCAAATGCAGCCTCACCAGCGCCCATCAAATACAGCCTCACTAGCGCCCATCAAATGCAGCCTCACCAGCGCCCATCAAATGCAGCCTACCAGCGCCCATCAATGCAGCCTACCAGCGCCCATCAAACAATGTTTGCTTGCTTCCATTTATTCAGGAGTTGGAACACAGACACAGTCCTTTGCCGCCGCTGCGTCTCTGACACTATGTGCGAACAGAGCAGCGACTGCCTGCTGATGCTGAGACTTAGTTGATTGCTGCAGAGAGAAGAGAGTAGGAACACCAGTGACCGGGTGCCCTAGGCAGCAGTGCGCCCTAGGCGGCTGCCTAGTTTGCCTAGTGGTAGCACCGGCCCTGTCTATAAGACAGCCTACGATTGTTTGTTTGAGATTTGTATATCTTTCATCTAGCATCATCATTTCTTGCTGAGTAATAGCCTATACCAGGGGTGTCAAACCTTTTGACCTTCATTGGCCACATTGGAAGAAGAGGAATTGTCTTGTGTCACACAAAAAATACACTATCAATAAGAATAGCTGAAGAGCAGAAAAAGTCGGGCAGATCACAAGTTAACGATCACTGATAAAATAACGCACCAATCCAAGTAATTAAACTTAATTTTTTGTAATATTTTGTATTATAAAAGTAAAAGAGGGCAACATAAAACTAGTGCAATATTTGACACTGTTTTTAATAAATGAATGCATCAATATCAGGTTCGATGTAGAAATTCTCAATGAATTCTCAAGGTGCTCATCAGATATTTTCTTCTAATTTTGCCCTTCATCCTTGAAAATAGTTGTTCACAAATATTAGTGCTAATGACATGAATAAGACGCGATTGTGAAGAGCGGGATATTTTTCTTTGGGAAGATAAAACTTATAAAAGTCCAGTAAAGAGACCTTTGTCAAGTTTTTCTTCAGCCGCACGTAATTGCTAAGTGTAAACTAATTTTTGCAGATTTTAAAAAAAAAATAATCAACATTTTTAAGTAAGGTTATAATATTTGTGTTGAGCCACATTCTTAGCCACCACTGCCCTATACTATCACATTTAACACATACACTATATTACCAAAAGTATTGGGACGCCTGCCTTTACACGCACATGAACTTTGACGGCATCCCAGTCTTGGTCCGTAGGGTTCAATATTGAGTTGGCCCACCCTTTACAGTTATAACAGCTTCAACTCTTCTGGGAAGGCTGTCCACAAGGTTTAGGAGTGTGTCTATGGGAATGTTTCACCATTTTCCAGAAGCGCGTTTGTGAGCCCACATACTGATGTTGGATGAGAAGGCCTGGCTCGCAGTCTCTGCTCAAATTCATCACAAAGGTGTTCTATGTGGTTAAGGTCAGGACTCTGTGCAGGCCAGTCAAGTTCCTCCACCCCAAACTCGCTCATCCATGTCTTTATGGACCTTGCTTTGTGCACTGATCCAAATCATTTGGTGGAGGGGGGATAATGGTTTCGGGTTGTTTTTCAGGGGTTGGGTTTGGCCCCTTAGTTTCATTGAAGGGAACTCTTAAGGCGTCAGCATACCAAGACATTTTGGACAATTTCATGCTCCTAACTTTATGGGAACAGTTTGGGGATGGCCCCTTCCTGTTCCAAAAAGTAGAAGTTCAGTCAAGGTCAAAACCTAACTATTCTTAAACCTACTTGCACCCCCTTTCTAAACCCCATGTTAATTACCCTGTAAAGGAAAGATGGGTATACTTACCTAATCTAAAGGCGCTCTAGCTTGGTCAGCAGACTTCTGCCGCTGCAATTTTCACCGGGCCAAATCCCCCATGTAAATGCAACTTTTCTATTGTGTGTTTTGGCCAGGAAGTAAAGGAAAGTACCCTAACAGTGGATGTAAACCCAATGTCATCCTTTCTAAACTACTGCCATAGGGCTTATCTATAAGGATATACATGTCTCCTGCATGTATCTTTACCTGTCAAATGTCTCCCCTCTGTCTGTTATGAGACCCGAAAAACTGCAGATTCTGTGGGTGGGTCTGTTGTCTGGAGCTCGGTGGATGGAGTCGTGATGTCAGTAGACTCCCCGCCCACCTCTACACTCCCCTTGTCAATATGCATTTTCTCCTGTGTATTTCTTACACTGAACTTCTGCTATGATTTCTAACATCCAGTGAAAAGACAGGAAAGTAACCACATGACTTCAGCATGTCAAATCATGGTGAGGTGTGGAACAGCCAATCCTTGCAGAGCTGCTGAAGAAAGGAGTGGGGGAGGGAATTAAAAAAAAATTGCATGTCTTAGGCTAGTGCACCAGATATGTAAATCACCTGTCACTCACAGCAAGGGGGAGGATTTGCCAAAGTTTTTCTCAGTTTTTCAAGATTTATCTCACTGAACAATAAAAAATTATTGCTCAGAGATGGATTAACTCTGTGTGGCAAGACTGGGCTCAAATGATAGGAAATCTTATACTCTACAGTATGATATCAAAAAAATAAATAAATAAATTCGGGTTTACATCCACTTTAAAGAAGAACTCCATCTTTTGACAGATATAACATAGTTTGTTTGGGCCAGCTGTGACATCAGCCCACCTCTCTGACTCAGCCAATCAGCGGAAGCTTTGTATTCATCGATGGAATACATCGCTTTCTCTGAATGGCTGAGCGCCTCTGTGTTAGACTCTGCTGTGTTCCAGATATGAGACTGGAAGTCTCGGCTTGAACCTGGAACACAGTTTGCTGACATCTAAAAAGAGTTGATGTGGTTTTAATGTTTTCCTACTCTATCCAATGCTAACAAAAAAATGTTTTGGATTTAAATAAACTTTAAGCATGGAACATTTGCACAGAGACCTGCGGTATTCTCCCTAGGTTCTGGGGCTTTGTGATGCCCAAGAATTCTCTGTTATCCCTCCCCTCCTGAGAAGGTAAGGTGTTTCGTAGTCTAGCAGGAGATTTTAGTGCAGCTGGGGTTCTTGTTTCTTTAAGGATTTTGCTGAACCAGAATGATAGACAATCCAAAAGATTACAGTATACATGTCAACGGGAGGTGACAGGAAATTTCCAAAAGCTAGGCCTGTTCCAGGGATTTCCATTCACTTCCTTCTGTGTATCCAGGACAGGAAGTGAAATGAAACTTTCCAAGCAAAGACACAGACAGCTACAAAATTACCAACTGGGGTTATAATCATTCCTTACTACCATTCCCCTAGGCTCACATCATACATTTTAATTCAAATTAATGTTTTTTTTTTGTCCTATCATCTATGGACAGTCAATGCACACTTACTTGGTCTGATGCGTCTCTTAGAGATTCATAGTATTTTGACCACCAGTCAAGCTCTTCAGGTTCCGGTCTTTCTTCTTCCAGCTCCTCCTCCTTAATTAATGCTTTACCCAAATTGTTCAACGGGTCCTACAAAACACAGGTTACACAATGTGAACTGAAAACAATTTAGTGGAAAACCCAACACAGCACATTCTGTCTGTCTGTGATCAACCCCATCGCACGGCGAAGTGTCAAACACCACCAAAATAGCTTGAATATCCCAGAGAAGGGACACAGCTTTTTGTCTAGGTGCAGGGCCAAGTCCCAGGCAGTGGCTGCGACCAATGGAAAGTCTGCCCTCCTGGTTCAGATTCCAGCTGCTGGTACAGTCAATCGCAGTCCTCCATTAGCCTCCTGCTCTCCTAAAATGGCTGCCATCTCTTCTGTACTGAGGACACTTTCTCTAGCTCTGTCCACAAATCACAGGGAGGGAGTAATAGGCTGCTACATGGAAGAACGTTCTGCAGGACTGCTATAAGGGGCCACGAGCCAGGATAAATTTGGTGAGGTCTCTCAATGGCGGATTATAATAGTTGCTTGAGCTGCAGACTTTTTTTTTATTGTTATCTAGTTGTCTCTGTCTTATTTCCACTGTCTTGAAAGCACGGGATGTCCCAAACAGAAGTTTGGGGAAAAAACATTCACTGAGGTAGATGCTGTATCGATCCGATTCTGCATCTGTCCCCCGCCTCCTCTAAGACCAAGAACTGAGCGATCAAAGACTACTGATTGCTTACTTCTTGGTCTTCAGTGAGCAGAGAGCTCTGCTCTGTGCTCTGCCTCTGCAGCGCCCACTGGAGTGATGGATTGTGGTGGGGGCTGGCTCAGGCTCTCAGCCTTGTGCCGGTCAGGCATCTGGGTGGATCCTGACATTAAAGTCAGGATCCCCCCAGAGTCTGGACCAGCTGAGTGACATTAGTCAACAGTGGACTGTAGCCTACTGTTGGCTGAAAACTGGTCACAGGAGTGCAGAACTAAGTGCACTCCTGTGATCCATAGGAGAAGTAGGGCCAAAAGAGCTTAGGCCCTACTTCTCCTTTAAAGCTGTAAAAATACTGACATTCATTACAGGCTGTGCTTTTTCTATTAATTGATTGACCACACACTCCAAGGAAGGAAGCAGGTCTATAGATGGTCAAGATTTCTTCTGTGCCCTGTGTCTCCTCAATTCCAGTTCTGTAGCCTAGTTAATGTCTTTGACTTCGTATGCCTGTGTTCCTGTGGTTCCCATGGTTCTATCCACCGATTCCCATGTTACCACAAAACTCAGCATTGATGTAGGTCTCAGAGGTTTGAACCACTCCAGGAAGTGAGGAGATAAGAGACAGGGACCACCAGAGAGGTGAGCATAATACTCTTCTCTTGCAGGGACCTTTCATATATATTTTTTTTTTTAACCTGACAGGGCTGCTTTAAGTATCATCATAATCAATCAATAATAATATCAATCAATAATCATCAATAATAATATCCATAAATCTAAAGGTAGAATAAAAACCACTTTAAACGGGCCTTTAACACTAGTGTTACTGCTTGCATTGCCATTCCCACACACCTTCACCAGGTTGAGAGGGTTGAATCTTCCACCTTTATCATCTTGGTCTATATTTATAATGGTTGGCATGGAAGGCATCTGAGTAAAGATTTTTTTCTCTGTAAACAAAGAACAATTTCTTTAATGTTCATGTAAGTACATGTTTTGGTGCAAGCTAAATAATTATACAAGCAGCAATGCTCACAAGAGTACAAGCCATTTTTGAACTATTGGACTGAAATCATTGCTTGACTTTCTTGAGTTCATGGATATCTACTTTTTTCAAATGCATGCACATTACCACAAGTGTTATACCTGTAAAAATGCTGCAAGTGCACAAAAAACTACCCATGGATATGCCAGAAATCCAGAATACTCCTAACAGCTTGACCAGACTGCCTCTGCAGCATTAAAATCCCAAGCCATGTTGTCAGCCCTGTCTTCTGGACTACAGAATTTTGCAGATTCCCCACCCCTCTCTGTCCTTCCCCACATGCATAAGTTGATTTCTTTTCAAGCAAAACAATGCTCCTGCCTTGACTGCCAAGAGCCTGTTCACAACACTGGAATGTAGGGTGATGGTCTAGAGATGTCGGTTCTCCAAGTGGTTAGGTGATGTCCACTGATTGCTGGTTCCTGGTGAATGGATGCCTTGGCCGCTTCTTGCTAGGAGCGATTCTGGATCAATGCAAAGCCTGTGTGCAGAGCTGAAAAAGATCCGTGATGCTCAGTACATGTATGTACACTGATGTTCTGAGCACCATGGAACCAGCAATCAGTGGACATCACCCAACCACTTGGAGAACGGACATCTCTAGACCATCACCCTACATCCATATTAAGGCTTTATCTTAAGCCCTTTAAGGTAACGGCAATGGGAGACCTGACATAGAGGGAAGGAGTTTATTTGACCATTGTGTATTTGTGGAAGCCTTATCACACAGCTGATTGAATACATCATTGTCTAACTGGAAGCTAGAGGCCATCACTTATTATTATTATTTTATCACTATTGGACACTTTCTAATGATTTTTTAATGGTTGTACACAATCCACGTGACATACCAGTTAACACTTATGTAATTATTATTCATCTATGTGTTTGCGCGAAATCCTATCTACAACTTATACTTTATGGTGATACAGTGTGCACTATTGATTTTGCAGCATCACTTTCTTGATTTTGTACACATTTGATTTTTTTATCACGTTCATTTAGTAGCGCAGAGGTCCTACCACTTATTATTTTAGACATGCAGAATGTTTGCAAAAAAATTTGATCTGGGAGACATGCAATGCGGATTTGCTGTAATTGCGCAACAAACTTGTGAAGCCTGGCAAGTCTAGCTAGAATAGCTTAGCAAGTCATTTTCAAACTTGCAGCTAGTGGAGTCCGTGCCCCAATGGGTTATGGTAGTGGTCATAATGTTATGGCTGATCAAGGTATAACTCAGATATAAGTCTGGCCAGAATCAGTTCACAACTGTAGAAAAGCTCGAATAATTAAAACAAATGCTGTTTAAAGGGTGAGAATTCAAGGGAAGCTTGTTCCAACATTTAGAACAATAACTGTATTCTCTATATCTGGCAATGTTTATAAAAATAAAGCATTATTATGAATTCCACATACAGGGGATCTTTCAGGATATGTGCATGTTTGCAATTATACATTTTGATATGTACCAATATATAGCAAAAGTATTATTTTTGTTATACATTTATCATTAAAAAGCTGTCCTTGAGCTTCAGGCCAGTGACTTTGCCTAGGCTGAAATGATGTCATCAGTCTGCTGCAGGCAGCAAGAAGCATTTCCTCCTCTCTTCCACTTTTGGACTGAAACATTGTAACTTGGCAGCGAGCCGCAAGGTGGGGGGGGGGGGGGGGTTCAGCAGGGGCTGATCCATATCAGACATTTGTAGACACAGCCAAGAATTGCATAGATGCCAGGATTTACATAATTGTGACATTTCTGAGCTAGTGTGTTAAGCCGGCCATACATGGAGCAAATTTTCTTTCCTGCAACCTTGGGTTGCAGGAAAGAAAAACTTTGCTAGATTCCCCCATCGACACAGACAGTGTTGATGCAGGAATCCCTCCTGCCGGGCCATTGTCTTCTCCCAGTTGGGGGGGGGGGGGGGGTGAGGGAAGCCGCCCCTGCTTGGAGAAAAGAGGAATAAACGCCATTGATAATTGAAGGTAAAACCCGGCATGCTGGTTGTACCCAAGTTGGTCAACCTGCCCATACATGGTTCAAATCTCAGGCCGGTTCCTGGCTGAGATTGGAACCATGTATGGCCTGCCTTAGTCTTGGAAGTAAATGCTGACCCTGACTGGTGTCTGAATAATGATGGCACCACCCTTCTGGAGAGAAAAGCTGATGAAGACATTGTCATTTGCAGTAAGGATACATACTTGATTTTTTTTAAATGAAAGTTTAGTGTCACTTTAATTCTATTCTCTATAAACTGGATTACTGCTTTAATTCCATTTAGAGAACCACCCACACAGTACATTGTTACTCACGTTTAGGTTTAGTGTCATCCTCTTCAGTGCTTTCTTCCAGTTCTTTTGGAGCAAACTTCATGAGATTAGACACAACTGCAGACCCAACCAAGACAGAGTGGCCAAATGAACGTTTCTCAACTACGAAAATACTCAGTGGTGGATGGAGGTACGTTTGCTCTGGAAGCTCCTGCAATAACATGAATATCATCGCATCTATCTGTAGCATTTTTCTGCTTGTACAATAAAAGTTACAGCAGATTACATATTATAATCCCATCAAAAATAAAACATTAGTTGTAAATAGTATTACATTTAAATTAAAGTGTCTGTAAACCCTAAAAATGAACTAATCTTAATAGGGGAAGAAAATTCCATGCTAGTATGCCCATACCCACTAATTGGTATAACAGAATCTGTGTTGTAGCAAAGGGACTGTAAAAGGGCATACATGTAGTGAGTAAAACCAACAAAACAGAAAAATATCACATAAAATGCCAAATTTACTATACAAAAGTTAAAAAATACATACCCTGTTTCCCCCCAAATAAGCCCTACCCTGTTTCCCCAAAAATAAGCCCTACCCTGAAAATAAGACCTACAAGGACTTTACCTAGGGCTTATTTGGGGGGTAGGGCTTATATTGCAGCCATCACCGACAATCACGCTAGGTCTTATTTTCGGGGAAACAGGGTAGTAGTAACCACATCCATGTGTTGCACCCAGTTAAAGTTTGCATCTATAATACAGAGAATATTTCTATTTTTACAAAACTGGTCCACATAAGAAGCATGATGCATTTCAAAAACACTCTTTCTTCTTCAGGAGCGCATGTGAGCACCTATGATGATCATAGGCGTATGCATTTGGCCCCAGTAACTATCACCCCACATCAATAGAATATGTGTATGCAAAAAGTAGTTACCGTATATACTCGTGTATAAGTCGAATTTTTCAGCCCCTTTTTTGGGGCTGAAAGTGCCCCCTTCGACTTATACACGAGTCACCGCCGTCTGCCTACATGATCAGCGTGTCATGCAGGCAGAAGACGGCCAGCGTGTGATACAATCTACTCGGCAGCGGCTCTCACAGTTCAAAAGCCGCGCCTCCTTGTCTGTGATAGGTAGTCAGTGTACAGCCTATCACGGACATTCTCTCATCCTCGTCCGTGGTATGAGGATGAGAGAATGTCCGTGACTGGCTGACCGCTGACTGCTGGGAAATTGAGTTTTTTGGACGAGGAGGCGGCGCGGCTTTTGAACAGTGAATGGCCGCCGAATACTACACGGCGATCGGTGCAGATCGGCGCACGGAGGATGCACAGGACACAGGTAGGATGCACACACACAGACACACAGACACATGCACACAGGTACATATACACATGCACATATACACAGGACATAGGTACATGCACATATACACAGGACACAGGTACATGACACAGGTACATATACACATGACACATATGCACAGGACACATGACACATATGCACAGGACACATGACACATATGCACAGGACACAGGGAGGTATACAGCTGCAGATGGGCATTGTTGACCCTCTTTTTCCACTTACAATAGCTGTGCATTTCTCACCCTCGTCTTATACTCGGGTCAATAAGTTTTTCCCATTTTTTTGTGGTAAATTAGGGTCTCGACTTATACTCGGAAGGACTTATACTCGAGTATATACGGTATATCAACTGGCATCTACCGATACATGATCATCCAGCAATGGTGAAGCATACTGGTTATGAGTGAGAATTACAGGAGTGGTATTTACATATTTTTGAACAAAGAACAATATAAACAGCACAAAAAACACACTATAACTCCAGCCAGTAGAAAAAAAAAATAATAATAGGAATAAAAATAATAGAAATAAATCAAAATGGCCATAAAAATTAATCAAAATGTTCATAAAAGTACATGTACTGTCCATCCATAAGGACTGCAGCAAAAGGTATCAAAGAACCAGAGGTACTCCAAAGTCATACTTATGTGAAACCCAGCAGGAGCCACAGCATCTTCTTGAAATGCTGACAGAGAGGAACAAAAGGGCTCTGACAGCTCTTCAAGCAGATACTGTGGCTCCTGCTGGGTTTCACATAAGTACAGCTTCAGAGTGACTCGGGTGCTTTGGTACTTTCTGCTGCAATCCTTATGGATGGACATTACATTTATTGCCGTTCTGAATAATTTTTATGGCTATTTTGATTAATTTCTATTATTTTTATCCTTTCATTTATGTCCATTTGTTTTTACTACTGGCTGGAGTTGCATATGCAGTGTGTTTTTTGTGCTTGTAAAATATCGTTATTTATGGTATTATTATCGATATTCAATAACTCATGGAAAAAGTATTTTATCTGAAAAAATAGTGGCGCTGTGTTCACCTCAATATAGTGACATCCAATCTAATATATTAATAATATACAAATACATGTTTCCATCAGTCCAAATGAATGGACATTATACCCTAAATGGATAAAATAAAATAGTGATTTAAAGAAATAGGATAAATTAAAATACAAAAAAAAAAATCATAAAAGTCCATGCAAGGTGAAATATTCCACAAAGTGTTCAGTGAATAATCTTCTTATGCACTTAAAATTTCTTTCCGCCACACCGATTGTGACTGTGAATCACTCCTTTGAAACCGCACTCACCACAAAGATTTGCCTTGCACTCTCATGCTCGGCAAGTAAGCTGTTTTAACAACCCACCAGGGTTAATCAGGGTAAGTTAAATTCCTCGATCTCCAGCAGTGTTCAACAAAAGGATGCGTTTCCAATTTTAGACATGAATTGATAAAAGTGCCTCCAATAGCGTGATACTGTAAAATCATTTATTAAACAAATGCACACAATCATCAACTATTGCACTCACATGATTCCAATATAAAAAAGGTATTTCAGGGTATCTCCTGTAACTGAGCACTGGTGGTATATTATGGTCACGGTGGACCCGGGATGCAGCTGAAAATCTCACCCTCCACTCGTTAGCAAGTCGGCAGCACAGACCCGTCACAGCCGAACACCGCAGAGCGTCACATGTCACACGTTGAAATAGGTTGCCGTATAGCCACGTCCCGACATATTTCGTCACATCGACTTATTCATGGGAAGTCGATGTGACGAAACATATCGGGGCGTGGCTATACGGCAACCTAGTTCAAAGTGTGACGCTCTGTGGTTTTTATATGGAGTATAAAAAGAATATAAAGAATATAGAATATAAAGAATATATAAAAATATAAAGAATATATATATATATATATATATATATATATATATATATATATATATATATATATATATATACACACAGTGAGGACGGAAAGTATTCAGACCCCCTTACATTTTTCACTCTTTGTTATACTGCAGCCATTTGCTAAATGCATTTAAGTTCATTTTTTTCCCCAATAATGTACCCACAGCACCCCATATTGACAGAAAAACACAGAATTGTTGACATTTTTGCAGATTTATTAAAAAAGAAAAACTGAAATATCACATGGTCCTAGGTATTCAGAACCTTTGCTCAGTATTTAGTAAAAGCACTCTTTTGATCTAATACAGCCATGAGTCTTTTTGGGAAGGATGCAACAAGTTTTTCACACCTGGATTTGGGCATCCTCTGCCACTCCTCCTTGCAGATCCTATCCAGTTCTGTCAGGTTGGATGGTAAACGTTGGTGGACAGCCATTTTTAGGTGTCTCCAGAGATGCTCAATTGGGTTTAAGTCAGGGCTCTGGGTGGGCCATTCAAGAACAGTCACGGAGTTGTTGTGAAGCCACTCCTTCGTTATTTTAGCTGTGTGCTTAGGGTCATTGTCTTGTTGGAAGGTAAACCTTCGACCCAGTCTGAGGTCCTGAGCACTCTGGAGAAGGTTTTCGTCCAGGATATCCCTGTACTTGGCCGCATTCATCTTTCCCTCGATTGGAACCAGTTGTCCTGTCCCTGCAGCTGAAAAACACCCCCACAGCATGATGCTGCCTCCACCATGCTTCACTGTTGGGACTGTATTGGACAGGTGATGAGCAGTGCCTGGTTTTCTCCACACATACCGCTTAGAATTAAGGCCAAAAAGTTCTATCTTGGTCTCATCAGACCAAAGAATCTTATTTCTCACCATCTTGGAGTCCTTCAGGTGTTTTTTTAGCAAACTCCATGGCTTTCATGTGTCTTGCACTGAGGAGAGGCTTCCGTCGGGCCACTTTGCCATACAGCCCCGACTGGTGGAGGGCTGCAGTGATGGTTGACTTTCTACAACTTTCTCCCATCTCCCGACTGCGTCTCTGGAGCTCAGTCATAGTGATCTTTGGGTTCTTCTTTACCTCTCTCACCAAGGCTCTTCTCCCCCGATAGCTCAGTTTGGCCGGATGGCCAGCTCTAGGAAGGGTTCTGGTCCTCCCAAACGTCTTCCATTTAAGGATTATGGAGGCCACTGTGCTCTTAGGAACCCTAAGTGAAATTTTTTAGCAGCCTTGGCCAGATCTATTCCTTGCCACAATTCTGTCTCTGAGCTCTTCAGGCAGTTCCTTCGACCTCATGATTCTCATTTGCTCTGACATGCACTGTGAGCTGTAAGGTCTTATATAGACAGGTGTGTGGCTTTCCTAATCAAGTCTAATCAGTATAATCAAACACAGCTGGACTCAAATGAAGGTGTAGAACCATCTCAAGGATGATCAGAAGAAATGGACAGCACCTGAATTAAATATATGAGTGTCACAGCAAAGGGTCTGAATACTTAGGATCATGTGATATTTCAGTTTTTCTTTTTTAATAAATCTGCAAAAATGTCAACAATACTGTGTCTTTCTGTCAATATGGAGTGCTGTGTGTACATTAATGAGGAAAAAAATGAACTTAAATGATTTTAGCAAATGGCTGCAATATAACAAAGAGTGAAAAATTTAAGGGGGTCTGATTACTTTCCGTCCCCACTGTGTGTATATATTTATATATATATATATATATATATATATATATATTATATATATATATATATATATATATATATATATATATATATATATATATATATATATATATATATATATATACACTACCGTTCAAAAGTTTGGGGTCACCCAAACAATTTTGTGTTTTCCATGAAAAGTCACACTTATTCACCACCATACGTTGTGAAATGAATAGAAAATAGAGTCAAGACATTGACAAGGTTAGAAATAATGATTTGTATTTGAAATAACATTGTTTTTACATCAAACTTTGCTTTCATCAAAGAATCCTCCTTTTGCAGCAATTACAGCATTGCACACCTTTGGCATTCTAGCTGTTAATTTATTGAGGTAAGCTGGAGAAATTGCACCCCACGCTTCTAGAAGCAGCTCCCACAAGTTGGATTGGTTGGATGGGCACTTCTGGCGTACCATACGGTCAAGCTGCTCCCACAACAGCTCAATGGGGTTCAGATCTGGTGACTGTGCTGGCCACTCCATTACCGATAGAATACCAGCTGCCTGCTTCTGCTGTAAATAGTTCTTGCACAATTTGGAGGTGTGTTTAGGGTCATTGTCCTGTTGTAGGATGAAATTGGCTCCAATCAAGCGCTGTCCACTGGGTATGGCATGGCGTTGCAAAATGGAGTGATAGCCTTCCTTATTCAGAATCCCTTTTACCCTGTACAAAGCTCCCACCTTACCAGCACCAAAGCAACCCCAGACCATCACATTACCTCCACCATGCTTAACAGATGGCGTCAGGCATTCTTCCAGCATCTTTTCATTTGTTCTGCGTCTCACAAACGTTCTTCTTTGTGATCCAAACACCTCAAACTTGGATTCATCCGTCCACAACACTTTTTTCCAGTCTTCCTCTGTCCAATGTCTGTGTTCTTTTGCCCATCTTAATCTTTTTCTTTTATTGGCCAGTCTCAGATATGGCTTTTTCTTTGCCACTCTGCCCTGAAGCCCAAAATCCCGCAGCCGCCTCTTCACTGTAGATGTTGACACTGGTGTTTTGCAGGTACTATTTAATGAAGATGCCAGTTGGGGACCTGTGAGGCGTCTGTTTCTCAAACTAGAGACTCTAATGTGCTTATCTTCTTGCTTAGTTGTGCAACGCGGCCTCCCACTTCTTTTTCTACTCTGGTTAGAGCCTGTTTGTGCTGTCCTCTGAAGGGAGTAGTACACACCGTTGTAGGAAATCTTCAATTTCTTTGCAATTTCTCGCATGGAATAGCCTTCATTTCTAAGAACAAGAATAGACTGTCGAGTTTCAGATGAAAGTTCTCTTTTTCTGGCCATTTTGAGCGTTTAATTGACCCCACAAATGTGATGCTCCAGAAACTCAATCTGCTCACAGGAAGGTCAGTTTTGTAGCTTCTGGAAGGAGCTAGACTGTTTTTAGATGTGTGAACATGATTGCACAAGGGTTTGCTAATCATCAATTAGCCTTCTGAGCCAATGAGCAAACACATTGTACCATTAGAACACTGGAGTGATAGTTGCTGGAAATGGGCCTCTATACACCTATGTAGATATTGCACCAAAAACTAGACATTTGCAGTTAGAATAGTCATTTACCACATTAGCAATGTATAGAGTATATTTGTTTAAAGTTAGGACTAGTTTAAAGTTAGCTTCATTTAAAAGTACAGTGCTTTTCCTTCAAAAATAAGGACATTTCAATGTGACCCCAAACTTTTGAACGGTAGTGTATATAATATATATATACACAAACTTTATGTATCTTCAAGAAGCGTGTAACTTTATCTTTTTACGATGGGAGGATGGTAAGAACCCAGCTCAAGCTTAATTACTACCACATGTTAGCTCTCCATAAGAATGTTTATGGAATTAGAACAAAAAGTGTATATTGTCACATAAGTATAAAGTCTATATATTTCACTTTTTCAATATCTAGAAAATATAAATATATTCAAGTCAATCATTCCATCAAGACCCAATCCACTCATTCATTTGCTAATATTTGTTAATTGATAAATATTAGATTAAAGAAACTTTCTAACAGCGCTGTTATATTGTTCTTTGTTCATTGTATTTACACCGGGTTCCACTGGTTAATTATACAGCTACATTAAGCCCATGTTAGCACTGATTATCTATCTAGGAGGGTGTTATACATATCTATGGGGACTCACCACATCCACGCATTTAACCAGTTCAGTGAAATTGGGAAATTCCTTGTAGGTTATAATGACTTCAGATTCCACCTTTTTCCCGGCACATTCAATGCGCACTTGAGGTTGTGTAACTTCAAACAAGTTGATCCTCCTGAGATCTCGCAGCCCCCAGAAAAGTACCTGTAAAGTAAATTAAATCTCAAGCTTTTTATCTTTAAGATACAGCAGCAATATATGTTAATGAAGCTTTTTTTTTAAGAAATTTTATTTTTACTAGACATCAGAGGTTACATACAATATCAATTCCAACACATAAATGTGTTCATAGAAGCACATATACACAAAGTAAGCAATATTCACCTGTAAAATTCTGACCAGCAATATTCCTCAAAGCCTAGTAAGTGACCCCCCCCCCCCAAGGGTTGAGATTAACCTCAACACAAATGAACATTTCAAACATATTTCCAACAGAAAAAAACAAGAAACAGCAACTACAGGTCCTTTAGAGTGTGTGAAACTTCTCCTACTACATTCCACCCATGGGTTTATAGTACCTCCTTGTCCCTTCCCCATAGTCATTCAGATGTCCACCTCCCCCTCTAGTGTGTCAGTAGAATCAATCCAAGAAAACCACACCTTCCTAAATTTTTTTGGGGCATCCCCTTGCCTCATACGTCATTCTGTAGAGCGGACCTAACTAACTTCATCCACATCCCAAAAGTAAGAGTTTCCACATGGATCCATTAATTCCTCACTATAAGCTTACAGAAATAAGAGAAGAGAAGAGGAGTCTACGGAACAGTTTCGTAGCTGCATCCATCTCCTCATCTTCAATAACTCCCAGTAGACATAATAAGGGGTTGCATATATTAGGAAGACCAAAATGGTCTACTATAAACAATGTCACCTGAGACCATAAGGGTCTTACTTTGGAACACTTCCATAACATGTGGAGGAAAGAATAACCTCACCCAACAGGCATTTATAACATAACGCAGAGTCTCGCTTATGCATACGAAATAGACATAAAGGGGTATAATATGCCTGTTGTAGCTATACAAAGGGCCTTAGCTCACCCAATCAATTGTGAATCCCCAGGACCCAGAGCCACATATATCTGGAGACCAGCTCTGCAGGATTCAGATGCAGCAAAACTGCCTCCAGTTTAATTTTGTGAAGCTGAACAAAACCTCCCCCAAAGTGGGCTAATGCGGCATGAGGAAGCTGTGCATAATTTTATTTTTCCTTTTTTTTTTATAATTTTTTTAAAAATTTCTTTAATAACAACAGACAAAACAAGACAAAACAAAATATCATACACATTGGAGCAAAATATTAAAGCAAGGTCAAGATCCAAGCACATTACATATCAGCCATTAATTAAAAAAATAGAAAATAAACAAATAAACAAAAAAAAAAAGATAATTAACGCAGGAGTATTTTTTACTGTCCTAGGATCTAAACCATCCTATTTAACAAATTAAATATTAATCCACATCTAATAATCTAATATAGCAAAAAATAAATAAACAAACTTTAGTTCATTCCAACCACGGTGGCCCCAGACATCCTATATATGTGCACGTAGGTCTGCGAGTGGTCTGCGAGTGCACGTAGGTCTGCGAGTGCACGTAGTTCTGCGAGTGCATGTACGTCTGCGAGTGCACGAAGTTCTGCGAGTGGTCTGCGAGTGCACGTAGGTCTGCTAGTACCTGTGTATTGTCTTGTTGAGTACCTGTGTACTTGTCTTGTGTATTAGTGTCAGGAAGCTAGTTGTTAGGTAATTTGGACAAGATATAATCATAATAATAATAGGCACGATGCCCGGCAGGTGTGGAGAGGCGACTCTTTGGACATCTTGCCGCATGTATGCGTTCCTTGATCATCCGATCGAGGGTGAATACTGCTGTGCAAAATGTAAGCGCATTTTTTCCCTGGAAGCCCAGGTTCTGAATCTGGGGAAGCAACTGTCAGCACTGAGAAGTCCCTCCATACTAAAGGAGAGCCAGGAATGTACACGGCAGGTGCCGGCAGGGGCCAGCAAAGAGGCGGGTGGAGACAAAGAGGTGCAGGCACTAGCAAAGAGTAGATGGGTGACAGTCAGGAAGGGTAGAGGGGGAAGTGCCAGGGAGGCGATCCAGGGCTGGAGCATCCCAAGAAGTACGCTCCATTGAGTGACATTGGTGAAACCAGTCAGGGACCAGCACTGCTGGAGCTGAGGGACTCTCCTAGCTGCCGGGGGAAGAACTCCTCCAGTGAGAGTGGGGGGGAAGCGAAGGGAAAGAAAAGACAGATTCTGGTGGTAGGGGACTCAATTCTTAGAAGGACAGAGAGGGCAAACTGTAACAAAGACCCGAAGCGCCGAACAGTATGTTGTCTACCAGGCGCTCGGGTTCGGCACATCACGGATCTGGTGGACAGATTACTGGGAGGGGCTGGGGAAGACCAAGCTGTCATGGTGCACGTTGGCACCAATGACAAAGTCAGAGGCAGATGGAGTGTCCTAAAGAAAGATTTTAGGGACTTAAGAGCTAAATTGAAGAAAAGGACCTCCAAGGTAGTATTCTCAGGAATACTACCGGTACATTGAGCCACACCAGAAAGGCAGAGGGAGATTAGGGAAGTAAACAAGTGGCTGAAGAGCTGCTGTAATAAGGAGGGGTTTGGGTTCCTGGAGGACTGGGCCAACTTCTCAGTCGATAACCGGTACTAAAGAAGGGACGGACTGCACCTAAATGAGGAGGGGGAATGAAGATAGCCAAAAAGTTAGAGGGGTTTTTAAACTAGGTGATGGGGGGGAGGGTCCAGAGGTAGAGATAGTCAGCGCGGAACATATTCCAGAGGGCAGTATTGGGGGCATTAGTGGTAGGTTGACCAAAGCACAAAAACCCAAGTTAAGTACAGTAGCAAGTCCTAGTTGCAATCTTGGAACACCCAATACGAGGAAAATATGCAACTGGTCTAAACTACGTGGCATGTTCACCAATAGAAAAGTGGAAAAGCCGCGCTTAAAATTAAATAAAAATCATATAAAAAAAATCAATAACAGTATTGCATGAATAAATAATGATCTCTGTGAAAAATTGGTAGTGATTAAAGAACTAGTTGAAGTCCAAATTAATAGTCCCAACTTTTAAATAAGGACACTCAGTGATTAAACAGAGCAGACTTCATTCCCAGCTGATAGAGAATGTAAGCTTACCAGAATGTAAGCCAATCAAGCTGGTGGCTTTAACCCAGCCTGGGCCTTGATGAAAAACCAATCACAGTAGGGTATACCGATAATCCACTTGCGATAAATGTACGTTGAATCCACGAAAATTATTTATCCCAAAAAAATATAAAATACCGACATAGCGTAATACTGACACAAAAATGATATGAATATAGATGTGACACTCACATTGTGAAGTAAAGATATGCATCCAGTGTTTAAAAAATGTGTATCCACCAACACCACACAGAGGGCCTCCTTACCAGATGTCAAATATTAAGTGCAACTCATAGAGATGTGTGGAATATCAACCAGTGAAGAGATCAAATAAGTGCACCAACACCACACGGAGGGCCTGCTTACCAGAAGGTAAATAACGAATAACAAATGTGAATCCTAAAGATTGTGGAACATCAACCAGTGAAGGGTGTAAATAGGTACACCCAAACCACACAGAGAGCCTGCTTACCAGATGGCAGACTCAAACAGGCAGATGGCTAAACAACCGGATAGAAATCCAGTTAGATGGCAACAGATATGGATGGATGATCCGTCCTTGCAGCTTCAAACCAAAGGCTGTACTCAGATTGTCAATGATTTTCAGCGGGACCCTCAGGATGTAGACCAGGAAGAGCATGAAGAAGAACCACACTGTCCACAGGTACATCCACAACCACACCATACACGACTTCAGCTGCTCCAGGAAGCCAGCTTCACCAATGCCAGGAGCCTGGCAGAAAAGATGGGTGAACTAGAGATACTGTTGTACGAGGAGGATTTGGATTTTGTGGGAATTTCAGAGACCTGGTTCAACAGCTCTCATGATTGGCTGGCAAACATTCAAGGGTATACCCTTTATCGCAAGGATAGAGAGGGTAAAAAAGGGGGAGGGGTATGCCTATATATCAAGAATAATGTAGAAGTGAATGTGAAAGATGACATCACTAAGGGAGCTAGGGAGGTGGTGGAATCCTTATGGGTAGAGCTCCAAAGGGATGAAGCTAAGGGGAAAATAATACTGGGAGTATGCTATAGGCCCCCTAACCTGAGGGAGGAATTGGAGACAGATCTCCTATCACAATTTGGATTAGCAGCAAGGACAGGAAGTGTTATCATAATGGGGGATTTTAATTATCCAGACATAGACTGGGCGGAGGGAACTGCGCATTCATCTAAGGCTCGCCAGTTCCTTAATGTCTTGCAGGACAATTTTACAGGTCAGATGGTAGATGCACCAACTAGAAATAAAGCATTACTGGATCTACTGATTACCAATACAGACCTGATCACGGATGTGGAAATACGGGGAAATTTAGGTGACAGCGATCACAGGTCAATTCGTTTCAGTATAAATCACATAAATAGGAAACATAAAGGGAATACAAAGACACTAAATTTCAAAAGAGCCAACTTCCCTAAACTACTAACCTTGCTAGAAGGCATAAATTGGGACAAAATCTTAGGAACAAAGAACACAGAGGAGTGATGGGTTCGCTTTAAGAGCATATTAAATAAGGGCATTAGCCAATGCATCTCATTGGGTAATAAATTTAAAAGAGCGAACAAAAGTTCTGGATGGCTTAACTCCAATGTAAAAATGCATATAAAAGCAAAGTAGAAGGCCTTCCAAAAACACATGGTTGGGGGATCATCATCAGCATTCAGACTTTATAAACTTTATAAAGAATGCAACAAGAAATGTAAGGGTACAATAAGGACGGCTAAGATAGAACATGAAAGACATATAGCGGAGGAGAGCAAACAAAAATCCCAAGAAATTCTTTAAGTATGTAAACAGTAAAAAAAGGAAGCACCTCCATGGTTAACAGAGGACAGAATTAAAATTATACTTGAGAAACTTAACATTAATAAATCACCGGGACCAGATGGCTTGCACCCGAGGGTACTTAGGGAACTCAGTCAAGTGATTGCCAGACCGTTGTTCCTAATTTTTAATCTACTTACTGGAATGGTACCAGCTGATTGGAGAAAAGCCAATGTAGCACCAATATCTAAAAAGGGCCCAAAATACATCCCTGGAAATTACAGACCAGTTAGCCTAACATCAATAGTATGTAAACTCTTGGAGGGAATATATACAAGATTTTAGTAATGAGAACGGTATCATTAGCAGTAATCAGCATGGATTCATGAAGAATCATTCTTGCCAAACCAATCTACTAACCTTCTATGAGGAGGTGAGTTGCCAGCTAGATAAAGAAAGGCCCGTAGACGTAGTGTATCTGGATTTTGCAAAAGCATTTAACACAGTTCCCCATAAACGTTTACTGTACAAAATAAGGTCCGTTGGCATGGACCATAGGGTGAGTACATGGATTGAAAACTGGCTACAAAGGCGAGTTCAGAGGGTGGTGATAAATGGGGTGTACTCAGAATGGTCAGGGGTGGGTAGTGGGGTCCTCCAGGGTTCTGTGCTAGGACCAATCCTATTTAATTTGTTCATAAACAACCTGGAGGATGGGATAAACAGTTCAATCTCTGTATTTGCAGACAATACTAAGCAAAGCAGGGCAATAACTTATCCGCAGGATGTGGAAACCTTGCAAAAAGGTCTGAACAAATGAGGGGAGAACCTCTGGGGAATCTAGGATGGAAAAGGACCTGGAGGTCCTAGTAGATGATAGGCTCAGCAATGGCATGCAATGCCAAGCTGCTGCTAACAAAGCAAACAGAACATTGGCATGCATTAAAAAGGGGATAAACTCCAGACATAAAACGATAATTCTCCCGCTCTACAAGACTCTGGTCCGGCCGCACCTAGAGTATGCTGTCCAGTTCTGGGCACCAGTCCTCAGGAAGGATGTACTGGAAATGGAGCGAGTACAAAGAAGGGCAACAAAGCTAATAAAGGGTCTGGAGGATATTAGTTCTGAGGAAAGTTTGCGAGCACTGAACTTATTCTCTCTGGAGAAGAGACGCTTGAGAGGGGATATGATTTCAATATACAAATACCGTACTGGTGACCCCACAATAGGAATAAAACTTTTTCGCAGAAGAGAGTTTAACAAGACTCGTGGCCACTCATTAAGATTAGAAGAAAAGAGGTTTAACCTTAAACTACGTAGAGGGTTCTTTACTGTAAGAGCGGCAAGGATGTGGAATTCCCTTCCACAGGCTGTGGTCTCAGCGGGGGGGTATCGATAGTTTCAAGAAACTATTAGATTTAGCACCTGAATGACCACAACATACAGGGATATACAATGTAATACTGACATATAATCACACACATAGGTTGGACTTGATGGACTTGTGTCTTTTTTCAACCTCACCTACTATGTAACTATATATAAATGTCTATATTAAATCCATTGGTCAGTAACCCTTGTGGGCATAAGATGCCATATATGGCTTATCCAGCCACTTTGCCCAGACTTTGTCAAACTTACTAGGACAGCCCCTATTCGTGTAAGTGTCTCTATACAGTGGAAAATTATTTACCAATTGTTTCCAATATACAAGCGTAGGAGCAAAGGGTTTCATCCAATGTAAGGCAATAGCTTTTCTTGCATAAAATAATGTAATATTAGCAAACGCTCCCTCTGACACTGTAGGGGAAGTGACCTCCACCAGACCCAACAAGCATACAGACATTGAAAACTGTAAAGGAGCGGAAGTGATAGAATTCAACAAATCCACCACTTCCACCCAAAAAATAAGTATATATGCCCAAGTCCAGAAGATGTGTGTGAAATCCCCCTGAATGGCTCCACACCGCCAACACTCGAGTAAGCACACAGGATTTATCTTTTGAAGTCTGTGTGGCGTAATATATGCTCTATGTGCCAATTTAAATTGAATCATACGGTCTCTCAAGGATACCAAGGATCGCAGGGGGAAATCCCACACACTTCGTCTTCTAAGTCCAAATCCGCTATGTCTTGCATCCACCTAGCTCTAAGACCCTCCAATGGCAGGAGGGAAATTAGGGTTAAATGAGAATATAATCTAGAGGTGGACCTCTCCAAACATTCAGACCTAAGAACTGATTCTAGAGTGGATTGTATAATTATTAAGTTATCTTGTGGAAACTGGGCATTAAAGGTATCAGAAAAAGCTGAAAATATCTAAATAAATGAGAACTAGGGAAGTTTAAAGTTGAAGCAAGTGTAGAAAAGTTAGACAATTTCCGATCAGTGACCACCTGAGAAAGTAATTTGATATTATACTTAGTCCATGCAATGGGTTTAGATAACTTATAAAATTGAGAAAGGGTAGGATTAAACCATAACAGAGCATTTGCTGAGATCACATCCTTAAGATAATATTCATATCTAAGGCCAGCCTCCCAAGCTCGAATAGTATTGAGCATTGAAGCAGTCAACTGGTAGGGTGCCCTCCGGCCCCTGAATACAAGTACCTTAAGAGCTTCTATACCGGGTAGAGGAGTTAGATAAATCTGGATTTAGCCACCCTGTGGCCGTAACCAGCTAAAAAGTAGCTAAAAAATATTTATATAAATCTGGAAAAGCTAGGCCACCTTGGTCACAAGGGCACATCAGGGTGGTCAATTTATACCTGGGGTTTTTTGATCCCCATAAAAAGGATGAGAAAAATTTGATTTAATTTTGTAAAAAAGGAGACAGGGAACCACTGAGGAGAGTATCTAAAAAGGTACATAAATTTTGGCATAAATTTCATTTTTAGGAGATTAATGTGTCCCAATAAGGATAATGGTAGAGACTTCCACATTTTCAACTTTAACCCAATATCTCCTAGGATCAGAGTCAAATTCAAGGAGATAAACTCAGAAGCTTGACGAGAAATTACAACTCCTAAGTACTTGAAATCCTTTACCCACTTAAATGGAATATCACTCAAAGCCGTACTACGAGCCTCAATATCTGTTGGGAACAACAAGGACTTTGTCCAATTCACCTTCAGCCGAGTATCCATTGGAAAAGAGTCCAAAATCTGTAAAGCCCCTTTCAGAGAAGGTCCAGCATCATTCAAAAATAAAAATAGTGGAAATATTGCGCCAATCCCAAAGAAATATATATGAACAGCTGCCAACACAACAATTAGACAAATTGTGAATCAAAAAAACAAAGAATACAGTGTGGCGCTAAAACAGACTTGTTCCTCATTCAGGTCAGGCCCACTAAAAAATCAATCAGGGGGCCAGACTTACCCAATGAGGTATTTAATTGAAATTAGGATTTTTAACAAATCCTCTAATGTAAAAAGAAAATCAGCAGAAAAAATCAAGTGTTCCCTATAATTTGTCTAATGGGAATAAGTATATATGTTGTTAGATCATAGGAAAAATAATAATGAACGTGATACTAATATTAAGGTGCCGTGAACCAACAACCAATATGTTAAATCATAACTCAAGTAACAAGTGACGTGCTAAGTACGTATATAAAATGGTAAGTACAAAAACTATGAAAATGTAAGACTCCATATAAATGTACTCATAGATAAACAGTGTTCATAAACAAACTGAGTGAAATGGAATGTGAGTCCCAAATGCTGGACCGATGAAGGTACACCCAAATACTTGATCACTTGGGCTTCCTTTGGACCGCCAAGATGGTTCCCGTATATTCAAATGGTAGGCATGATGTTGGAGATATAGGTGTGTAAAAAATACTCTTACCAAGAGTGGTGGACTCCCCAGCCAGCGGCTTGGGAGTCAGAGCAGGCTTGTGATGGAACGAACGGCAATGAGTAGAATGTAGCTTCGTTCGTCATTAAAAGTACAGGAAGGTGAGGGTCTCCACAGGATTATCCCCCACATTAAGATACTCCATTCACCATACAGCTCCTCCGGTGGAAAAATCAAAGGAGAAACTCCACATAGCGTAAAACTGCTTTGAGACGAACTTTAATAAAAAGCTTTGCAGTGAAAGGATGTACACTGACTCATGGACTAAGTAAAGGTATATTGGCCCATAGACAACAACAAAAGTCAAGGTGCCAAAACATAAAAAATCAGTTAAAAAAGCGCTTGTTCAGTCGTGGCATAGCAGGCATATCGAAAAATTTAACGGGGTCGGAATACTTTCCGTCCCCACTGTACATGGGGGAATTAGACAATATATATAAGAATTTGGGGAGCAATACAGGATCCTAACAAGTCTAACTCCAACCAAAAAGTTTTGGATAAAGTAGGGAGAGTTTAAGGGTTAGACTTTTTCTCTGTTTTTTTTTTTTTCGTTGTCTGTGTTGCACCATTTCCAACATGATAGAAAGTGAAGGAAAATCCTAAATTTTAGACATTTTATCAGAGCAAAAGATGAGCGTAAATTATCCAATGGAGACAATGTTTTAGTGGCAACTGTGTAAGACAAAAATTCCCTTTACTATGATGTGATTTAATCTTATTTTCTGTTGAGTCTCCTCGTCCCGTGGGATACTGATAGCAAAAAATAAACTGATATGGGTTTTAATCCTTCCCCACTCTATTCATTAGCTATACAATATATACTGTACATTTTAAATATATTACTAAATGAAAACTTGAATAGAGTAGAGAGGGATAACACCACCTGTCAGGTTTTTATCGCTACCTGTGTCCAGTACTGTAGATTCACCCTCTCTATTTGTCCTGAGAAAATCCCAAATTTTAGGTTGTCACCAGAACAGGGATAAAGGGTAAATCTTCCGGTAAGGACACCCATCCTGGTGACCCTGATAGGATTTCCTCTCACTTCCTGTTTTGGCTATGGGACAGCAGGTGAAAAGAAATCTCCCCAATAGGACACAGATGCAAAAAAACTGACAAAGATAATAACGCTTCCTTACTCTATCCAAAATAAAAAATTAAAAAGGTTTTGCCTTTAGTTCTACTTTAAACCAGACCTAACTCAAAACCTTGGTTCTGGTGCTTCCACGTGCTGTTGCAAATAAGTAAAAAAAATAATAATACTATGGTTTAAAAATTTTTGAGGTTAAAATAGATTTCCAGTGCACCGTCCTCTAGTTTTCCTGCCCCCTCTGTGAATCTCCCTCTCACCTATTTTTTCTTTTAATTTCCTTACATACCATAATTCTAGCTGTCTTCTTGTTGGTCTGATGATGTCACCTGTTCTTTCTTTCCTTGTCCATTGGCATTAGTGGTTGCACACTGCAGAACTCACTGTAGAACTGAAGCACCCTCATGTAATGACCTGTGAGCACTGTTCAGTGATACAGTACTGTGAAGCAAAGCTGGGGTGATGAAACACCCCCAGGGAATGAAAGGTGATCATGACAGAATGGGTTGAATGACACCGGCCTGCCCCCACTGACCCTGAAGGTGGGCAGCAATGGAGGGCTGAGTAGGGTGCTGTAGGGTGGAGAAAGTACTAGAGGGTATTGGATTTTTTGGAACATGGAGGATTTGTTTTTTAAATGTCAGAGTTCTGCTTTAGATTTCTTTTATGTAAATCTATGAAATTTTTGTTTACTGATATATTTACCTCTATTCTGAATTCCTTTAGGATAGGCCGGATGCCTTTTGGAATAATATAACGGTCAGAATTTTCGTCCAAATATTCTGGTTCCTGGTTTGTTATGTATTCCGGTAGGGCTGGCTAAGGTAAAGAATGTAACAATTTAGAAAAATAACTTGGTAGAAAGAAAAAAACAAAAAAATTACAAATAAAGGACAATCATTGTAAATTTCTGATGGGAATTGCAAACCTTTATCGCATAGTTTCCATAAAAGGTATTAGTCAGTTGCTTAAAGCAGACCTAAATCCTTACTGGATGATTAATTAAAGCATTGTGTATCGTTAAACAGGTTTTTTCTTCAACTATTGTAGTAACCTTTCTTTCTATCCTTGTATCTCAGAGCTGCTTTCTAACATATATCTGTGGAACTACCTGTATGTGCGCTTTCAGTCAAAAGAGCATTTGTGAGGTCCAGGGCTGTCTTTAACACGGGGGGGGGGGGGCAAAAGGGACAGTTGCCCTGGGCCCAATCATTGTTGTAGGGCCCAAGGTAGCTGCCCATGCTGCCCGCAAATCACAGGCCCCATGAGGTCACATACTGATGTTGTATGTGAAGACCTGGATTAAGGTTGGGCTTCTGTGAAGGCCATTTGAAAAAAGAGATTGTGGGCCGAAGGTATTCAAGCACCGCTTATATACAGTACATTGGACTTTAAAGGCTCAATATGGGAGACCACATAAATCGATTATATAAAATATATGTTTATTCAAAAAAATATTAAAATGCATTGACTAAAATATAGGCATGAACTGCCTCCACAAGATCAAGATCCAGATGTTAACAAAAACCGAAATGCAATGCCCCACTATAGCTACCAGAAATGATATATACAGTGAGATACGGGTGTACATACAGGAGTCTGTATATGTCCGGTAGTCAGGTCAATGTCTTCGCCGGTTCAAGGCTTCCTCAGGACCCAAAATGCTCAGCATCATCATCACAGTGCTCCTGTGCTCACCCCAAGGCTTTGCTGATAAGCACCCCCTGATCTACCACAATGATGTGAGCATTATACACATTGAGTAAAATTATTGTTACATATATATTATGTTGTGTTGTTGATTTTCGTAATTTTTTTTATATATAGTGCTGCCCTACTGCTAACATTTTGGGTCCTGAGGAAACCTTAAACCAGTGAAACGTTGACCTGACTACCGGAAATATACAGACTCCTATATATACAACCATATCTTACTGTATAACAATATCAGATAATAATACCAGTAAAATAAACCTATGGGTCCAGTGCTATCTTAACACTTTGCTCAACATTTTCATTAGTAGACACTTTCCTGTATTCCAAAACTCATGGCAGATCACCAAACTCACCTCTTTCATGTAGGTTCTGTTCTCAAGTTCAATGAGCTCAAATGTAGCTATAAGCTCCCCAGCAGGAATATTGCCCTTGAAGATGTCAAAGAACTGAAGTTCGGGTTGGACATATTTAGGTCCTGTGTCTTCTGTCTCTTCTTCATCCAGTAATGTCACAATAGGGGTTGCAAACGCACGACCAAGAAAATCAGGGGCTCCCTACAAGTTATCACAAAGCAAGAAACGGCCTTAAAATTAAACTTGAAATCTGCAGGCATAAAGGGCATATTTTTTTTCATCTTAAAGATAAACCCCCATACAACAAAATGTAGTCCTTTTATTCAATTGCGGTGACTTTAGGGGTTGCTGAAATGGGAGTGAGGTCCAAAAGCTCAAGTGATTGACTCCTTCAGTCTCTGTCCACCCGCTTTGGCCATGTTTTAGGCAGACATAAAGGGTGGGGAGATATTTAGGCATTATACAGGATTCAGGAAAGAATGAGCGAGGCCACAACAAGAAATGAATGTAGCCTTGGAAAATTTTGTCTCACTCCTCATATTAAATGCATACATAAGTAAAAGGGGTTGATGACAGAACCAACTATTGTCTGCATAAAAGAAGAATGGTAGCATCCATTAAATAAGCACAAAATTGTTTTCTGCCTAAACAGGAGAACCTCTTAAATAAGACACATGTTGTGTCAGGCAGGACCAAAACATGGAAGTCAGAGCTAATAGAGGGTATGAAAGCATTATCAAAGCAAATGAGAGAGACCAGCAGGGTGTACTTACAAACTTGTCTTGATCATAAACATTAATAACAATAAGCGGTGGATCATTCCTTAGGTTTTCCTTATTCCCATCCATCAGGAGATTGTCATAGATGAGCATTTCATTCCACATAGGTGCCAGAGTCTCGTTAATAACCTGCAGAAACCACAAGCCAGAACCATGATGATGTGGACAGAAAGAACTCTGTTGCCCCCACAATTAGAGCAAGCATTCCTTATAGAAGGGGGGTACATGTTAAAGAGTTTTTTTTTTTTATTACTTGTCATTTTGCCTAACCTGCAAGCACCAAAATATACAGATCAGGGTGGTGGGCCTAGGACAAAATCCTCTTAGGAAAGAAAGGTTTAATATTGAAATGTCAAACAAACTGAAATGAGTGAGGGTATCTAATATTATATTTAAAAAACAGTATCACTGCTTCGAGTTGGTTCATACATAGGCCTAATGGTAGAATAAAGTTCCCTTTTTTCATTTATTCTTCTTTTCCTCCCTTCCCTTTTCTTCTTTTCTGTCTTTCCTTCCTTCCCTCCTTTCTCTTTCTTCTATTTTCTCCTTCCTTCATTTCTTCCCTATCTTCCCAGCATTTCTTCCCTTCAAAATTTCTTTCTGTCTCTATCATTCTCTTTTTCAGTATTTTCAATATTTTTCAATTTTAATATTTACTACTCTGCTATTTATTCTACTGTAAAGTTACAAAATCACCTAACTATATTGGCCTGGCTATTTCAGATTACTGTCAAAAAATATATCAGTACATATTTCATTGTTCCAAAATGGCTGACCAAACTCACAACTAATTTTGCTAAAATAGTGAGAATTTTCAGATAATAAAAATGAAATTTTCCAGAATATTTTCATGCAGATCCAGAATTCGAAAAATGTAGGCAGTTGTGATTCATGAACTGTATGATCCTGTACAGGTTGGTTAAGCTTTCTTCGCATATTCTGGTGCATCAAAACGTTTGGTATTCATAGACTGTTTTACTTGCAAATTGATTAAAGCAGGCCACAGATCGTGTGAATTTATTTTCTGGATCCACAGGTTGCAGGAAAGAAATTTGCATGATTCCCCCATCAACACAGACAGTGCTAACAGGGGAATCCCTGAAGACAGTGATTATTGCTACCGAATGTACCAGCGATAATCGCAAGTAAAATCCGGCAGGCTGGTTGTACCCAAGTTGATCGATTGATCAACTTGGTACATTCAGCCTGTCCATAGAGTGGGGAAAATAATTGTTTGATCCCATGCAGATTTTGTAAGTTTGCCCACTTACAAAGAAATAAAGGGTTTATAATTTTTATCATAGGTGTATTTTAAATAATAGAGACAGAATATCAACCAAAAATCCAGAAAAAAACACATGATACAGATGTTATATATTGAGTTGCATTTCAGTGAGTCAAATAAGTATTTGATAGCCAAGCAAAACATGACTTGACTTAGTACTTGGTGGAGAAACCCTTGACAAGCACAGAGGTAAGACGTTTCTTGTAGTTAGTGACCAGGTTTGCACACATATCAGCAGGGATTTTGGTCCACTCTTCTTTACAGATCTTCTCTAAATTCTTAAGGTTTCTTTGCTGTCCCTGGGCAACTCGAAGTTTCCACTCCATCCATAAATTTTCTATAGGATTAAGGTCTGCAGACTGGCTAGGCCACTCCATGACCTTAATGTGTTTCTTCTTAAGCCACTCCTTTGTTGCCTTGGTGGTCTATTTTGGGTTATTGTCATGCTGAAAGACCCATCCATGACCCATCTTCAGTGTTCTGGCTGAGGGGAGAAGATTCTCATTCAAGATTTTACAATACATGGCCCCATCTATTGGCCCCTCAATGCGGCAAAGTCGGTCTGTACATTTAGCAGAGAAACAGCCCCAAAGTATAATGTTTTCACCTCCGTGCTTGACTGTAGGGATGGTGTTCTTAGGGTCATAGTCAGCATTTTTCTTCCTCCAAACACAGCGAGTCAACCTCCTCAAGAAGGCACATGTACAGTCATGCCAATGAACATCTAAATGATTCAGAGAAGGATTGGGAGAAAGTGCTGTGGTCAGATGAGACCAAAATTTGAGCCCTTTGGCATTAACTCGACTCGCCGTGTTGGGAGGAAGAAAAATGCTGACTATGACTCTAAGAACACCATCTCTACAGTCAAGCAGGTGCATAATGCTTTGGGGCTGTTACTTTGCTAAAGGTACAGGCCGACTTTCCGCATTGAAGAGCCAATGGATGGGGCCATGTATAATAGAATCTTGGATGAGAACCTTCTTCCCTCAGCCAGAACACTGAAGATGGGTCATGGATGGGTCCTCCAGCATGACAATGACCCAAAACATACCGCTAAGGCAACAAAGGAGTGGATCAAGAAGAAGCACATTAGGGTCATGGAGTGGCCTAGCCAGTCTCCAGACCTTAATCCTATAGAAAATTTATGGAGGGAGCTGAAACTTCCAGTTTCCAAGAGACAGCCAAGAAACCTTAAGGATTTAGAGAAGATCTGTAAAGAAGAGTGGACCAAAATCCCTTCTGAGATGTGTGCAAGCCTATTCACTAACTACAACAAACGTGTTACCTCTATGCTTGCCAACAAGGCTTTCTCCACCAACTACTAAGTCATGTGTTGCTTGAGGATCAAATACTTATTTTACTCACTGAACTGCAACTTCATTTAATGTTAATGTTTTATGTGTTTTGCTCTGGATTTTTGGTTGACATTTTGTCTCTATCATTAAAATACATCTACGATAAAAAATTATAGACCCTTCATTTCTTTGTAAGTGGGCAAACTTACAAAGTCTGCAGGGGATCAGATAATAATTATTTTCCCCACTGTACATGATTAGAATCTTGGCCGGTTTAGCAGGAACCAGTCGAGATTCGAACCGTCTATGGTCGGCCTTACTCATCAAAAAAAAAGTGCCTTGAAAAAGTATTCATACCCCTTGAAATTTTTACATTTTGCCATGTTACAACCAAAAACGTAAATGTATTTTATTGGGATTTTTATGTGATAGACCAACACAAAGTGACATATGATTGTGAAGTGGAAGAAAAATGATAAATGGTTTTCAAAATTTTGTACAAATAAATATCTAAAAAGTGCAGTGTGCATTTGTATTCAGCCCCCTTTACTCTGATACCCCTAAATAATGTCTAGTGGAACCAATTGCCTTCAGCAGTCACCTAATTAGTAAATAGAGTCTACCTATGTGTAAGTTAATCTCAGTATAAATACAGCTGTTCTGTGAAGCCCTCAGAGCTTTGTTAGAGAACCTTAGTAAACAAACAGCATCAGACACACCAGACAGGTCAGGGATAAAGTTGTAGAGAAGTTTAAAGCAGGGTCAGGTTATAAAAAAAATATCCCAAGCTTTGAACATCTCACGGAGCACTGTTCAATCCATCATCTGAAAATAGAAAGAGTATGGCACAACTGCAAACCTACCAAGACATGGCCATCCACCTAAACTGACAGGCCGGGCAAGGAGAGCATTAATCAGAGAAGCAGCCAAGAGGCCCATGGTATCTCTGGAGGAGCTGCAGAGATCCACAGCTCAGGTGGGAGAATCTGTCCACAGGACAACTATTAGTCGTGCTCTCCACAAATCTGGCCTTTATGGAAGAGTGGCAAGAAGAAAACCATTGTTGAAAGAAAGCCATAGGAAGTCCTGTTTGCAGTTTACAAGAAGCCATGTGGGGGACACAGCAAACATGTGGAAAAAGGTGCTCTGGTCAGATAAGACTAACATTTATTTTTTTGGCCTAAAAGCAAAATGATATGTGTGGTGGAAGACTAACACTGTGCATCACCCTGAACACACCATGCCCACCGTGAAACATGATGGTGGCAGCATCATGTTGTGGTGGATGCTTTCTTCAGCAGGAACAGGGAAGCTGGTCAGAGTTGATGGGAAGATGGATGGAGCCAAATACAGGACAATCTTAGAAGAAAACCTGATAAGTCTGCAAAAGACTTGAGACTGGGGGGGAGGTTCATCTTTCAGCAGGACAACGACCCTAAACATACAGCCAGAGCTACAATGGAATGGTTTAGAACAAAGCATATTTATGTGTTATGGGGCGTACACACGGTCTGACTTTTCGACCGGACTTGTCCGATGGATGCCGACGGACCGAATCCGGCGGACAATCCGATCTTGTGAGGGCTTCACTGAACCTTCAGCGGACTTTTTCAGTCGCAAATCTGACGGACTTTAGATTTTGAACATGCTTCAAATATACGTAGTAACTCCGCCGGACCCAGAAATCCGCTCGTCTGTATGCTAGTCTGATGGACAAAAACGGACGCTAGGGCAGCTATTGGCTACTGGCTATCAACTTCCTTATTTTAGTCCGGTATACGTCATCACGTATGAATCCGTCAGACTTTGGTGTGATTGTGTGTAGGCAAGTCTGTTCGTTAAAAAGTCCATCGGAAGTCCGTCAAAAGTCAGTCAAAAGTCCGCTGGAAAGTCTGTCGGACAAGTCCGGTCGAAAAGTCTGACCGTGTGTACGCCCCAGTCAAAGTCCAGACCTAAATCCAATTGAGAATCTGTGGCAATAAAATTTCTGTTCACAGACGCTCTCCATCCAATCTGACAGAGCTTGAGCTATTTCGCAAAGAAGAATAAGCAAAAATGTCACTCTCTAGATGTGCAAATCTGGTAGAGACATCCCCAAAAAGACTTGCAGCTGTAATTGCAACGAAAGGTGGTTCTACAAAGTATTGACTCCGGGGGCTGAATACAAATGTACCCCACACTTTTCACATATTTATTCGTAAAAAATTTGGAATACCATTTATAATTTTCCTTCCACATCACAATTATGTGCCACTTTGTGTTGGTCTATCCCATGAAATCCCAATAAAATACATTTACATTTTTGGTTGTAACATGACAAAATGTGGAAAATTTCAAGGGGTGTGAATACTTTTTCAAGGCACTGTACATTTCCTTAAATGCAACAATCCCTAAATACTGTATACGCAGATGTTTGGCTTCTTTTCCTTCTGTAAACCTCATGTTCAGGTGTTAAAAGGTGACTTATGGTTGTTTTGCTCTTTGTATCTGTCTCAGGCAGTAAAAACCTAATGTTTATTCTTACCAGTGTATTTTGACATAGGTTTCCGAACACAACCCTAACGAATGGATCGGACAAGCCATTGTCGTCGGCAGGTAGTATTCCCCGAGCCTGGTAAAGATGAGCCCTCAGCTGAAAATAGCGGTAATCTACAGAGATCAAGAGAAGAGGACATGTTCACTATATGCTGTTAGTTATACCTCTAACACCTGGCAAGAGTCTAGATGATAATATTAGGATACCTTTACCCAAGACAGGTATTATTTTTGATTTACTGAATTATTAAAATGTTGGTTCATAGAAGCACATAGAATCATTTGCATCAGTTCCTTCCCTTGCAGGGGTTTACAATCTTTACGCCGGTCAACAGTCAAATGTTTTAAAGCCAATTTCACCATAAAAAATAAACTTACAGGTATGTGTTTGAGCTGTAAAAAGAAATACCTTAAAGTGTTTGTTACTCCAGCATTTCATATTCCTGAAATGCGGCTTCTGTACCATGTACTTGTATGAGAAAGTATCCTGTTCTCTTTGTATTGCTTCCTTTGTGTGAAATCTCTGGTGTTCCTGCCAGTCCATCTGCTTTCCTATTAGAAACTGACCACAGTAAGCAGAAAACACCGTGGTCAGTTCTCTAGTTGTGCTGGGAACTCAGCCTGCTCTCCTCCAATGAGCAGATTTGCCCGGACACGCCCCCCCCCCCCTCCGCCCCGCTGCACAACCATTAATTGGGAAGCTCAGTGTAATGCTGTTTCTCCTCCCCCCAGCTCTTATGCAGCTGTGAACAGAGGGAATGTGATAATTATAAAAAGGGGGGGGGAGGGATTTATAATGTTTTTAATATCTATACACAAATATTTTGCCTTTTGTTTCAATTTTAAACTAAATGGACTGTTTTACAAGGTGATAATTTACAATCTCCTGTGATTACTTAGGTTATACTTTATATTGATCCCTGTGCCCTATGGAGCCCCTTGGATCCTAGTCCAGTGCTGTTCAAAGGAGTTTGAATTTTGTCTTTATATGTATACCCTCAACCCATTCCATTCAAAATACTGTAGAAATGAACGGCAAAACATTTATGTATACATTGAAAAAAACATTATAAATACCCTTTCCCCCTTTTTTTATACCCTCAACCCATTCCATTCCAAATACTGTAGAAATGAACGGCAAAACATTTATGTATACATTGAAAAAAACATTATAAATACCCTTTCCCCCCTTTTTTTATATGTGATCACACAACCTCTGTTCTCAGCTGCATACGGAGCTGGAGGAGGAGAAGCAGCACCCCCTCTTCCCAGTGAATAGCTGTGCAGAGGGGGGGGGGGACAGCACAAGCCTGATTATTGGGTTAGCTCCCACCACAGGTAGAAAACTGCCCATGATGTGCTCTCATGCCTAGTGTGGTCAGTTTTTGATAGGAAATCAGAGGGACTGGCAAGAACACCAGGGATTTAACACAAAAGAAGCAATACAAAGAGAACAGGATATTTGTTCATACAGTACAAGTACATGGTAGAGCAGGCACATATCAAGAATATGAAATGTTGGGTTTACATATTCTTTTAAGGGATAGTTCACCTTTACTACAAAACTGCCTATGCAGGTAAGGGGCATCTGTAGATGAAAACAAACTGTGCAGCTCTGACTAAAAGTTAATAATACCCTTGCTATAGGTGTAGGCCATTTACATACCTTATGAAGCTTGACTGGAATACTCCCAGGATGTTGCTAAGTGAGGCCTAGTCATCACTGCTCACCGGGACCTCCACCATCACAGGAGTGAGTTCTCAAATGCTGAGCTCAGGGCTACTGCATCAGGGGAGATAAAGAGTATGCGAGGGGGTTTGAATCAGAGAAAGAGCTGACTACTGTATGGTGGAGGTGAGCAGTGATGACTAGGCCTCACTTAGCAACTTCCTGGGAGTATTTATCAACATCCTGGGAGTATGAAAGCTGAAAACTGGCCTGGGCAGGAAAGAGGGTAAAAGTGCCCAGTATTGAAGTGGTTAAACTTAAAAAAAATAAATGCCAAGAACCATTGCAGCTTTCCTATAATTTGAAACTTTCTGCTGATTTACAATGTAAATAACAAAATGGAGCATCTCACCGTCCCTCCGAATCAGGATTGGTGGGTTGGGAGTTGGAGATTCCACCAATTCTCCATCTCTTTCATAAAGGAACTTGTAATCCTCAGGCAGATCCACCGTGCTGTTCTTGACATACTTCTTGACTCCTAGCCACATGTAGATCTCAGCTTTGGCAAAGATTTCACCGCTGTACGATCCTGGAATCTGGGATCAGAGAGAGATTCACCTTAAAAATGACCTCCAATATCTTACCGCCTAATGAATAAAGACATTTTTTTTTTCTACTAGCATGAGTGTTGTCTTGCATGCTTCAATACTAACCCATTTGCAGCATTCCTGTCATGAAAAACGTCCTGTTAGCACAAGTGTCAGAGCCAGTGGACGTGTGCGGGGGCGCGTTAGCACGAACGAACGCATACGGAGGCACGCTAGCACGAACGAGTGTATGCGGGTACGTGGGGGGACGAGCGGGCACGTACGATCGGTACTCGGGTACGCGCGGGAGCGCGCGGACGTAGGATGTGACAGTGTTTGGTGCCAATGGACTTATTTAAAGGAGCCCGTGAGCATGCTTTCTTGCTGTCCGGTCTACAGCGTTTCCTGTGACCCCAAGCTATCTAGTATACCTGTCTACCTGTTTCCTGTTACCCGGCTTGTTCCTGACTTCTCCTGCTTGCTGCCAGTCCCCCGACCTCGGCTGTTTGACTATCCTCCTGCCTCATCCTACGGTTGTTATCTGCCTGTCTGTTGCCGATCCAGTCCATGCCCCGACTACTCTTCTGCTTCCGTTTGGTACCTGCTCTGCCCGCCAGTGTTGACCCGGCCTGTCTGACCTCGTTAGTGCTTCAAGTTGTACTACAGAACACCTTCCTGCTGCCTGTTGTTCCTGAGTTCCTGCCAGCTACAGTACTTCTCTGCTCAGTCAGCAGTTCCAGTGTTCCTGCCAGAGTTTCGGTTTATCTTCCCACTACCAGTTGTTCCAGTGCTCCAGTTGTACTACAGAACACCTCCCTGCTGCCTGTTATTCCTGAGTTCCTGCCAGCTACAGTACTTCTCTGCTCAGTCAGCGATTCCAGTGTTCCTGTCAGTCCTCCTTCTGCTGCACCAGAGGTCCAGGTCAGCTCTACACCTGCCACTTGCCAAGCACTTGTGGCCCCCTGTGCTCTTGAGTCCCTGTTTTCTCTATCAGGGGTTCTCAAGCCAGAGGCACATGAGAGGCTGCTCCATGCATTCTGGGCTCCGCCACCATGTACGTGACAATTCCCATTGGTTGTTATTTAATTGGCCAATTGTTCTTGACTGAGCAGTATTGACCAACTGGACAAATTCTTTACTGTTATAGATAGCATATGCTATTGTAGAACCACTTTGACTGTTTAGTCTTAGGCTGGCCACTGCCACTTATCTCTCAGTAGCACCCTCAACCTGGGCTGTTGAGTAAATTTACTTTTTGGCTCCTGCTGTAATCAGAGAAGCAGTAGTTGTTTGGTCTGGTCTGTTCTGGGCTTTACAGGCTGGGAGTTTCATTGCTTCCCCCTACCTCCAGAAGAAGTTTCTGGAGATTAGGGTGGGAAAATTCAAATCACCAGCATGAATCTTGAACAGGGCCTAGCCAATCCCTGGGGAGGACTGCCAAGATGGTGGTTGGGATACTGTTAAATAATCTGGAGCCCTGAGGAGATTGTCTTTTTCCCTCCTGAGGAAATGGATCTGTGAACTGATAGGAGGGGGGCTGCTTTCCCCTGGAGCCCTTTGGATTGGATGCTAGATTATTTTACAAGAGACTACACCCATGAATTGATCTTGTTCCAGGATCCTGTAAGAACAGCCTTCTTTTTGTGCTGCACCTCAAAGCTACTTCATGGTCCCCAGCCGTGAACCTATAGACTGCTCCAGTCTAGCTATACCTGTGCTAAAGCCATTTCATGGTCCCCAGCCTTGGACCTATGGACTGTTCCAGTCTAACTTTACCAGTGCTAAAGGTACTTCATGGTTCCCCAGTTGTGAACCTATAGACTCCTCCAGTCTTGCTATACCTATGCTAAAGCTACTTCTCAAAGCTACTTCATGGTCCCCAGCTGTGTCCCCTACAGTGCCTGTGCTAAAGCTACTTTATGGTCACCAGCCATGAACCCATAGACAGTTCCTTTCTACCTGTACTTATGCTATTGTTACTGAGGGAGAGAAGTGTCTTCTGTTAATAATACCTGACGTTCTGGAGTATCCCACAATACTCCAAATTCCCCCCTACCCCAAAAAATTTCTACTAGCAAATACACCTTAAAAGACAACCCCTAGACTGTTCAATGAGCCAGAGTGACTGTTGGAATGTGCCTGACTGTATATGCACTGTTTTTGGAAACTACCCCACTTTGGGGGTAGTGCTACATCTCCATCCATAAAAGTGGGAAGATATCTGCCTGTCCTCGGCCAACTCATTCCAGTCGCCATATCAGGAGGTGGTTTCACGTTGCCCTGAATGGGCAGTATCTCTTGAAGGCAAATTGTACTCACAGAAGCAGGCTGTCATTGCTGGCATTCTTCTAAAAATGCAAATTGCCTGGCTGTTCCTGGCTTTAATACATTAGCACACTGAACTG
Organism: Lithobates clamitans; assembly: GCA_037952925.1. Taxonomy (NCBI): domain Eukaryota; kingdom Metazoa; phylum Chordata; class Amphibia; order Anura; family Ranidae; genus Lithobates; species Lithobates clamitans. The sequence continues at coordinate 325,881 of JBBGZY010001403.1, forward strand.
GAACATGAATGCAAAACAGGAAGGTCAACGGAGTCATAACTTCTAAGGCCCATTTACATTATTGTATTACAGTAAAACGTCGCAACACATGCTACATGCATTTTTGCAATGCAGTGTCATACATTCTTAATGGCACTCCCAACGCACCTTGCCAACAGATGTCCTTTGCCGTGCAACATGTGGCATTGCACTAACATGCACTCCAATGCACTGTGCTGCCAGAAATTGTGCATGCACCTTTTTTAGTGCGTTAGGCAGCCCACCCACACGAATGGGCTACTTTAACGCAACACACATTAACAAGCGTTCACTAACGCACTACAATGGTGTGAATGAGCCCTTAATCTTTCAAGTCAATTCCCTGCAGTTTCTCCTTCGCTATGGAAATATTCTGTACTGACTAAAATAAGAGACCGCTTATATTTCCTGAGTAGAAGCCATATTTTCACCTTGAAGTAGACGGTGGAGATCTTGCCGCAGTCCTTTCCCTTTTCCTCTTCCACCACGGAGTAAAGGATGTGCTGCGCTGGGATGCGTGCATAGGCCAGACGCTTATTGTTGCTGAACATCCATATCACAATGTCAGGCAGCGTGCACTGAGGCTGGGACAACATGAAACCACACAATCAATTTATAGGAAATTCCAATAATAATTAGCGCCATCTAGTGGCCAATGCTGTATTTTTTATTTTAAACCAGGGGTCTCCAAAGTTTCTGAACAAAGGGCCAGTTTACTGTCCTTCAGACTTTGAAGTGTGTCAGAAAATGCCCTGGCGTCAATAGGACTAAATAACGAACCATCATTGGTGTCATTGAGAAGAATAGTGCACCATCTTTATGATCAGCGGGAGGTATAGTGCCCCATTATTAGTATCAGGGGAAGAAATAGTGCCCCACCTTTAGTATCAGGGGATGGAATATTGCCCCATCATTGGTGTCATTGGGAGGAATAGTGCCCCATTGTAAGTATCAGAAGAAGGAATAGTGCCTCAACAGAGGGAAGAATAGGGCCGCTGTTTGGAGACCACTGTTTTAAACCAATGAAAAACATTCAACCAGCACAGGAAATTACCTAATAACATATGTTTTTTTCCCAATTTGCACCCCATGGTATAATGCCAGTTATGCACCACCTTCCAACATGACTTTTCATTGTCTTTACCCTGCTTATAATATAATGAAGAATATACTATCATGTGGAAAATAAGAGTATACTTACGATCTTTGGTATCTCTAACTCAGACCTAGTCAACCTATTAACAAATTCCTGCCTGCTTTTCTGTCTACACAAAAGAGCGTACAAGTTTGTAAGAAGAACAAACCTCTTTAGCCAAGAGTCGAATTCTGGTTAAAATCTTCTTCCCGTCGTTAATCTTCTCTTTCACATTGTGCTTGGTCAATCGGCGTCTGGCTCTCAGTGCTTGTTTGGCAGAGAGAATCTACAGGGATAAAATCCATTTTAAGCGTTACTAAACCCAGGACCCTGCATTCACTGTATCTGGTCACCCACCACACACAGAACACATGGAAATGCAATTATTTTAGTAAATATAAACTGCTAAAAATCTTTTCTCATTAGCAGTATATAGCAGTCTTATGACCAGTGGCGGCCCGTCTATATGGAACACAGGGGCTCTGCACCCTAATTCATGCACCCAGCCCCTAATCTACATGCAGGGAGCCTGACGCATAGATTCCAGTGGGGTTTTTTTTTTTTAAAGCACACGATTAGAGCCTGAGGCTCTAATTGGCTTAAAAATGTTTTATATTTGCTATTGACTTCCTAATTCTCCTCCAGGCCAATCAGGAAGTGGGTCCTGAGACCTTGGCCAGGAGGACAGGCGATCCAATTGGCCGCCAAGGAGGGGAAGGGAGGAGACACAGGGGAAGCCGCAGCCCGGAGGAAGCACTGCTCGCTACCTAGATGAGGTAAGTGCGGGGCTGGTGAATGACCGGGGGGGTTTCCTGTGACTGGGATGGATGGCCGCTGCCCCCCCAAAAAATAAAAAGATATAGCACCAGCTGCCACTGCTTATAACTTCTGGTTAAAGCTAGTAGGAGGAGTTTTCATTCTTCTCTGACTGTCCTATGAGGCTGCATGACCCCTCTCCCTCTGTCTGAATGGTCCCTGATAGGCCCTGTGCTGATCACATGAACCCTCCCAAGCAAATAAAAAACTCTCTAGCAAACTGAGCATGTGCAGAGTGCACCCAAGGTTCTGTTCTATCAGCATATGGATTGGGGACTGTGGAAAAAGGGGAGGGTCAGAGAAGACAGGATCACACAGCCTTTTTACATAATGTGCAGGATTAACCTCTTTGATTCCAAAGTGAGTAGAACAAGCATGCCTTACTGCATATATAGACTGATTTACTTTCCTGGATTTAGTGTTTAGGAGGGTGACAGTGACAGTGACTGTAGCTGTTTGTATGCTTAGTTGCATTACAGATTACACTGCTATGTAATAATAGCATAATTGTATGATTTGCTTATACATTGTTAAAGCTTGCTTTAGATGTGACACAGCTGTCAGTTTGGGAAGGGTAAGTAGGCATTCTGCATTACTTTTCTACAAATCATGTGGATTAAAGCAGAAATATCTTCAAGAGAAATATCCAAAATAGGCATTTACAGGCGTTTAGCGGCAGAAAAAAAAACCCCATCATTTGTGAGTTCAGGAAAGGAGCCTTCCAGCAGAAAAAAACGCCCAACCTGCCTAAACACCTCTAAATACGTTTGAGCATTCATTTATTTCAATGGCCAGAATAAATTAATATTCTGCCAATGGAATGAATGAACGCCCAAATGATTGATGTGTCCAAAAACATTTGTAAAACATGGCTTTAGGCATGTTTTTTTTTTTTTTACACTGTTTTGCTGGAACTAAGGGGCCAAGCCCAACCCCAGAAAAACAACCCCACACCATAATTCATCCTCCGCCAAATGATTTGGACCAGTGCACAAAGCAAGGTCCATGAAGACAAGGACGAGCGAGTTTGGGGTGGAGAAACCTGACTGGCCTGCACAGTCCTGATCTCAACCTGCTAGAACATCTTTGGGATGAATTAGAGAGGAGACTGCAAGCCAGGCCTTCTCGTCCAACATCAGTGCCTGGCCTCACAAATGCGCTCCTGGAAGAATGGTCAAACATTCCCATAGACACACTCCTAAACCTTGTGTACAGCCTTCCCAGAAGAGTTGAAGCTGTTATAGCTGCAAAGGGTGGGCCAACTCAATATTGAACCCTACGGACTAAGACTGGGATGCCATTAAAGTTCATGTGGATGTAAAGTCAGGTGTGACAATACTTTTGACAATATATTGTGTATATGTAACACGAATCTATTCTTTCTGTAAAGACCCATGTCTCTGCTCATTATATTCATATTCAATTGTGCTTTCATTCCATTTCCGTTGGTTAAAGATTTTGACAATATGTCCATCACAGACTTACAACATTGTGAGAAAGAGATTTCATCCTGCACTTGTCCAAGTTGTTGGGGCGAGCCATTGTCCTCTTTCCGGCACTAAGTGAGTACTGCCTGCAAAAGAGCAAATCAACATTATCATTATTATGCACAGAATGGATCCATTGAATTCAGTCTCAGTCTGTTTTAGTAGAGTACAAGAGAATGCTTAATCTTGAATCTGTATAATAAATTGAACAAAAGAAGGTCTTCTTGCTGCCTGGAGGACCTTGCATATTCTGCCTCTGACATACTGCTGCTAATAGCACATTCTGATTTTGTAATTAAAATTTTGCACAACCATGTGACATTCTGTAAAGTAAGCACTAATTAAACTGTGTGTTTAAAAGTTTTGGCAAAACCATTAACCTGCAGCCAGCAACAAATTCTTCTAGGACTTGCTTCAGACGTTTTTCTGGGAACGATTTAGGCCGTCTTGTGAGTTTCTCCACCTCGTTGAGTCCACGTTCCTGCAGAAGGAATATGTACAGTTACTTTACAACCTCACTCCATTAACATATAAAGCTTCTGGCAATGAAGGCAGCCAGGAAAGCTTGTCCAAAGACAAATTTCACAAACAAATTATCTTATTTATCGATTGTTGTAATGAGAAGCCTTTATATTAATGCTTTTAACTACTAATGCTATACATCACATAGCCCCAACAATATTGAGTCCTGAGAGGGAGGTTGCATAGCTTAGGTCATATGTGATCAAACATTCCTACCTAGACCTTCTATAAAAAAACTGCTAAATCCTGCTTTTTTATAACACAATGATTAAGGAATAGGGCCCTTTCACACTGGAATGCAGTGTGGGAAAGGTGCATTTTGTGCATGTTTCCCGCACCGCATGTGCATGCTCTGCTCTGCCCTGAGACGATTTAGTTTGCATATGTAGAGCTATACAAGTTATTCATTCATTCATTCTTGTGAGATGCGCACGGGTGCCTCTAATTGTTAATGTCACCCCAAACATGTCGCACAAACACAGCAGTTTGGTACAGTGCAATCTGAAAAAGTAGTGTTTGCGCAACTTTTTGCACAATCCCATGCATTTGGCAGCCCGTTCAAATGAATGGGGTGTCAAAACCAGACGGCACAGGAACACGAAAGTGTGAACCAGCCCTTTAGGCCTCAAACCTGTGGAGTATTTAAAACCTCTGGGGGCATTTTCCTCTGTATTCCCGATGGAGCAAATTATCCACACTTTCTATGCCAAGTGTCACAAGCATAGCCAATGCCGGCTACTGCAAAATAGAATCAAGAGGACATTATCAAACTGAACCATAAACTAACTAGTTTCTTCCTAATGCCTGGGATCCAGACCTTTACATTAATTCCTGCCTATAGAGGAGCGGTTCTTCCTGTAACAGAGCAAAGGATCTTGGGACCTGTAGTCCTGCAGTCTATCCTCGCTGTATTTTAGAGCCCCCTTGGAACAACAAATTCCAGAAAGCTGATCCAACAAAGGATTATGGGAGAGCCCGCTCAGCCCGGGAACATCAAAGAGGATGGTAGGAGGCTGCTTCTGCATCCAGCTGCATTGGGACACAGCAGCCCAGCTAGTGGTAGTGACACACAGCCTCATCAGCTACAGCTGTCAGTGCACTAGCAGCCTGCTATATAACTGCTGCGCCTTCTGTGGAGGTTTATAAAAAAAACTGCTCAGCTCATCTTGTAGTGCCGGAGACCACATCTGTACTGGGATTGGTGAGGGCAGCTGCTCACCTTTCTGTTTACCCAGTTGTATACAGACACTGGTTTAACTAAATCAATCAAGGAATCCTTGCTTTGCTACCTTCGTAGTTCTGTCTGCAGACCTGACTCTGCCATTCTTCATGACTCTTCATTTTTAATGGGCCCCAACATGCTAGCAGAAGATACTATCCTCAACCCTTGGACTAACTCCAAAATTCCATATCCACAACTATTCATTGCTTACTTAAAGGGGTGCCCCTTCTTTAAACAAATATTCATAAAAAGGCATTCACATGATCCCATTGCATTGCACCAGTGGTCACAAGGGAGCTGGCAGTTTTCTTAAACCTCTCCCCCATAACCAGTGCTGCACTCTCAACAGGCATCATTGAGACACAGTGGTTATTTACAGTCTGTTGACATATTTATTAATTTTCACCTTGTGTTGCTATTGCTTAATCCTTCAAATTGAATACATTGCTGTAAATAATTTGTAACCCCCTAAGTGTTAACTTGAGATATTCTTGAGGTATTCAATACAACTCTGGTTATTGAAATGTTGTGTCCATTGTCTTTCTTTACTCTGTGCTGGGTAATATTGGTAACTGGTTTGGTGAACATTGTTGGTCTAACCACATCTAAACCTAGAGTTTTAAAAAGGTTGCAGAGTTTGAAAGGTCAGGACAGCACCAGAGGACAAGCATCATCCACTGGCTCCTACGGGGGTAGCACTACACAAGGAAAGGAAGTGATGGGATATTCCTGAGATGGGGACAGATAGAGTAACAAAAGTACATTTGATTTGTAGAGTGGGGGAAGGGTTGGAACATTTATTGGGTTTATAACACTTCCTATGTTGTCCTGTTCTGGTGACACTCAAACCCTCTCATATCTAGTTCAGGCGTCACTGGGTACCTCTGTCATCACCAGCAACCAAAACTTGAAAGATGTTATTGTCTACCAAGTCTATGAGAAACTGAGATAAAAGATTTGGGCTTTAGCAGTGGTGTTTCCAGTGCTATTTTATTTATAACTTTTTAAATTGTCGAGTACCATGGAGAAGTGAGCACTATACCAGGTTCTGACTCTTACCAGGCGTTCTGCTATCTTGACTATCCAGTTGGAGTTGTACAGCCTCCAGCTGTGATCTTCCCAGTAGCTCCACACATAGACACATGGCCTTTCATTACCCAGAGGTATGTAACTGAATGAACTATATAAACAAAAAATAGCAATATGTAAAGCAAGAGATTTACAATTTCCTCTTTGGCTACACAAGCATTTACAAAACAGCATATTAACTGCAGTATAACTAGTCATCTTAAAGTCGTCGGACTCGTATTGATATGATCATATAATCAATAATTCAATTTGACTAAAATATAGATCAATAAACCAGCGCTATCAAAATCAACTAATCAAATATCAGTATACAACTAAATTTCCACCAAATAAAACATACAGTGTGTGTTATATGCATAATACATCCATGCAGTGAAAAAAAAAACCCAGTACAATAAATAAATAAATAACACAATAATATGATAAATTGTCACAATTCCACATATAACAATCCATATATATTTCAGTAAAGAACATGCATGGCAACTCATTAAAGTCCTCTATCAAAGTCCTCTAATCAGTGTGTCCACTACGCTGGCACTCCTTCTTTCTTTAATCCTTCATCCACTTTCATGCGCAGACTTATAAATCCAAGGCGCTTACCAAACCACTTATTTCTAAAATGATCATAAATTTGCTGTGTTTACGGTTAAGCACCACTGGCACCCCTCTGCTTCCAGTTCTCCCTCCAGTAAAGGTCTTAAGCCCTCCACTCAGCACCATAGATAAAAACAGACAATCGCTATAATGTAGAATGTAATTAAATAATAAAATTGTACTCACATAAAAATAGTAGAACGAGATCCTGTATAATAAAAACCCCTGACACTTCCCAGTTCCACACTGTATCTGACTTCATGTCCACCCTTAGCACGTTTTGTCACAAGGACTTCCTCAGGAGACAGTGAACATTTCTCCCTGAGGAAGTTCTTGTGATGAAATGCTTTGAGGCAAAATGTGTTTTTTGCTGTTTTTTCACTACAGGGATGTATTATTTATATAATACATATGGGTTTATTTGGTGGCAATTTAGCATTGCACTGACACTTGATCAGTTGATTTTGATAGCGCTGGTTTATTGACCTATATAATAATATTTATCCTGGGGGATAACATTTTTCCAGCTATTTTTACAGGTTAGGTGAAGATTGAAGAGCAGGTTGTGTGTGTTATTTAATGCGACTAAAATGATCTAATTGAATGATTAAGCAATTGTTTTTACGCCTGCAGTGCTGTGAGTCAGCATCCAATGGTTTTAATGTCCCAGCAACAAGTCAGGACATAGGGGTTGCTAACTAGGAGGTTTTTTTTTATCCAGGTTTCTGATCAAAATTACCTACAGGTAAAAAAAAAAAAAAAGAATGATCCCCTTGGCTGCAAAGGCTATTTTCTTGAAAAAGGTGAGCTTAGCTTTAAAGCTATAAAAGGTCATAAACACTCCAAATCACTCCCGTGGGATGCTTTTAAATCTCTGTCTGATTCAGAACTCTACTTCCAACTTCCAGGTGGAGTTCTGAATTTGATTGAGTTTTTGAACAGCATTCCAAGGGAACATTTGGATAGATTTGGAGAGCTTACAGAACTTTAATAACTTAAAGTAGAACTATAGGCAAAACTTGATTTTTTTTTTCATTTCGGATAGAGTAAGGGAGGGTTATAACCCCTGTCATATTTTTTTTTGCCATCTGTCCTCCATTGTGGAGATTTCCCTTCACTTCCTGTCCCATAGCCAAACAGGAAGTGAGGGGAAATCCCTGCAAGTTAGGGGGGAATTTCGTGGGGACCCCCAGGCCACCAGAACTAGCATCCCCATTGGAAGATTTTCCCTCTATTACTTTTCTGGGGACAATCCAAAATTTTAGATTTTCTCTTATTTTCACTTTCAATGCTAATGGTAAACAGGACGAATAGAGACGGTGAATCTCCGGTACGGGAGCAGATATGGCAATAAAACTTTCAGGTGTTCTAATCTATCTCCACTCTATCCAAAACTAAAAAAAAGTTTTGCCTTTAGTTATACTTTAAAGCTTAAGTTGATCAGGTTCTGTCTGTTGTGAACATAGTATATATACACTGAGCAAAATTATAAACTCAACACTTTTGTGTTTGCCCCTATTCATCATGAGCTGAACTCAAAGGTCTACAACTTTTTCTATGTACACAAAAGGCCTATTTCTCTCAAATATTGTTCACAAATCTGTCTAAATCTGTGTTAGTGAGCACTTCTCCTTTGCTGCTGAGATAATCCATCCACCTCACAGGTGTGGCATATCAAGATGCTGATTAGACAGCACTATTATTGCACAGGTGTGCCTTAGGCTGGCCACAATAAAAGGCCACTCTAAAATGTGCAGTTTTATTACACAGCATAATGCCACAGATGTTGCAAGTTTTGAGGGAGCGTGCAGTTGGCACACTGACTGCAGGAATGTCCACCAGAGCTGTTGCTCTTGAATTGAATGTTGATTTCTCTACCATAAGCCATCTCCAAATGCGTTTCAATTGGCAGTACATCTAACCGGCCTCACAACTGCAGACCACGTGTAACCACACCAGCCCAGGACCTCCACATCCAGCATCTTCACCTCCAAGATCGTCTGAGACCAGCCACCCGGACAGCTGCTGCAACAATCGGTTTGCATAACCAAAGAATTTCTGCACAAACAGTCAGAAACTGTCTCAGGGAAGCTCATCTGCATGCTCGTCGTCCACACCAGGGTCTCAACCTGACTGCAGTTTGTCGCCGTAACCAACTTGAGTGGGAAAATGCTCACATTTGATGGCGTCTGGCGCTTTGGAGAGGTGTTCTCTTCACGGATGAATCCCGGTTTTCACTGTACAGGGCAGATGGCAGACAGCGTATATGGCGTTGTGTGGGTGAGCGGTCTGCTGATGTCAACGTTGTGGATCGAGTGGCCCATGGTGGCGGTGGGGTTACGGTATGGGCAGGCATATGCTATGGACAATGAACACAGGTGCATTTTATTGATGACATTTTGAATGCACAGCGATACCGTGACGAGATCCTGAGGCCCATTGTTGTGCCATTCATCCATGACCATCACCTCATGGTGCAGCATGATAATGCACGGCCCCATGTTGGAAGGATCTGTACACAATTCCTGAAAGCTGAAAACATCCCAGTTCTTGCATGGCCATCATACTCACCGGACATGTCACCCATTGAGCATGTTTGGGATGCTCTGGATCAGCATATGTGACAGCGTGTTCCAGTTCCTGCCAATAGCCAGCAACTTCGCACAGCCGTTGTAGAGGAATGGACCAACATTTCACAGGCCATAATCAACAACCTGATCAACTCTATTCGATGGAGATGTGCTGCACTGCGTGAGGCAAATGGTGGTCACACCAGATACTGACTGTTTTTCAGAACCCCCCCCCCCCCAATACAGAAAAACTGCACATTTTAGAGTGGCCTTTTATGGTGGCCAGCCAGATAAATAGGGGCAAACACAAAAGTGTTGCATTTATAATCTTGCTCAGTGTATGTATATATATATATATATATATATATATATATATATATATATACAGTATAGCTATATGTATTGTATATATTATGGGTGCCATTCCATTACATTGTTTGCACCGCTTCAGTAAAGCTCCAAATTGCTTGTATCAATAATTATAATGTAAGCATCGATGTGAGTACACATAAATGCCTACTAAGAAGTCAGCATCACTTTGGGTCAATGAAAATATTTGCTGCAGTACCCATATGTATGAACCCAAAGAGGGCATTTTACTCTGCTCTCCTAAGCTTTGACCTTTGCTGCAAAACGGCAGCAGTTAATAACCATAGACTTAACCATTACTGTAATCTTTGTGATATATTACTCGTCTGGTTCTGTGCGCTGAGGTCTCCTTGCAGGCGTCACTGATTTGCCATGTTGGTCCATTTTTAAAGTCACTTCCTCCTCAAAATCTACACTGAGTTCATCCTCTGACCCAGTGTCCAGTAGACCCTGACGTTCCTCTGATACCGTCTCCAATTTTTCCTTCTTTTTAGTAGATTTAGCAGTGACTATTTCAGCCGTTTTACCATAGTTACCTGTGTAATAGAAAATGTTTAATTTATAAACTGCCACCACATTGTTCATTATTTGCATAAAATCCTTAGTGAACAAATAAGCATTTACCACAGAGTCAGGGGCGGACTGACAACTCATGGGGCCCCCAGGCAATAGTAGATTATGGGGCCCCAGGGCAATAGAAGCTTATGGGGCCCCCGGGCAATAGGAGATTATGGGACCCCAGGCAATAGATTATGGGGCCACACAGTATACACACACACACATACAGTATACACACACAGTACACACACACAGAATATACATACACACACTGAAAAGGTACTGGAGAGGTGGGGCAGCTATAATCTTGGGATTTTTAAAAAAAACACAGATTTTTACATACTGTCCCTGGTTTTATTGAGGCTGGCAACCCTGATGGGGCCCCTTAGTGGCATAGGGCCCTCGGGCAGTGCCCGAGTGCCCGAATGCTCAGTCCGCCCCTGCACAGAGTACTTCCATGATAAAGGATTTGCAGAGGTAGTGCTGGTCTTTCTAATATTAAACTCCAACACTGCCTCTTCACTTATTGACTGCTCCTTCAGAGGAAAGCTGAGAGGGTGGTGGATGTGCTCCTTCTTACTCAGAATTGTGTGTAATCTAATATCCTGCTATTCAGATCTATTCAATATACAGATCATTCAAGCTATTCACAGCATAGTAGATAGTTCTTCTTAGAACCTTGAGTACTAGACTTGTATTGTATGCACTTTTTCATTTTTTTCGTGACTAAAAATGTTAACATAAAGAATAACAATAATATATACTAAATACATATATACATGCAGACTATACATTAAAATAAAAAAAATAAAAAAAAACAATGTGTCTGCGCTAGAAAAAATCGCTGCACTCAAAGTGCAGTACCCCTAGGTGCTAAAGTATAAAGTGCACAGTGCTATGTGAAACACAGCAAGTGAGTGATCAAACAAAACAACATATCCATTAAAATATCAAAATAAAATACAAGAGGATATAACAAACAGTGAATAAATGAAGTCCAAAAACGTGTATATCCAATGATATAAAAGTGCCCAAATAAATTAGTCCAAAAATTTGGTGAATTTCACATATCCTATCTTCCAAACTGTGCCATCAAAAAACATGCTGTGGTGTCTTCCAGCCGCCCCCACAGGTGTATATGCTCACCTTCCTGTGTGTGACACAGCGATTAGACTATGTCAAACAAAGCCTTGGAGCCACTCCTGTGCTCATTAGGAACCAGCTGTGCAGACTTCCAATGTTCTCAAGTGGAGATGGTTTATGCAAGAGAAAAAAACTCCATAGCGCAATATGTAGGTATAAAGGATTTTAAAATAATCAGCTCCCCTCACATATATGTGCATGCGTAAAACTACCCCTAGGTGCTAAAGTATAAAGTGCACAGTGCTATGTGAAACACAGCAAGTGAGTGATCAAACAAAACAACATATCAATTAAAATATCAAAATAAAATGCAAGAGGATATAACAAACAGTGAATAAATGAAGTCCAAAAACGTGTATATCCAATGATATAAAAGTGCCCAAATAAATTAGTCCAAAAATTTGGTGAATTTCACATATCCTATCTTCCAAACTGTGCCACCAAAAAACATGCTGTGGTGTCTTCCAGCCGCCCCCACAGGTGTATATGCTCACCTTCCTGTGTGTGACACAGCGATTAGACTATGTCAAACAAAGCCTTGGAGCCACTCCTGTGCTCATTAGGAACCAGCTGTGCAGACTTCCAATGTTCTCAAGTGGAGATGGTTTATGCAAGAGAAAAAAACTCCATAGCGCAATATGTAGGTATAAAGGATTTTAATCAAATAATCAGCTCCCCTCACTGGGGTACTCACATATTGTGGGTGCGTGAGTGCACCATCCTTAACAAGCATAAAACGGTCAATCTCTCGGTGTGGTGTGCGGTGCGGCGTGTGTAACGAAAATCTCCTGCTCTCTCTCTGCTGACAGCTCCGTCCAGGCCCCTCCCCTACGCGTGTTCGGCACCGGGACCACGTGCCTTCTTCAGGGGGAATCTGATTGGACGAGAGCTCCAGAGTGAATATATATAACTCCGGCGGCCATTTTGCCTAAGACCGCAGACACATCTGTGTCTATAGCGGCCATTTTCCCTTAGGCCATGGATCAGGCTGACACCAGCCGTGTCAATCATGGCAGCCATTTTGCCTAGGATCACAGATGTAAATCCTAATGGGCAGTAAAGGTAACTACAGCGGCCATTTTCCCTGAGACTACAAATCTGCTAAATAGCAGAATGTGTACTATTAATAGCAGGATCTCACAATAAATGATCTAATCAGATGTAGTGCATAAAAATAATCTACAATGATATATAACCATGTATTCTATCTTAATATATTTATACAGGACGGAGCGGTCTCGCAAAGAGAGCACCGCCACACACCACACACGTTTAGATCGCCGCAAACGATAAAATATCACATAATAAACAAACATACAGCATTCCATATATGATTAATCGACCCCAAGATTGGATCAACCAACTTAAAATTAAATATTACTAAAATATTAAAAACAAACATGACATACTTTATTATAAAAAATTGTTATTAAAAATATTTGAATCACATAAAAAATCATAAAAAAATTCTTTTTAAGATATTAATCTAAAAAATCTATTTAAAAAATATTCCAAAATGGATAAAATTTATACACCCAACATAGAATCACTGTGGGGAGGAAATTGAACTATCAAGGGGAACATCACAGTATACAATCTATAGTGGATGCCCTAGCTGAGCCCAATAGATAAGGCATCCCTTTCAACTCAAAACGAGAAAGAACAGAAATGGTAAAAGGTATATCGCCAAAGCAAACAGTATCAATAGTTACTAAGAAAACATCTCAAATCGAAATCTCTATTCAATCCTCCAGGGACCAAAGACCCAAGCTGGTGTATCCACCAGGATTCCCTTTTGCTTATCTCTCTGACAAAATTCGAACCCCTCCAGTGGGGTTTGGGCGCCTCAATCCCCCAAAACTTCATGCCTACGGTACTTTGGTTGTGTACCCTCTTAAAATGCACATATAAACCATGTTTATCGGACCCATTGCATATGTGCCTCACATGTTCTTCTATGCGATCTTTAAGGGCCCTGGTGGTGCGCCCCACATACAACAGGTTACATGGGCACTTTAAGGCATAGACCACCCCTACTGTATCACAAGATATAAAACCCCTAATCTTATATGAAAAGTTGTTTCTAGGGTTCGAGAATTCCTTTAACCTCCTAGTGTTGTCCGGGATCCTCCTGCAACTGTAACACCTGCCGCAGCTATGGAACCCTTCTAGGTCCAAAAACATTTTAGGTTTTGGAGGGGGGGGATCTACCACATTATGTATCAGCCTATCCCGCAAGCTAGGAGCTCTCTTAAAAACAAATTTCGGTTTATCCGGGAGAACATCTTTGAGCTGGGTGTCCTGTTTCAACACACTCCAATATTTACATATGATCCTCCTTACTTCATAACTTTGTGCTGAATAATCAAGTAATATTTTAGTAATATTTAATTTTAAGTTGGTTGATCCAATCTTGGGGTCGATTAATCATATATGGAATGCTGTACGTTTGTTTATTATGTGATATTTTATCGTTTGCGGCGATCTAAACGTGTGTGGTGTGTGGCGGTGCTCTCTTTGCGAGACCGCTCCGTCCTGTATAAATATATTAAGATAGAATACATGGTTATATATCATTGTAGATTATTTTTATGCACTACATCTGATTAGATCATTTATTGTGAGATCCTGCTATTAATAGTACACATTCTGCTATTTAGCAGATTTGTAGTCTCAGGGAAAATGGCCGCTGTAGTTACCTTTACTGCCCATTAGGATTTACATCTGTGATCCTAGGCAAAATGGCTGCCATGATTGACACGGCTGGTGTCAGCCTGATCCATGGCCTAAGGGAAAATGGCCGCTATAGACACAGATGTGTCTGCGGTCTTAGGCAAAATGGCCGCCGGAGTTATATATATTCACTCTGGAGCTCTCGTCCAATCAGATTCCCCCTGAAGAAGGCACGTGGTCCCGGTGCCGAACACGCGTAGGGGAGGGGCCTGGACGGAGCTGTCAGCAGAGAGAGAGCAGGAGATTTTCGTTACACACGCCGCACCGCACACCACACCGAGAGATTGACCGTTTTATGCTTGTTAAGGATGGTGCACTCACGCACCCACAATATGTGAGTACCCCAGTGAGGGGAGCTGATTATTTGATTAAAATCCTTTATACCTACATATTGCGCTATGGAGTTTTTTTCTCTTGCATAAACCATCTCCACTTGAGAACATTGGAAGTCTGCACAGCTGGTTCCTAATGAGCACAGGAGTGGCTCCAAGGCTTTGTTTGACATAGTCTAATCGCTGTGTCACACACAGGAAGGTGAGCATATACACCTGTGGGGGCGGCTGGAAGACACCACAGCATGTTTTTTGGTGGCACAGTTTGGAAGATAGGATATGTGAAATTCACCAAATTTTTGGACTAATTTATTTGGGCACTTTTATATCATTGGATATACACGTTTTTGGACTTCATTTATTCACTGTTTGTTATATCCTCTTGCATTTTATTTTGATATTTTAATTGATATGTTGTTTTGTTTGATCACTCACTTGCTGTGTTTCACATAGCACTGTGCACTTTATACTTTAGCACCTAGGGGTAGTTTTACGCATGCACATATATGTGAGGGGAGCTGATTATTTTAAAATCCTTTATACCTACATATTGCGCTATGGAGTTTTTTTCTCTTGCATAAACCATCTCCACTTGAGAACATTGGAAGTCTGCACAGCTGGTTCCTAATGAGCACAGGAGTGGCTCCAAGGCTTTGTTTGACATAGTCTAATCGCTGTGTCACACACAGGAAGGTGAGCATATACACCTGTGGGGGCGGCTGGAAGACACCACAGCATGTTTTTTGATGGCACAGTTTGGAAGATAGGATATGTGAAATTCACCAAATTTTTGGACTAATTTATTTGGGCACTTTTATATCATTGGATATACACGTTTTTGGACTTCATTTATTCACTGTTTGTTATATCCTCTTGTATTTTATTTTGATATTTTAATGGATATGTTGTTTTGTTTGATCACTCACTTGCTGTGTTTCACATAGCACTGTGCACTTTATACTTTAGCACCTAGGGGTACTGCACTTTGAGTGCAGCGATTTTTTCTAGCGCAGACACATTGTTTTTTTTATTTTAATACTTTGCACGAATATGGAACGTGACTGAGTGTTTGCAGCTGGTCTCCACTGTTCACTTATTATTTTGTAGGCATTTATCCGTAAGTGGCTCGCAGGGTTTCATATATATTATGCAGACTATACATAGCCCTTAAATACTGAATCTCGGATTTTTTTTTTAGAGCTATCAGAAAACCATTAATGCTCACCTATAGAAATTTCAAATTTGACAGGTTTGGTTCCAATACTGGGGTCCATCATTGTGACCTCAAATAGCGTTCCAAACAGAAGGAACTCTTCTTTTACTCCTAGGGCATTCTGTGTGAAAAGAAGAATAATGATCAAATACAGGTGGCTTAGAAGACCTTATTAATACTGTGTCTGTGGCACCTCTGGTAAGCTTTTGCTATGCATATGCCAGGGGCGTATGTACAGGGGTCACCATTGCGACCCAGCCACATGCTTCAGAAGGCCTGTGTGACCCCCCCTGTACACCTGGATAGGAGGGCGGCATGGGCGGCGGCATGTAGAAGAACTGATCCCTCCATGTAGGCGCTGAATGCCTGCTTCTCCTCCTCCCCCTCCTGCAGACATTTAGCAACTGCAGGAGGAAAATGGAGGACATTGGTTCATCCACATGCCACTCCCACTGACTCCCTATAAATGTCCTGCAGCCCCAGGCCTCTGTGTGCTTCCCTGGCCCTTCTGCAGCACTGCCGTGTTTGCCCTCCCACCTCCCGCCAGCTGCTGTGGGGGATCTGTCAGGATGGGGAGCAGGGAAGGGGCTGGTAAATGTGTCATTTACCGGCTACTTCCATGTCTTAATGAATAGAGTCAGTAATCAGTACCAATCACTGAATCTTTTTTGTTTTTTTGTTGTTTTTTTTTCATTCATTCATAGTTGGGACATAGTAAACTGTGTTTACTATGCCTCAGTTTATGAATGAACAGAAAGCTCTGTACAGAGCTATTTCTGCTCTTTCATTCTGTGCAGTTGAGGTTGCAAAGAATGGGACCGATGAATCTGACCTCAGTCCCCTTCTCTGTCTCAAAAGTGATACATCAGTGGTCTGTTTAGACCCCTGATATTTCACCAAACCCCCCCATGACCCCCCTAAAATTGTAAAAAATAAATAATAAAGTGGTAAAAGATTATAAAAAAAAAACAACAAAAATAAAAAACTACCGACACCAGTGGCATAACTACCAGGGTCACAAAGGATGCACTTACAACTGAGCTCTGGCATTCCATGGGGGGGACCCCAAGACGGCAGGAAAGTGGCCTTCTGTGGGACCGTAATAAAGGGGCCCACGATGGGAGTAAATGTATCAATGGGAAGGGCCTGGACGGAGGCCAGAGGGTCCCTCATGGTTTCTTTCACCAAGGCCCTGAAGGTTCTAGTTACGTCTCTGGCATATGCTGCTATCAGAACATGCTTCTTTTTAAATCTTGATATTGTAAGCCACCACCCTTAGTCAATACACCACCCACTTGCATTCTTCGTGGCATAAACATAGCAGAAAGGGTGGGACCCTTTTCATAATTGGTGTAGCAGACCTGTAAACCCAAGCACGGGGATCTCACCACCGGAGTTCTGGAAGCTCTCAAGTGGCCTAACCCTTTAACACTCAAAAGCTGAAATATAAGGTTTGTTTGGACTGGCCCTTGATAGTAGATAGTATACTGTATATAAAAATGCATGTTCATAGCATTTATGCATGCATTCAACCAACAGAACCCTTTACAATATCTTTATGAATTACAGTAGTGGTTATGCTCATAGACCTAAATATTGCACAGTCCTGGTGTTCTGAATAGAACAATGAGTTTGCTAAGGAGACAAGCATTATAACTTAAATCCTCCCTTGTCTTCTGGGTACCTCTGGCAAGGGCAGGATATCATCCACCTCCACAGTGACGGCATTTGGCTGTTCATTGTTCTCTCCGTCTTCTCCTTCAGCACCCTCCGCTGCTGCTGCAGCAGTTGCTGCAGTTGCTTTCTCCTTCTCCTGTGCCTTTTTACTTTTTTTCTTCAGCTTAAGTTTACTGAAGGCATTTTTGAGGGCTTTCAAGGGCTTCTTCTCCTGAACATTATTATTAGAGAATAATTCTAGCGTTACAGCGACCAGGATCCGACCTCGGTAGAAGATCCCCTCGCCAAGACCTTCATTCAGATCCCGATGGACATCTCTCAGTGTATAGTTTTGAGGAGACCCATACAGATTGATCCAGGCTGGGCCAAAAGTTGGGTTAAAGCCAGCTAAGGACAAAGAGAAGGAAAATTAGAAGGCTTGTAGGCTAGGAGGAAAATTTCTGTGTACTGAAAAAAAGAAGGCTTCTGTACTAGTAGTGTGAGACATTTTGCTTGGCTGTTTTAAGGTATCTGGACCAGTCTTTGTTAAGTCAGGTTCCTTGGAACATTAGGGTTCCTCCAGGGGTTGCTAGCTGCAAATTGATTTCTTATCTGAAGGTGCCTGCATAGTTCAAGCTCTGATATCACTCAGTAGAGCAAGTTATATGAGACCAGTGGTGTGTTTTTCCCCTTTCAGGTAAGCAACCGTTGACACTGATGATCAGTACTTTGTAAGGGGCATTGTTCTCAGTGACCATCAATGTAACTAGCATTCTTTCCAGTAACCCTCTTTGTAAGGGACTCCTACTCCCACTGACCTCCTATATAGGTGGGGGAAGGGGGCTCTCCCAATGATAACACTGTACTGTGGGCAGATAATTCCCTGGAACCTGAAGACGGTCACCTGGGATAAAATGGTTGAGAAAAGTTGAAGTATGGTGCCTGAACTAAAGGTGCTCAAGGCTGATTCAGTCCTAGGTGGTAATATATATAGTTACGTAGTTAATCTGGTTGAAAAAAAGACACAAGTCTATCCAGATTAACACCCAGAGAAAAGAAAAACAACATACTCAAATAGAAAACCTCCATATACACTATTCCAATACCCACAGTTGATCCAGAGGAAGGCAAAAAAAAACAAAAAACTATGATCCAATTTGCTCCACTGGAGGAAAATAATTCCTTCCTGATCCCTTAAGAGGCAATCAGATATTCCATGGATCAACTTTACCTATAAATATTAGTATTCAGTTATATTTTCTGCATTTAGGAAAGAATTCAGGCCCTTCTTAAAACAATCTACTGAGCTGGCCAGAACCAGCTCTTGAGATATCTGCTGCCTATGCCAAGAATACAAAGTAAAGTCTATGTGATTAAATGCAGTTGCTTAGCTACAGCGTTTTCTGAAACTCTTGGTGAGTTGTTGATCACAATCTCAGCAAAAGTTAGGCTGGCCATAGACAATGCTAATTTCTTTATTTGCATGATTCCCCCATCAGCACAGACAGTGCTGACAGGGGAATCCCTCCTGCTGGGACAGTGATTATCGCTAGCGGCTATAGCAGTTGCTTGCGATAATTGAAAGCAAGTCTAGCAGGCTGGTTGTACCCAAAATGATCGATCACTTGATCAACTTGGGACATTCAGCCTGCCCAATAATGGTTCAAATCTTGGCCTGTTCCTGCTGAACCACCCGAGATTTGAACTGTGTATGGCCGGCCTTAGTTGACAGTTAGATATTCTGTAAGGTTGGGATTAGGTAAGGTAGGGATTTATATACACAGTTATATGAAAAAAGACATACCCTATCCATTTTGATTAGCATTCCAGTGTGAATCCAAATAAAATTATGTTCATATATATTAGTCCATTATTGTGACTGTGAAGTATTTGTCTCACCATTTTTGCTTGGGTCAGATATCTGCTGCAGATCAATAAAATGAGTGGCCAGAGCCACATCCCCGACGTGAGCATCATCCAGGACCTGAATTTTTATCTTCCGAGCTAGAGGAGGGAAAAGTTCAATGAAACTAATTTGCTCATTCCATTCTGGGATGTTGGTGTCATTTTCCACGGAAGTTTCTCCCTAAATGACAAAAGGGTTAGAAGAACAGTTCGGCCATTGGCTGCACAAACTAAACTGAAAAATGATTTACACAAAATCATCAAAGATTATCAATTACATATGTAATGCAACTGAGCTACAGAGTCTGGCCATACCCCTGGTCAATGACTGACACATCATGTAATTGGTCTGAACCAAAGTCTACACAGACATGGGGTATAGATTGCTGTATTTATAAGCTGGAGCAGTGGGAACTGTACAACATACAACTAAAGGCTCCTATATGACAGTCTAAACAAGCATTAAATCATGTTACTATTGGATGCACAAGCCTCAGAATGTAATGAAAAACGTTGTTTTCCTTCCCCTACTGAGACAGATCCTTTTTCAATTGTGTCTCGCACACTCCCCCTTCCAGACACTGCAGCTTAACATTTTCTGCAACATTTGCTGAAGAAAAGCATTCGTACAACATGATGCTGCCACCACCATGTTTCACGGTGGGGATGGTGTGTTCAGAATGATGTGCAGTTTTCCGCCAAACATAGCGTTTTGCTTTTAGGCCAAAAAGTTCAATTGTGGGTCTCATCTGAGCAGAGCACCTTCTTCCACATGTTTTCTGTGTCCCTTCTTATAGCTTTCTTTCAACAATGGCTTTCTTCTTGCTACTCTTGCAAAAAGTCCTGTCCTAATAGTTGTCCTGTGGACAGATTCTCCCACCTGAGCTGTGGATTTCTGCAGCTCCTCCAGAGTTACCATGGACCTCTTGGCTGCTTCTCTGATTAATGTTCTCCTTGCCTGGCCTGTCAGTTTAGGTGTTTAGGTTTTGCAGTTGTGCCATACTCTTTCCATTTTCTGGTGATGGATTGAACAGTGCTCTGTGAGATGTTCAAAGTTTGGGATATTTTTTTATAACCTAACCCTGCTTTAAACTTCTCCACAACTTTATCCCTGACCTGTCTTGGCTTTCATGATGCTGTTTGTTTACTAAGGTTCTCCAACAAACCTCTGAGGACCTCACAGAAATGCTGTATTTATACTGAGATTAAATTACACACAAGTGGACTTTTTACTAATTATGTGACTTTTGGATGCAATTGGTTCCACTAGATTTTAGTTAGGGATATCAGAGTAAAGGGGGCTAAATACAAATGCACGCCACACTTTTCAGATATTTGTTTGTAAAAAAATTAAAAACCATTTATCATTTTCCTTCCACTTCACAATTATGTGCCACTTTGTGTTGGTCTACCACATAAAATCCCAATAAAATACATTTACTTTTTGGTTGTAACATGACAAACAGTTTAAAATGTCAGGGGGAATGAATACTTTTTCAAGGCACTTTATATGCAGTAACGCATGCCTGTTATACTCACTGTGGTACCTAAGGGGTTAATCCTCAGCATTATGTTAAAAGGCTGTTTGATCCTGTCTTCTCTGATCCTCCCCTTCTTCCACAGTGCCCAAACCATCTCCTAATAGTACAGAGCCTTAGGGGCACTCTGCACATGCTCAGTTTTATTGTGTATTGCTAGTGAGTTTTCCTTTTTCTTGGGAGCGTGCATGTGATTAGCACAGGGCCAATCAGCACTGTCCAGACAGAGGGTCACGGGTCATGCAGCCTCATAGGACAGTCAGAGGAGAATGAAAACTCCTCCTACAAGCTTTAACCAGGCACTCATAGAAGTCATAAAACTGCTATACATGTATACTGCAGACGAAAACAGGTATTTAGCAGATATTTAGGTATTTACTAAAAATAATTGCATTTCCATGTTCTGTGTATTGTGGGAGACCAGAGATAGTGAATTCAGGGTCCTGGGTTTAGTAACACTTTAAAATAAAGTGCTGCAGTACATTATTTTTCTAATGGGAGGCATTAGTTCTACTTTGTAGTATAACTAAAGGCAAAACTTTTTTACGTTTTGGAAAGAGTGGAGTTGGACTGGAACACCTATCAGGTTTTTATTGCCGTCTGTGCCCCCGTTAGGGAGATTCATCCTCTGTTTGTCCTGTTTACCATTATCCACGAAAGTGAAAGTAAAAGAAAATCCCACACTTTGGGTTGTCTCTAGAACAATAATAGAGGGGGAATGTTCCAATTGCAGACACTAGTTCTGTTGACCTGGGGGCCCCCAAGGGATTCCCTTAATTTGCAGGGATTGCCTCTCACTTCCTGTTTTGGCTATGGGACAGGAAGTGAAGATAAGTCTCCCCAATGGGATATAGATGGTAAGAAAAATCTTACAGGGGTTGTAACCCTCACTTACTCTATCCAAAATGAAAAAAATCTTTTAGTCTATAGTCCTTCTTTAGATGAAATTTTGATTCCTTTACAACCCATTTTGATGCCATCAGGGATGGAACCACACCAAAACACGCCCTTGCTTATCTGCAAATGCAATCTCTGAAGGTGAGAGGTACTTACTGTTGTTTTTTATAAACAGGAGTGTGCAAGAAAATTGAAACAGAAGTATATAAGATACTGCCACAACATGGGGCTCTGGGAAGTGTGGCTAAGTAAGTAGCACTATTGCTTTGTGATGCCGCCATTCTGGTTTATGTTCAGCAGTAGGGCAGTTTATACTACATGTTCAGCCTGTGTTAAAGTGAGTGTCTGCTAACAATCCAAAATCTTGACACAGAAAATAGCCAGCTACTGACTAAACTGGCCCTACAGAATAATGCCCCATACACACGATTGGACTTTCCGCCAACAAAACCGTGGATTTTTGTTCGAAGGTTGTTGGCTCAAACTTGTCTTGTATACACACGGTCACACAAATGTTGGCCAACAATTACGAACGTGGGAACGCAGTGACGTACAAGACGTACGACGAGCTGAGAAAAAGGAAGTTCAACAGCCAGTGCGGCTCCTTCTGCTGGATTCCGAGCATGCATGAACTTTCGTGCGACGGACTTGTGTACACGCAATCGGACTTTCCGACAACAAAGTTTTGTTGGCGGAAAATTTGAGAACCTGCTAGCAAACATTTGTTGGCGGAAAGTCCCACAGCAAATGTTCGATGGAGCATACACACGGTCGGACTTTCTGACAACAAGCTCACATCCAACATTTCCAGACGGAAAATCCAACCATGTGTACGCTGCATAAGTCTGTATTAAGCTGGCCACACATAACACAATTTGATTGTGCAATCGCCTTTAGATCTACCAAAAACTTTATAGTACAAGGGAGTGCCTAACTGAACACAAACTGAATGGATTGTATAGGTAGGGCTTTGCATAACATGAGATTGCACAGAGATTGTGCAATCAGTTAGTGATGTTTATGGCCAGCTTCACCATGTATGGGAGCTCATCTATGCTCTATAATATTATTTGCTATAGACTGGTGCTACAAAAATAAAGACAATAAAAAAGAGATATACATCTAGACTGACATTTAGTAAAGATGTTGGACCATACCTGCTGACCAGCAAATATGACCTGTACATATGGATCAATGAAGACCTTCTTGTCCCCCATGATCTTTGAGAAACTTCCCATGATGCCTTCACTCATGCTGGGTAATCCTTCAGCTTTAAAGATTTTAACACTGATTCTTGACCATGGCCTCTCGGCTGGTATCCTTTTGGGGAGCAATAAGTTCCTACAACAAACAAAATAATGACATTATAGAATCCCGAAGAAGACTAAACCTGTGGAGGGCAAGGATGCAACTGTAACTGTAAAAAAAAAATAACCATTTTTCATTTTTTAAGGGGGAAGGCATAGTGGTTTGTAATTATCTTTACTTTTTTTAGTCAAATAAATAGCAACTACTTTTATTATTTCATTTTTTTCAGCCAGCTGCTTAAAAGACTAGCCCTTAAGTAGACCTTTAGTCTCAAAAGGGAGCTTTCCTCCCTGCAACCCCTCTTTCCCATTCTGCGCAAACTAAAATGGCCATTTGTTTTTTGTGCATTTGCATTTTTACAGTTTTTTTTACTGTAGACCTGCCCCCCACCACGCACCACCCAAAGTGTACCTGCTCTTTCTGCTTCCTGGGATATGCACATCAGATATCCAAGGAAGCTGCATAAGCAGGGCAATAGGTGGGCCTGGTGCACATTATCCCTGAAGAGGCAGCCAGGCCATGATGACATCAGAGGGAAAGATGGTGGTGCTGGACCCATGGTGTGGCATTTGAGCAACAGATTGCAGCAGAAAAACACTGGATTTACTAGTCAGATGAGTATCTGAATTCAGGACACCCCAGCATAACATTCAAGAGAGAGAAAAAAACAGGGGAGTGAGAATGAACTTTGGCAAAAATTAATAGCTGAATCTCAAATTACATACACAGCTGAATAAGTGGACTATGCTCCCAGTTCTCTAACTGCTCTGTATAGCTCTATGGGGAGGTCTGAATAAGAAAAAAGATTCACTTGAAGATGGATGTTCTCCCTCGATTCTTATATCTTTTTCAAACCATCCATATTCCCACCTCGTTCTTTAAAAGGCTTCGTCAGATTTTTTTCTAAATTCATTTGGAAGGGGGACCGTCCCAGGATAAAATATGACACAATGATCCTTCCGAAGGCCCGGGAGGGGGAGCTGGGGTCCCAGACGCCTCCACATATCATAGGGCGGCGGTTCTCATTCGTATCGTAGATTGGTTTCAACACCCTTCCTCCGAGCTTTGGGTTCAACTGGAGAGACATTTAAATGAGATTGATCTTTGCGCCTTGCCGTGGACTCCTACGGCTCAACGCAAGGATAATACACTCTCTACTGCTCTTACTCGCCAGACACTTTAGATCTGAGACCGTCTGATCTTAACTGGTAAATTATCTAAACCACAGGGCCCTATGACCCCCCTCTTTGGGACCCCGGCCTTCCTCCCAACTGTAAGTAAGTGGAGATTTGGACCCTGGAATAGGGATAGTCATAGACGCTTAGTGCAGGTCCTTCACGCTGACCCATCCTTGAGAACGGACATACCCTCCCAGACAGATTTGAGGCCCCCAACAGTGTGGTTACAGAGGGGATAATTAGTGTCCTACATACGTACTTTCTCTTCCCTCTCAGATATACTAGATGGCCCATCAAACTTTGACGAGCTGCTCTTACAACCTGACCCGCCAACACACCTTGTATTACTATTATACTCCCTACTACTGAACATCTCTACCCCTGACCTTCCAACATACACGCAGAAATGGGAAACAGACTTACAACACTCCATCTCCCCTGCTGATTGGCAAAAAAACTTCATCCTGACGCATAGGATTTCCTTGGCAACTAAGACTCAAGAAAAAGGGTTTAAGCTATTGACGAGATGGTACAGGTGCCCAGCGACTATTCAACGGTTTAACCCTTCTTTCCCAGCTACTTGTTGGCAATGCCTGTCCTCTAGAGAGACAATGCTCCACATTTGGTGGGCTTGCCCTCCAATTAGGAGGCTCTGGCAAAAAGTCTTTGACCTATACTGCAGGCTGATGGCGACCTCAATTAAGCCCACACCAGAGATAGCCCTACTATCTATGCTCCCAGGACCCCTCAAGTCGATTAAAAAAGATACATTGCACCACTTTCTGGCCACAGTTAGGACAGTGATTCCCCGACATTGGAGATCAGCAGATGTACCTTCCATGGGCGATTGGGCTGTCGAGGTGGATCAGATAAGAGATCTGGAGCGCCTGTTGGCACAGGAATCGGGGAAGTAGGAACAGTTCACCACCACCTGGACATCATGGTCAATATTTCGATACTCTGATGACTTTACTGTATGGGCTATGGATGCCCCAACCTCATCTTCCGGATAGCCATGCTGGAGTGACCCTTAACTTCTTTACAATCCCTTATTTCTTCCCATGTTATAATTCTCTTCTCTCTCTTTGCTTGCTTCTCCCTCTGATTTGAACCAATCACTCAAGCATATGAATAAAGGCGATATACACAGAATAGTACAATGAAATAAATATCTACTATAAGTCAATAAGAGATCCCTACAGCATATCAGCCTGAATAGGTTGGTCCTCATGACAGTATCACTACGCAAAATTTTAAGGGTAAAATATATGCTTGTTCCTACACGCATGATATCCTTCTCTTATATAGGTGGCTTTTATTTACACTGTGATATCTCATTGTTTTACCAGAGATTATACACCAAAATGTCTCAATCTATACATCTATAGTAAAGGTTCACCTCATTACTATTTGTAAAATGTATGTAATAATATATTGTAAAGTGCTTTCTTCTTATGTTCTACTATTATCTTGAAATAAAATAAGATTGAAAAGAAAAAAGATTCACAAAGGAAAACTCTGGCTTTAGAAAACCCATGTGATCGGTGTACCCTATAATAAAAGTTTCATTGTAAAAAAAAATATTTTATATAGAAAAAAATATAAAATTTTGTTTAAAAACTTGTACACTTGAAAGAGAATATGAAGGGTTTCAGGCACCTCCAGGTGGACAAGACCAGAGTTAGAAATGTTTACAGAGAGATCTCAGCAATAGAATCCCTAAGCCAGGCACTGACTCACACCACCAGGGTCCACCTAAAACTAAAATATCACATTTGGATGGTGTAGCGCTACCCCCAGAGGGGCCAAGCAACTGTCCATTATCTCTGGCTCCAATAAACAGTCTAAGGTTTGGTAATTTATTGCTTGTAGAACTTGTAACATGAAAGAGGTTAGGGTGGTATAGGATACTCCAGGAACACTGAATAGCAACAGGAAGATACACTTCACTAGGCTAGACTTCCCCGAACAGTCTTTATGCCAGGAACAAGTGGGAAATGACCAAATCTGAGACCCTGTAGGAACTGTCTCAATCAGAGGTACCACTTAGCACCCTAAGAACAGCACACAGTCACCAGGATTTTGAACTCAGATTAGTACAAAATGTCATAGAACAGCTGAACACTTCCTAGTTTCCACCGGACATCTCTATATTTCAGTACAACTGCGCTACTTACTTCCAGCTTCCACCAGACACTCTTCAGTGGAGGAGAGGTTAATGCTCAGAATGCCACAGGGCAGCTATACACTTTCCAGCTTCCACCAGACACTCCTCTGTAAGCTCTCCATACCAGATACTTAGGTGAAGTCCCTTAGCTGACTCCAAAGATACTTCGGAATAGGCCCCCCAGCTCTGCCACAGCTGGGACCTCTATTAACAACAGCAAAACTCCAGTAGAACTGGCTCAAAAGGGGCCGCAGCCCCTGAGCCTGTGGAACTTCTCGAGCAGGACAAGGACCTGGCTGCACCAGACGTCAGACTATTTATATTCTCCCTAGCCACCTGCTGGACACACCTTTCCAGGGATTGGCTGAACCTCAATAAATATTTAAGCTGCTTATTTGATTCTCTCAGCCCTATGTTCTGGAAACTTACATTAGGAAGGTTGAAACAGTAAAACCTGCAACCTGTGAGATCTAGAACAGCCCAAAGAAATCAATAACTGCTCCAATGATTACAGAGGAGCCAAAAAGAACTAACTTTGCCTGACATCCTGGCAGCCTATCTAGGGGGGTGCTACATTGTTCTTTTAATTGTCATAGGCAAAGGTCTTATTAATGAAGGGCAAATCTGATATTCCAGTTGTGTGTAGATTCCTGTGGAATGAATAAACTACTTTGTTGTGTATATTAAGCCTCTGCAATGCACTCTCTTGCACTTCAGTCCCCATGTCTTATGGCATATTTCATTCGACAAAGAATGCACACAGAGCCTTGATACTCCTCAGGTAAAGCATGGGGAGACCTTATTCCTCTTATAATTGAAATTGAATATAACTGGCAGGTTTCCTGAATGCTAACATACATAAGGGAATTTTATCATCATCAAACACTCTACTAATGAAATTCTGAAACATGGCTCAGCATGGTGTGTGCACAGAACATTTAACAGAGGATAAGCACAGTTTATTGTGATTCATGATGGTGAAAGGGATCTGGTGAATTAGGAATACAGTTAGAAATTTTAAACTTACTTTTCAATGTCATCATTTTGGCTGCTTATGGATGACGGAGGCGCAGTCATTGGGTCTCCCTTCGTTACTACGGTCATATTGCATTTCACAAACCCTTTTATACCCGCCCGGGTATCTTTAGGATCAGTAATCACTGCCCATTTCTGCAGATATCTGTGATCTGAAAAAATA
Organism: Lithobates clamitans; assembly: GCA_037952925.1. NCBI lineage: Eukaryota > Metazoa > Chordata > Amphibia > Anura > Ranidae > Lithobates > Lithobates clamitans. Next base: position 353,532 of record JBBGZY010001403.1, read on the forward strand.
CTGATTGAGTATGGGCCATATCATTATAGTTGGGAAATGTTAAAAAAAAAAAAAAACTTTTTTCTAAAAAAAGGACTTTGTGTTTCCTAAAATACAGTATTTGATGATATACCTTGTATATCACAGTAAATATATTTGGCACTGTTTGCAGGAATCACCCCAGTTACTGTACCTTTTTCGTTATAGACAGTTCCAACATCTATTTTGAATGATCCAATGTGCGTTCCAAAAATAGGTATTGCCTTGGTATGAACAACCTGGTAATAGAAACACCGTAATGTAGCGGATAAAGAAATATATCACCAGACACTTGTCATGTATTAGGCCGGGTTCACATCTGAATGCTATGTACGCAGGTACTTTTACAGGTGCTCTACGTTTTGGACAAATTAATGTAGGTAATGCATGATTTTCAAAAATACAGCAATCAGAGTTTTTTTTTTTTTTGTTGTTGCAATGTACAGATGTGCAGTGGCCTAAATCACATATAAAAAGCATGTCCCTGGAAATGGGTTCATGGTTGTTTGCATGCTTTTTTATCTTTAAAAACACCCCATACCCCAAAACTGCCCTATTATACAAACATTGATCTTCTTAAAATAATGTTTTTTCTGCCTCCTCCTACACCTTGTATCCTCCAGTTGCTCAGGAAAGACAACCAACCTACACCTTGTATCTTCCAGTTGCCCAGGGAGGACAACCATCTTATATTTTGTATCTGCTAGTTTCCCAGGGAAGACAACCATCCCATACCTTGTATCTTCCAGTTGCTCAGGGAAGACAATCATCCTACACCTGGTATCTTCCAGTTTCCCAGGGAGGACAATCATCCTACACCTTGTATCTTCCAGTTTCCCTGGGAGGAGAACCATCCTACACGTACTATCTTTCAGTTTCTCAGAGAGGACAACCATCCTTTACCTATCTTCCAGTTGCCCAGGGAGGACAACCATCCTACATTTTATATCTGCTAGCTTCCCAGGGAAGACAACCATCCTACACCTTATATCTTTCAGTTGTCCCAGGAGGATAGCCATCCTACACCTTGTACCTTCCAGTTTCCAATGGAGGACAACAATCCTACACCTTGTATCTTCCAGTTGCCCAGGGAAAACAACCATCCTACACCTGGTATTTTCCAGTTTCCCAGGGAGGACAACCATCCTACACCTTTTATATTCCAGTTTCCCAGGGAGAACAACCATCCTACACCTTGTATCTTTCAGTTGCCCAGGGAGGACTACCATCCTACACCTTGTATCTAGCAGTTGCCCAGGGAGGACAACCATTCTACACCCTGTATATTCCAGTTTCCCTAAGAGGACAACAATCCTAAACCTTCTATCTTCCAGTTTCTCAGAGAGGACAACCATCCTATACCTATATTCCAGTTGCCCAGGGAGGAAACCCCCCCCCCCCCCCACACCTTGTATCTTCCAGTTGCCCCCGGAGGATAGCCACCCTATAAGTTCTATCTTCCAGTTTCCCAGGGAGGACAACCATCCTACACCTTGTATCTTCCAGTTTCCCAGGGAGGACAACCATCCTACACCTTTTATATTCCAGTTTCCCAGGGAGAACAACCATCCTACACCTTGTATCTTTCGGTTGCCCAGGGAGGACTACCATCCTACACCTTGTATCTAGCAGTTGCCCAGGGAGGACAACCATTCTACACCCTGTATCTTCCAGTTTCCCTGGGAGGACAACAATCCTACACCTTCTATCTTCCAGTTTCTCAGAGAGGACAACCATCCTATACCTATATTCCTGTTGCCCAGGGAGGAAACCCCCCCTACACCTTGTATCTTCCAGTTGCCCCAGGAGGATAGCCATCCTATACCTTCTATCTTCCAGTTTCCCAGGGAGGACAACCATCCTACACCTTGTATCTTCCAGTTTCCCAGGGAGTACAACCATCCTATACCTATCTTCCAGTTGCCCAGGGAGGACAACCATCCTACACTTTGTATCTAGCAGTTGCCCAGGGAGGACAACCATCCTACACTTTGTATCTAGCAGTTGCCCAGGGAGGACAACCATCCTACACTTTGTATCTTCCAGTTTCCCTGGGAGGACAACCATCCTACACCTTCTATCTTCCAGTTTCTCAGAAAGGACAACCATCCTATACCTATTTTCCAGTTGCCCAGGGAGGACAACCATCCTACACCTTGTATCTTTCAGTTGCCCCAGGAGGATAGCCATCCTACACCTTGTATCTAGCGGTCTCCTAGGGATGACAACCATCCTACACCTTCTATCTTCAGGTGCCCAGGGAGAATAACCATCCTACACCTTGTATCTTGTAGTTGCCCAGGGAGGACAACCATCCTACACCTTGTATCTACCAGTTTCCCAGGGAGGACAACCATCCTAAACCTTGTATCTTACAGTTGCCCAGGGAGTGCAACCTTCCTACACCTTGTATATTCCAGTTTCCAAAGGAGGACAACCATCCTACACCTTGTATCTTCCAGTTTTCCAGGGAGGACAACCATCCTACAACTTGTATCTTCCAGTTGCCCCAGGAGGATAGCCATCCTACACCTAGTATATTTCAGTTGCTCATGGAGGACAACCATCACTTATAGTGGCAAATAAGAAGCCAGTACATGGCCAAAGGATGTGGCCCAAATATCAACCACAGAAGCATTTTCAAACCGCATGATATGCAATTTTGTTGCAAATTTAACAAGTTTTCAAAAAAATTCTATCAAGAAAACCTACCACCAACCGGTATGATGGTTTTAGCATTTTGAGAGAAACTGTTGGTGGCAGGTTGAAGGAAGAGATGGATAACCCAACACTACCATACAGAAGATACTGAAACTTTATTGTGAAAATCCACAGATAGCCTTATGACTAACTGCTCTATAGAGTGAAACGCGTCAATGTTTGCCCCTGTCTTTATGGAGCTGAAGCTAAAGTTGTGTGAAGTTGGGCACTGCAATGGGGGTCAAGTACCAATGCAAAAAAAGCTTTACAAAAATACCAAAGCGTATGCATCTTTGAAGGCAACACTGAAAAAACATTTTTAATTAAAATGCCCAGGAGATGGTTTAAAACTGTATTGCTGTGGAACAGTACGGTTTTCTAGGACAGACCGTAAATCAATAATGATAATACCTAACCTAATACCTAACCTGTACCCTCATCCCTAATGATTCCCTGCAGCACAGGTATGTAATAGTTTATTGATTCATATGGTTTATGCAGTATGAGACAACAGGAAGTAAAAAAACATCTACTGTACATAGTTTTTCGCAAATGTTCACAAGCATCAGAGTTCCTGACATCAGTACAATGACGTACAGATGCAGTGTACAAACGAACACCCCAGCATGTGACCAATGAGAAACCAGTAGGGTGGCTTAGTGGTTAGTTTTGTGGCTCTGTGACCTTCCTATGTTCATTTTGGACCAGGATTGTCTTCATATCAATATGGAGTTTTTCTATTTTCTCAGAGTCTGGGTTCCCGTTTTGCACTTCTGCCGCGCCAATTATGAGTGGTTTCTTCCAGTTGCCCAGGGAGGACAACTGTCCTACACCTTGTATCTTTGAGTTGTCCAGGGAGGACAGCTGTCCTACACCTCATATCTTTTTGTTGCCCTGGGAGAGCAACCATCCCTTTTAGTGGCAAATAGGAAACCAGTACAGGGCCAGAGGAAGTGGGCAAAATGTCAACCACAGAATCATTTTCAATGCAGGTTGTATGGTATGCAATTTTGTTGCAAACTCAACCAGCTTTCAAACAAATTCCATCAAGTAAACCCACTACCAAACGCTATGATGGTTTTCCATTTTCTGTTTTCTCAGAGTGGGCAATAAATAGAGTTTCTAGTCTAAGCTTAGTTCCCATTTTGCACATTTGCTGTGCCAATTATGAGTGGTGTCTGCCCTTTCTGCTGAAATTGTATTTTTTTAACATTATGGATTATGTAATAGGAGGTTCTAAAACACACAAAGGTGGATGGGAACACCAAAAACTCCAAGGTTGACAGAATTGAGAGTTATGGTCCTCGTTTATGGAATACTCAAGGCATATAAAAAATCCAGGGGCTGATTCAGCCTAGGGGGGCTCTGCCGATAACTAATATGTCACTCTCGGGGGGGACTAATCCTTTAAGCTCCAAAATTTTTGGCTGTTGTGAACCTAATCTGTGACAACCCTTTTCTGGCTATTGCATCACTGAAAACAAGCATCTGAACTTGACCATGGCCACTTTGCAATGGATCTTACGTAACATCAGAGTTTCAAACGATACAAGTGGCTCTGAACCCCTGATGTGCACTGGAATACTAAAAATTATTAAGTCTGGGTGGAGCTGATCTAACCTTAAAATACTCATCTGCTCAGTGCATAAACATTTTAAAACACACTTACCGATAACTCAATAAGTTTGTCGAATACAACCTCACGAGGCTCAAGGAAGTCATATACGAAATACTATGAAAAAAGAAAATTTACATTTGGATATTAAATGTCACAGAATATAAATATCTGTTCACAAACTATGTTCCAGAGATTTTAGGAGGATTGTTATGGCACATTGGGGTTGATTTACGAAAGGCAAATAGACTGTGTACGTTAAAAAGTGCAGTTGCACTTATTTTCCCCAGTGTTTAGTGAATGTGGTGAAGCTTCACTTTGTAAAGAATAACCAATAATGTACAAGGAAAATTTAAAAAAACAGAATTTTTGCTTGCACATGATTGTATTATGGAAATCAGCAGAGCTTCATCACATTCACTAAGCTCTGGGGAAAATGAGTGCAACTGCATTTGCAAAGTGGGCAGTCTATTTGACTTTAGTAAATTAGACCCATTAAGATAATTGCTATATAATACTTTAGCGTAAGTAAACATTAAAAAGAATGCAATGCAACTAACTAACAGCAAAAACCAACGGACACTATTCTGTACTTCTACTTCTTGACCTTTCAGCTGCCTTTGATACAGTTAACCACCCCCTCCTCCTCAAAAAACTCTACTTCTTTGGTCTTCATGACTGTGCTCTTTGCTGGCTCTCACATAGTTGCCAACATTGTAAAAAAACTTATAGGAACACTTTTGTGTCTGTAGGCGGAGTATTATAATAATTTGGGGGTGCGGCATTCGTTTTAAGACGTGGCCTAGAGGGAAAAGCAAAATGTGAATCGCGCCGCTGCAAAAAATGGGTCTGGTTTGAACAGGAATAGTGGGCGTGGCCTAAACGGGTGCGACTCATATGGGGTGTGGTCCGAATCTGAGATGAATGAGGAATGGAGGGAAAAAGAAAGAAATAGGGAGGGAAGGAGAAAGAAGGAAGGAAAGAGGGATGTAGGGACAGCAGGCCCAGATCGTACACCACAATAGAAATATAGGTATTCCATAAAGTTTAACAATCAGCACATAAAGATACTCCAAACGCCTGGTGTTAGCGCTTCAATCATCCCGGCACCATGGTTGTTATGGTGTCAGGATGATTGAAGCACATTATTACTATTATTACATTACATTGTAATTTAAAATAAAATAGTTCAACTCACCTTAATGCAAGAAACAGAGGGAGCCCTGAGCGTGTCCCCTGCCACCAGACGCCATCAGGTGTCCCCAGCAGAGTCTCTCCTTACATCAGGCATTCCCATCAAAGTCCCTCCTTACATCAGGCGTCCCCAGTGTAGTCCCTCTTACAGTGTCCCCAGTGGGGTCCCTCTTACATCAGGTGTCCCCAGTGGAGTGTCTCTTACATCAGGTGTCCCCAGTGGAGTGCTTCTTACATCAGGTGTCCCCAGTGGAGTGTCTCTTACATCAGGTGTCCCCAGTGGAGTGCTTCTTACATCAGGTGTCCCCAGTGCAGTGCCTCTTACATCATGTGTCCCCAGTGGAGTGCCTCTTACATCATGTGTCCTCAGTGCAGTGCCTCTTACATCATGTGTCCCCAGCGGAGTGCCTCTTACATCATGTGTCCCTGGCAGAGTGCCTCTTACATCATGTGTCCCTGGCAGAGTGCCTCTTACATCAGGTGTTCCCAGCGGAGTGCCTCTTACAACAGGTGTCCCCAGAGGAGTGCCTCCTTACATCATGTGTCCCCAGTGCAGTGCCTCCTTACATCATGTTTCTCCAGAGGAGTGCCTCCTTACATCATGGGTCCCCAGCGGAGTGCCTCCTTACATCATGTGTCCCCAGCGGAGTGCCTCCTTACATCATGTGTCCCCAGTGGAGTGCCTCCTTACATCATGTGTCCCCAGTGGAGTGCCTCTTACATCATGTGTCCCCAGTGGAGTGCCTCTTACATCATGTGTCCCCAATGCAGTGCCTCTTACATCATGTGTCCCCAGTGCAGTGCCTCCTTACATCATGTGTCCCCAATGGAGTGCCTCCTTACATCATGTGTCCCCAGCAGAGTGCCTCCCTACATCATGTGTCCCCAGCAGAGTGCCTCCTTACATCATGTGTCCCCAGCGGAGTGCCTCCCTACATCATGTTTCCCCAGCAGAGTGCCTCCTTACATCATGTGTCCCCAGCGGAGTGCCTCCCTACATCATGTGTCCCCAGCGGAGTGCCTCCTTACATCATGTGTCCCCAGCGGAGTGCCTGCTACATCATCTGTCCCCAGCAGAGTGCCTCTTACATCATGTGTCCCCAGTGCAGTGCCTCCTTACATCATGTGTCCCCAGTGCAGTGCCTCTTACATCATGTGTCCCCAGTGCAGTGCCTCTTACATCATGTGTCCCCAGTGGAGTGCCTCCTACATCATGTGTCTCCAGTGCAGTGCCTCCTACATCATGTGTCCCTAGCGGAGTGCTTCCTTACATCATGTGTCCCCAGCGGAGTGCCTCTTACATCAGTGCCCCCAGTGCACTCTGCCTCTTACATCATGTGTTCCCAGCGGAGTGCCTCTTACATCAGTGCCCCCAGTGCAGTCTGCCTCTTACATCAAGTGTTCCCAGCGGAGTGCCTCCTTACATCATGTGTCCCCAGTGCAGTCTGCCACTTACATCATGTGTCCCCAGTGCAGTCTGCCTCTTACATCATGTGTCCCCAGTGCAGTCTGCCTCTTACATCATGTGTCCCCAGTGCAGTCTGCCTCTTACATCATGTGTCCCCAGTGCAGTCTGCCTCTTACATCATGTGTCCCCAGTGCACTCTGCCTCTTACATCATGTGTCCCCAGTGCAGTCTGCCTGTCACAGATCAGTGTTCTGTCAAAAGCTCCAACCTGTCAAAAACTCCAACTGCGGCAGCAGGGCATGGGACGGAGGGTTGGCGGCAGCTCCATGTGTCTGTCTTGTTCCCCTGTGTTCAGTAGAGAGGGGAGGGGCCGATCCGTGCAGCTAACCCTGACTTCAGTGTGCAAGAGAATTGTGAAGAGAGAAGCCTATTAATTGGCTGCACAGATCGGAGGCCCCTCTCCACTTAACACAAGGGGAAAGAACCTGCTAGCCCGGAAAGAGATCTCGCGGCAGCCATATTTTTGGAGCCAGAAGCAGCTGCTGTGCCAAAAACCAGGATTGTCCCGGGAAAATTGGGACTGTTGGCAAGTATGCTCTCATCCTACCTATTCCGCCACACCTTCAGTGTCACTTACAATTCTACTTCCTCCTCTTCCTTTCTCCATCTGTCTTCTCACGCATCACTTATTTACTAACAAACATATCTGTCTGGATGTCACACCACTTCCTCAAACTTAATTTATCCAAAACGAGCCCATAATATTTCCTCCCCCACGTGCCCCTTCCCCTGACCTCTCTTTTAAGAGCAATGGCACAACCATCCACCCATCCCCACACGCAAGGGTGCTACGTGTTATCCTGGACTCTGAACTCTCCTTTCGGCCCCACATCCAATCACATTCCAAAGCTTGCTGCCTCAAACTCCACAACATTTCCAAAATACATCCCTAGCTAACCAATGAAACCACAAAGCTCCTAATTCACTCCCTGGTTATCTCTCGCCTCGACTACTGCAACTCCCTCCTCATTGGTTTACCTTTAAATAGGTTATCCCCTACTCAGTCCATCATGAATGCTGCTGCCCGACACATCCACCTTACAAACCACTCAGCATCTGCTACTCCTCTCTGCCAATCCCTCCATTTGCTTCCACTCACCCAACAAATTAAACTCAAAATACTAACAACAACTTACAAAGCCATCCACAACTCTGCCCCCAGCTACATCACTAATCCAGTCTCAAAATACCAACCAAATCGTCCTCTTCATTTCTCTGAAGACCTCCTGCTCTCTAGCTCCCTTGTCACCTCCTCCCATACTCCAGGACTTCTCCCAAGCCTCTCCCATCCTTTGGAATTCCCTACCACAATCTGTCCGACTGTCTCCAATTCTATCCACTTTTAGGCGATCCCTGAAAACGTTTCCCTTCAGTGAAGCCTATCCTGCCTCCACCTAACAAATGTACTTTAATTTTCTTCCCTTTTTTTTTTACATAACTCTATACATCGAGTTCTGTGACTTTACACATGGCTTTATCAGCTATCAGGAAATCTGTAATGACAGAAACTGCAGGCATACCAGTAGAGCAACAGGAAGTAAAAATATCAAAGGATATATTTGGAAAATAGCTTGATTTGCTAAAAGGTATTATATGTGGGTGGCAGCCTCCTTCAAGCATGTCGCCCTTGGCCACTGCCCATATTGGCTTTGCAATAATCTGGCCAACCTTAAAGTGGAGTTCCACCCACTTTTACAACTCTTCAGCATTCCTCACTAAACTGTGCACTGTAAACAAATTGGATATTTTTTAATTTTTTTCTCAGCACCTACTGTATATCTGCTGTATTCATTTTTCACTTCCTCCTCCCTGGCCGCGGCCCATCGCATCATTTCCTATTTGCAATGCCTTCTTGGAAGGGGCGGCAACTTCCTCTGAAACTGCCGTTGCTATGGAAACCTGACCTGAAACCTATTACACTGCTTGTGCTGCACTAAGCATGTGCGAGATCTGCAAGGATGAGATCCAGGAAGAAATACAGTCTGGCTTCAGATGCCCACACTTAAGATGGCCACGGCCTGCTGTAAGTTTATAAAATAACAAACTACTGCTATAAACTAACAAAACAGACCTTAGTTTACAGACTAACCTTACTAGAATACATTAAGCTTGTGTATTAAAGGGGTATTTTTATTTAAAAAGTATCATTTCGGCCGGAACACCACTTTAATCACTTGATATATCTTCACTAGAAATAAAAGATAATACAAATAAAAGTAATTCAGTAGGAATTGTTACCCCTTACTCACCTGATTGTAAAAGGGGCAGTTTGTTGATTTTTGGGTTATTGTGTGTCTTTTTTCATCCCCAATTTTCACATGTACCGTTGGATTAATATTGACCCCTATGAGTTTCTGAGCTTGTATGACTGTAATTGCAACCTGTAAAGAGATGTTACACTGTCAGTACCATTGTATGCAATTCATAAAATTGTTGTAAGCTACTTACTTGAAGGCCAATCACCAGTAAGTTTTGATTGACACAAATAGTGTAATAAATGACCTATTAATAGCATAGGTGTGCACAGGGGGTGTGTCAGGTGTGCCTGGGTACACCCTAATCACTGTGTGCAGTGCCGATTTCCCCTACTGCCCAGGCTTCCCCCTTGTTGCCACCCCCAGTGCTGCTCCTCTTGCCCCCGGCTGCTGCAGGGTATGTTTCAATATAGAGAGCAGGGGAAGGGGTTAGTAAATATGTAATTCATCTGCTACTTCCTTTTCTAAATGAACTCAGTGAACACACTTGCTCACTGTGTCCATTCATAACTGAAGCCTAGTAAACTGTGTAAATCTGCTGTGCTTCACAAGACCTCATTCACATGGGCATACTACAGCGTACACCCCATGCGAAGGCCATGTTTGCCTGTATGGGGATGCACAGGTGTTCCTGATGCATTCATTTTACTGATGCACACTGTCTGTGTTCAGAGTCATGCACCCGCAGCTGCACCGCTTTCAAATTGGGATTAGCGGCTGTGTCCATGCAGTTGCTGTATCTCAGTTGACATGAATAAGATTGCCTGCACAGGGATGCACGGAACACCTGTGCATCCCTGTGCGGGCAAACACGGCCCTCACATGGGTGCATGCTGGAGTACGCTCATGTGAACAAGGCCTTAATGTGCCAGTAATTTTTATAAAAGCATGGCATGGCCATACTGCTTCATTTAAAGAGAGGATTTGTGCTCAATCAGTTTGGAGGACAAAATATAGGTGGCTGCCATACTGATAAAGAAATACCTTTATTTCAAGTGGATTCAAATATGTAATACTATAACTATAGGCTCGACAAAATAAAGCATGCAATAACTGAAAAAAAAATCACTTTTTAATAGGGACAAAACAACATTTTTAGTGGAGTGGGGAAGTGTTAGAACTTCTGATAACTTTTTACATTTTTTTGTCTGTTCTTTCCTGACCCAGTGACAACAACACCCCCATTTATAGTACTGGTGTTACAAGTACTTCTACACATTCACAGAAGAAGCAGAGCCCGGTTGGGGGACTTTTGGCAGTGGACCCGCACATCAAGGATCTTGGAGGAAGTAGATACATATGTACTGCAAGTGTCAGACTCGAAAGGTTGCTTGTGGTAGCAAGAACATATAAAGGATATTTTCTTTTTCATTCTAGGATTCAGTCCCAAAGTTCTGGATATGGTGTGCAAAAGGGGGTGCAGGAAAGCACATCAGACAATTTGGAACTGAACACCGGAATAGAGGGTTGGGTGAATCAGCCATGGGTGAGATATGGGGAGACAAGGAGCAAAACGTATTAGATAGCAGATCCTGTCACTGTATTTAAGGATATTTTTATTTATTTATTTTCCCTTTTATTGGTTGAATTGGATGGACTTGTGTCTTTTTTTCAGCCAGACTATGTAACTATTGAAAAGTACCAAACCTCAAGAATGGGATTTTAAAGGCAATTGAGAAAAAGAAAAGAAAATAATAAAGAAATTATATATAAAAAATACAAAAATGTATTATCACAAAGTACGAAAGATAAAAGCAAAATTCTTATGGAAACAAACCACAAGAAAAATACAGGTACATGCATGGAAAATGTTATACAGTTGCTTTTGCTTTTATGTTTCGTGCTTGTGATAATAATTTTTTGTATTTTGTATACATAATTTCTTTATAATATTATTTTCTTTTTCTCAATTGCCTTTAAAATCCCATTTTTGAGGTTTGGTACTTTTTTAATGTTTAGAGGGATGGTGGCAATGTACACGTCAACCTATGGGAGTCTATTTATAGACTATGTAACTATTTACTGTAGTAAGATTGTGTTGCTACAGTAATCTGTTTAATTCTGAGGTTTTCCGCCTTTTGGTATGTTTCCTTGTTCCCTGACTAAAAACATCCCCTGCAACACACTATATTGGACTTCAATGAGCCTTCTTAATGCGTTGACATTGCCTATGCATCTTGATTAGTCAGCATGTTGCCATAATGTCCACCTCAGAAGGTATGTCTGTTGCAGGAAGCAACATTTGAAAAGGAGCATAGGTCTTCTAACTGTAAACAGTAGGTCCAATACAAACTATTGGTGCTCCCCTAAAAAACTTTAAATACGTTTTGAAGAAATATATTGTCCTATACAGTATGTTTTCTTAAATTTTTAAAAAAAAAGTAAAATTTCTAAAAAAAGTTTCTTCAACTGGTAAACAACGTATTGATATATTTAAATTTGCATGGCATGGTGCTAAGTGAATTTTACATCCAATGTTTTTTTGTTTTTTTTTTACTAAAGAAAAAATCTGAATCATAGATAGTACTGTTTGGTGGAATACCAGCCTCTTGTAGAAAAAAAAAATTATAATATATATATATATATATATACACACACACCGGTATATATATATATATATATATATATATATATATATATATATATACACACACACACCCCGGTACATTATATATATATATATATATATATATATATATATATATATATATATATATATATATATATATACACATATACACACACACACACGCACACACACTTTCTTTTTATTATTATATTTTTTTTTTTACCATACTGAGCAAGGGGCTGGTATTCCACTACACCAAACAGTATTATCTATGATGCAGTGTTTTGTTTTTTTTGAAAAAAATAAAAAAAAAATTATCTGTAAAATTCACTTAGCACCTTGCCATGCAAATTTAAATTTATCAATACGTTGTTTACCGGTTAAAGAAACTTTTTTTTTGGAAATGTAACTTTTTTTTATTCAGATCTCAGTACTATACCTGAAAATTTCTTGGTTTTGGGTTGGCTGCAAAATCTCTCACAGGAACACTGCAACGACTGCAAAAAGAAAGAAATATGAACTTGTATGGTGGCCATCCAAGCAGTTATGATAATGTCTCAGTTACGGTGATCATTTTCATTATAGGTACTGCATATACTTTTGTGTTAAAATATAAAATAATAATAGTCTTTACTTTTAGGATGTGTTAGAGAACCTGCAAACCTGACCTACATTAATTTAAGAAGACCATCAGTAGGAATGTAATAGCCTTTAGGAAACCGTGCAACATTTGAAGCAGTAGCTTTTGACATTAAAAGTTCAATAATGTAAGTATAGTATTTCTGGGGTTACTAAAGCCTCGTACACACAGTACAATTGTTGGCAGGGGATTGTCTGTTGACAGACTGTTGTCCTAAAATCTTACCATTAGTATGCTCTTTTTGACAATTGTTGTCCAACTTTCGGCCAACAAATGTTGGATGACAGGCTAGTACATTTTCGGCGGACAACGGTTTGACGTCAGATTTTCGTATGGTCAGTACACAAATCCGTCACACAAAAGTCGAAAGTAAAAACAAACAAACAGGCCCAAAGGGTGGCGCTCAAGAGCTGAAATTCCTCATAGTACGTCAACAATTGTGTACCATTAGTATGCAAGACAAGATCCCGGCACATGCCCTTTTGACAAAAATCAGATTGGCCAACAATCATATCGTGTGTACGAGGCATTAGACTTACAGCTGGGCCTCTCCACTGCGAGAAGTGAAAGAAGCTGTATGTTCAGTAAAGGTAGCTCTGATATTTCTATCCAGACTACCTTCCTTTAAAGTGACAGTACACCCAAAAGAGATATTTTAGACAGGTTGACCCTGGTTAACTGAGTCAACCCCTGGATTCTTATATGCCTTGGATACGCCATCGGCCCACCTGAGAGTTTTGGGTGTTCCTGCCCACCTTTGTGTTGTCCTGCTACATTTTCTATCAAATAAAATAAACATCCAGCAGCAAAGGCGGGGGTCCATCATAATTGGCACATTAAGCATGCAGACCCGGGAACGCAAAGATCTCACCAATGGAGTTTTGGAGAAATATAAGAAACCAGCAAGTGTTTTATCCCCCTAACATCTACCAAGAACTAAAATATCAGTTCTGAGTGGAATGATCCTTTAGGTCAGGGATTCAAAACTTTCTAAATAAAGGGCCAGTTTACTGTCCTTCAGACTCTCTGGGGGCCTGAATGAGGCCACTGTGAGTAGAAAATGCTTTGGCATCAATGGGAGTATGCAATGCCTCATCATTGGTACTTGTTGGCATCAGGGGAAGGATTAGTGCCCTATCTTTTGGTGTCAGTGGGAGAAATAGTGCTCTATTGTTGATGTCAGTCTGAGGAAAAGACACTTGTATTAGGAAGGAGGAGGAATAGTGCCAATCGTTGATATCAGGGGAAAGAATAGTGCCTCATTAGTAATGTCAGAGGAAAGAAGGGTGCCCCATTGTTGATGTCCAAAGGCCAGATAAAGGCAAGCAAAGGGCCGCATCTGGCCCCTGGGCTGCAGTTTGGAGACCACTGCTTTAGGTTATACATTTGGCAGTAATGGATGTATTTAATTACCAAATAATTCAAGCTACTGTTACCTCAGAACAGGAGTAAAGCTGATGCCAGAAATCTCAATTTCCGATTCATCGTAGGAATCGTCATCATCATCTTCATCATCATCAGATCGTTTCACCAGCTTCTTCCCAATATTAACGGCAGCAATATCTTTCTTGCGAGCATCTTCAGCTTCCGCACTGAAGACAAGAGGATGAGATACATAATCTTCTACACTGTGTGTCAGAATTATTTGCACTCACTACAAGGACAGCCATGGTGCTTGCTTATTGGTAATCAAGTTTCCCATGGAGATATGAATTATGGCTTATGTTCTTGACCATTTCTTATGTCATTCCGATGAGGAGTGTAATGTTTTCAATATTAATAAACAAGATGAGTGTGACTAACTACTACTAGTTATTTTGACATGTATTTTTTGCTGATGGTAAACTGTGCTTAGGTATGTTTTTCATCATGGCGTATTTCAAATAGCTCAGCTTCACTTTTTTTTTTATCCAACAAAATTTTTATTGAATTTGCAGAAAAAAACATTACAAACATTGTATTCAAGACCATATGGTACATCTGCATAGTACACAATCCAGTTAACAATCATCAGCACGAATGTATCATCAATAACACATTATCCCAGTTATAGCCAATCTTAATCTGTACTTCACCCGACATTGATTCCCAGTAACCTGTCAGCCACTAGTTCCAAAGGAGCCAATCCCGGCACATCTAACCATGGTACCCATCATTTTTTGAAATTTTGCATGCTTCCTCTATGCTGATATATCAACCTTTCCAGTCTCAGAGTTGCGTTAATGTTATCAGTCCATTCTTTAATAGTCGGGGGCTTCTCAGACTTCCAGTGAGTCATGATTAGTTTTCTAGCTTGAAAAAGTGCTCTATGTACAGCTTCTCTACTGTGTCCTTCCCACTCATACTGCTCCAGAGCCCCCAAGAGACATGATCTAGGGTCCTGTGGAAGATTCACATTAAAGACTGAGTTGACGTTCCGCACCACTCCCGCCCAATACGTATGTAGTTTGGGACACCTCCACAACATATGTATAAGGTCCCCGTGATCTCGTTTGCATCTCGTACAGGTCGGTTCAGCCTGCAGATTCATTAGGTGTAGCCTATGAGGGGTATAGTACGTTCTCAACAATATATATATTTGAGTAAGTTTTTGGGACACATTAAGTGAACAAAGGTTCACCACCTGAAAGATCTCCTCTCACTGATCCCCGTCCAGCTGTCTCACCTCTGCCTCCCATTTTTCCCTTACCTTCAGGGGATGCTGCTTCATCACGGATTGCAACAGGATGGCATATCAAAAAACAAAAATTATTCTAAAAGAAAAATTTGCGCTAGATGTACAAATAATGTGAATGAAAATTATGAATACAAAACCTGTGAGAACGTGTCCTGCAGCTGAACACTATAACCCTGATAGGGGGCACCACTAAATATATATGCAAAAAAGTGCAGCGCTGGATATAAACAAACCCTAGAAAAATAAATATTGAAAAAACTCTGTGCTAGCTATAAACAAATACCAAAATTGTAAAATATTAAAAAAAACTGTGCACAATAATACACTAATAATGAATATTGTCCATGAGTGTTCCCATATGATCATAACAAACTAAAGTGTGGAATAAAGTGCGTGGTTATCACCCCCGCAAGCCTTTATCTCACTGAAATAAACCGTGCTAAATCTTCATATAGTGTCCATAAAAACATGTGAGAATCCTTGTTGGGTGATTATATGACTTCCACCGCTGATAAAACCAGTCACCACAGAGAGATTTAAGGCTTACCAGACAGCCCTTAAAGAAAGGCATGAAATAACTTCCACTCTGGATGTTGTTCCTTGTGTGGATGGGTCTCGTCCGGAAGCGTTGAATGGATATTTGTAGACTGTCATCAGTGGAGGGGATTCACTCTCAGCAATGATAGGTATCCAAAAAAAGCAAGAAATGCTCCAATAGTGTGAAAAAATGTTTTTATGGACACTATATGAAGATTTAGCACGGTTTATTTCAGTGAGATAAAGGCTTGCGGGGGTGATAACCACAGACTTTATTCCACACTTTAGTTTGTTATTATCATATGGGAACACTCATGGACAATATTCATTATTAGTGTATTATTGTGCACAGTTTTTTTTTAATATTTTACAATTTTGGTATTTGTTTATATCTAGCACAGAGTTTTTTCAATATTTATTTTTCTAGGGTTTGTTTATATCCAGCGCTGCACTTTTTTGCATATATAACAGGATGGCATAGCATTGAGAGATAAATCCTTTAGACGAGCCAGCATCCCCCAGAGGGTTAAATGCCGGATTTGAGGACAAATGCCACTCCGAGGACCGGCCTTGAGCCACCACCGCATGTCTAATTTGCATATAATAGAAATGCATCGAGGGAGGCAGATTATACGCTTCCTTCAGGTCAGCAAATGTACGTAACACCCCATCCCTAAACATATGTTTAATGTGTGTAACTCCGAATTCCTTCCACCTAGCTCCACACTTTAATTTGGCCAATTCCACATAAGTGTCATTATGCCAGATGGGACTATACTCTGTGTAGCCATCCGCATTCTGGAGGTATTTGGACTTATTCCACACCTTTTGTACCAGACAAAGAGTTGGGTATTTTTTGTGTGGTTTAGTGAAGGCCAAGGCTTCCAGAGCCATGTGAATCGGACCCCTACCTACTGTGTGAATCATTAGCCTATGGGATGAGTTTTGAGATGGTACAAATGTGCCTATTAATTGTTGTAATTGGTCGGCTAAGTAATACAACCATGGATTGGGCAATGCCAGTCCACCGCTGTTTTTGGGTCTCTGTAAATGTTCTAAGTTGATCCGGGCGGGTTTATTCCTCCAAATGAGGGCTCGGAAATGGCATTAACTATATGGAATACCTTTAAGGGAATAACCATGGGAGTATTATGGAGGAAGTAAAGTAATTGCGGCATAAGAATCATTTTTATTAGGTTTACTCTATCTGCTACTGACAGAAAGAGGGAGTTCCAAGTTCTAATTTTGTCCCTAAATCGCCGTAGAAGGGGAAAAATGTTAAAGTGGATGAAATCCCTAGGCTGGGAAGTAATCTGGATCCCTAAATATTTAAAAGAGGTAGCAATCGGTATAGGGCAAGAAGTGCTCACCGTCTGTGAGACATCTCCATCCAATAGGAGAAGGGCAGACTTTGACCAATTTATGAGTAGACCAGAGAACCTCCCAAATTTGCATATGGTCGACATGGCCTCTCGAAGGGAGAGGTCAGTGTCTCCAAGTAAAAGCATGGTATCATCAGCATATAACATGACTTTTTCCTGCATGCCTCCATAACAGAAACCAGTGATGTGCCGATTTGCCCTGATCCCGATTGCCAATGGCTCAATAGCCAGCGCAAAGAGGAGGGGAGACAGGGGACATCCCTGCCTTGTGCCCCTCCTCAACGTGAAGCTCAGGGAAAGAAAGCCAGACACCCTGACAGCGGACACTGGCTGGCTGTAAAGGAGTTTGACCCAAGAAATGTAGTTCGGACCGATCCCGAACTTTTGCAGTACCGACCATAAGTAGTCCCAGTCTATGCTGTTGAACGTTTATATATCTCCATGGGGATCCCGTCTTCCCCTGGTGCTTTGCAGTTAGGGAAGGAGCTGACCGCAGCCTGTAGTTCTTCTATTGTAAGTAGGCTCTCCAAGTCTGCACGCTGACCCTCGTTTAATTCAGAGAAGTCAATCTGCCCCAAGCACTGCTCTAGATCCTTTGAAGTGTAGGATGTACCCAGACTGTACAGGTCTTTGTAAAAAACAGCCAGTTCCTGCAATACCTTCTCTGGTGTACTAACTATGTTACCCTTCTTAGCCCTAATGGCACCTATGGTAGGTGACTTCTGATAGGAATTCGCAATCCGCGCCAACAGGCGGCCAGTTTTCTCGCCCTCTTCAAAGAATGCCTGTTTAGCAAAGAACCTCTTCTTTTCGGCCGAGGAGGATAGCAGGTGATGATATGCAGAAAGAGCTGCCTGCCAGGCCTCCCTAGTCGAGTCCGAAGGGTCGGCAATATATACTTGCTCCATTTCCTGGACTCTGGATTCTACTTCGGTTTTAAGAACAGAAGAAGCATGTTTAACTTTATTCATTTCAGTGATCAGTACTCCCCTCAAATAGGCCTTCAAGGCATCCCACTGCCCAACAATGGAATCATTTGGATCCTGGGTGTGAAAGAACTCACGCATGCTCCCCACTATCCCCTCATGAGAGCGGAGCAGTTTCATCCAAAAGGCATTACATTTCCAAGGGGCTTTAGTTAATGTAACTATTGGGGCTATTGTAATCCTTATAACCACCGGAGAGTGGTCGGATACACTGCGGGGCTTGTGTATCATGTCAGACACAAACGGGAGCATGTTTAAGCTACACACCCCCAGATAAATTCTGGACAGGCTGCCATGTGGTTTGGAGAAACAATTAAACTGCCTGACCCCGGGGTTCCGGTGTCTCCAGATATCCACCCAGCCCACCTGCAACAACCGCGCCAGGGGGGTACCCCTGGAGAGGGCAGAGGGTCCGGGGCCTGGGTGTCTATCCTTAACTGGGTTCAGACAGCAATTAAAGTCCCCCGTCACCAACAACGGTGCGTCAGGCCTGCCATCCGAAAATGTAAGCAGAGACCTAAGTACTGCCGCCGTGAAGGGAGTAGGGATGTAGATAACAGCTAGCACACATGTCAATGTACCAAACCTGCAGTGGATAAAAACATAGCGACCCTCAATATCTATTTCACTTGCAAATTCTTCATAGTCTAGAGTTCCGTGAATCAACACACTCACCCCCCTAGAGTAGGAAGTGTGTGTGGAATGATAGGCCTTCCCCACCCAGGAGTATCTCAGAAAACTCACAGTGTCTGCAGTCAAATGGGTCTCCTGAAAACAAAGTACTCCAGGGATGTATTTCTCCAGGGCTGTCTGCTCCCCCTCCACCTCACCCCAGTGTACAGGGAGAGTGTCTGCTTGCATGTCCTCCTGCAGGTGCTGTAGCCCCTCAGAGCGGGATGGCTGTTCTGTCCCCAGAGTCCCGGACATCTTTTGTGCATAGTATAGCATGTCTCTAGGGGCTTATCTACCAGGGAGTTTGAGTGTCTTACTTGATTTGAGACTGGCGTCCCTCATTTTGTCCTGTCTGCGTGGTGTGTTCTTCACTGAAGACGCCGCGGCGCCATCTTGGATTTCCAGGCCCGCGGTCTCCATCTGTCCTATACGGAACTTTCCCCTGGTGCAAAAAGCCGGCGGATGTTCCCCTGGGGTCTCCGGATTGTACCCGTGCTGCATAGGGCGATTTAAAGTCGGTATGTGGGCTGGGGGAGGATCGGTTACCGGATCACTGCCGGCAGCTGTGGGAGATGCGTCCTCTCACATGCCTGACTTGGCCACGCCCCAGCTCAGCTTCACTTTATTGCACAATTCCACTTATTTGAGCTGTTTAAGACTATATGATTCAGGAGAAAACTGGGCTAGGGAGGGACTTTCCACCAGGGCTAGTATAAATCATTTTGATTAGATTGGTGGTCCTGAGTGGAGATACTCCCCCATTCAGACCTCAACAAGAGTGAGACCCGCAGTTAGTGACACCTGGTGGGTCTTACATAGCTACCTGCTCACCATTCAGACCTCTGATCACAGAACTGAGGGAAGACTACCACCATTGACTCCCTTTGTGGTATTAGGTCACCAAATGACACCAAGGAAGTCAATGCTGGCAGAATACAAAACTGTGAAATGTATTGTGCTCATTTGTTAAATGATAACGAATGAATGATAAGGATCATTTGTGATCATTCGTGATAAGGATCATTTGTGATGGGATGGGATTTTATTTTATTGTCAATAAAGGGGAGCCTGTGTAATTTTTGTCATCTTGTTAGGCTCATAAAGTATTTTTTCATTGTTCATCTTATACAATCCTCCTTTTCAGCATATACTGTAAATGTAAAAAAGTATAATAAACAAAGTTAATTAACTACTACCTTTTAGTTCTGAATTTTTTCCATCATGCTTTGTCAACAGTGAGCTAAAGTTTTCTATAGTACAATGTTCTACTGAATCTACAGATCTACAACTCTCCCAAAGCAAGCAGAAAAATTTGAAGATTTCTAGATGGTTGGATCAGATACTTCCAATGCTTATGGGTTAGCATGGGTTGTGAACGTTAGATACCAAATATCAAAATTTGTCAGCAGTGTGTAAAATGAATCAGAATGATATAAACTCACTGAAGAAGGTAAGGTTTGTCCTCTAGGTTAAAAACTGTACAGTTGCCATACTTACAGATCCTCTTCTTGAAAGTTCACATTCCGAATAATGTAGTCTGAGCTGTAAAATAAAGATGAAAATGTATGTTCATGATCTTTGAATACAAACATAAGTAAGTTTGTTCAAATGTTTTAAAGGGAAAAATTATAATTTTGGGGGGTAAACTTTATTTTGAAAGTTTATATCTATTTTAAACTCTTTTAGTTTTACTGCTTATGAAAACATAATATTACAAATAGGTACAGTATTTAATATTGGGTGTACCCATGATACTGCTGTTACAAAGAATTTTGAGTTTCCTGAAGGGAGACAACAGCAGAGGCTGTTTGCCTTCAGAATCTAAAGACTATCATAGATGGTGTGATTTTCTTTCCTGCAACGCTCCTGCTAAGCTATGGTGTTCTCCCAGGCAGTGCGGGGGGGGGGGGGGGGGCGTGAGGAGCCGTCCCTGCCAGGAGAACACAGTGATTATTGCTAGCAGCTATAGCTGCTGGCAGTAATCGCTTCCTAAAAATCTGACATGCTGGTTGTACCCAAGTCAATCAATGGATCGACTTGGGTACACTCAGCCTGCCCATACATGGTTTGGATAATGGCCAGTCCCTACTGAACCGGTTGAGATTTGAACTATCTACGGCTGGCTTAACACAGTGGGGGGAGGGGGGAGGCAAATATATCTAGTAGAGGACATCTTTTAAGTTATGTATATTAAATGTGAAATGTACTGTATATATAAAAACATTTGAAACATTAAACATGCCAATTAGTGTTTTAGAAAATGTCAAAAAGCCCTTTAAAAAAAATATTGCTGTCAGGGCTGGGCTCAGCCCTTCCTTCTCTGAGCTGGCCGCTCAGCTGTCGGCTAATTGCCAGCTCCTATCTCTCCACAGTTACTCAGCTGTTGATGATATCCTGCTCGTCAGTCCTGCCTACTTAAGCCGTCCAGTCCAGAGGAACTCTGCCTTCGCCTTGGTCAACATCACAGAAACTATCTCCTGCGATCCTGTTCAAGACTTGCTTTGCTGACATCCCCTTCTGGCTCCAGATCCTGCTTGCTGTTTCACTACATTGATACCTGACTTCTGGCTTGGCTGACTATTCGTTCTGGTTACCGAACTTTGGCTAGGTTTTGACTATGTTTGTTCTTTTTACTTTTATTATTAAACAAATGTGATTTAACTGTACTTCTGTCTCGGCCTAATTTCATGGCTTCTGACAATTGCACAACGTTCACAGACCAAAAATGTGCTAACATTACATAATAAGTTTCTTTGAACTTACTGGTCTTCTGCACTAAAAAAGTCATTTCCCACCCAGGATCCTGCTGCTCCATCTGGTGGCTGATACCGAATATCCAACTCAACATAAATCTGTAGCGGGAGGGAGAAAAGACAGCATAAAAAACTATTAATATAAGAATTATGTGTTTCTATGCTTTAGATTTAACTCTAGGTAGACTGGAATGAAAAAAACTCAATTCAGCCAGTGGATATTCTTGGTCTTCCAGGATGAATGATGTCCAACCATCAGTCAACCCAGAAGGCTGAAAACATATGTTGGGTACAATAATAAATAAAAGGAACAGCGCTCGCAACAAAAATTGATTATGCTAGATGTTATCGCTGCTGTAGCAAAGTGTGTAAACTTAGATAAAATAATAAACGGTTACAGCGCTGATAATCATACAATAACGTGCTAAGTGCTAAAAGATATTGAGTATTGGCTATATTGCAAATAAAACTACTAGTTACCACAATGTGAGTGATATACCAACCAGTATTAACTGATTAGACACAACCTGAAAAATGTGTTAGTAATTGATTATCAAATCAAATAAGAGTGAACTCTAATCACAATATAACAGTGCAAAAAATATGTCACATCCGGCCTTCATACAACCAAGTGACGCTTTTTTTATCTTCCTGGCTTCGTGGAACGCACGCTACCAAGCGGCGATCGCGGAAGCATCTGATATGCCTGTCATGCCTGACTGTCACCAGGGAAAGTGTGAGTAGCGGTTTGTAGTGCGATTGGCTCTTACATCCCGCAGTACTTCACCATATATATATTTTCTCTCCTTCTACTTTTGGGTGATCGTTTGCAAGATATATGGCTCCATAGGTTGAAGTATCAGTCTAAACATCCACTTATCCACATAGAAGCACCTGATGTTGGATTAGAGTTACGGATTGACTTGTCCACATAGGAGCCGTTGGGATACCATTAAGTTGGCTGTCTGAGTTCTATGCCCAGCTGGTGCTAGTTGTTTTCGGGACTATTTCTTTATTACACTATTTTTTGCACTGTTATATTGTGATTAGAGTTCACTCTTATTTGATTTGATAATCAATTACTAACACATTTTTCAGGTTGTGTCTAATCAGTTAATACTGGTTGGTATATCACTCACATTGTGGTAACTAGTAGTTTTATTTGCAATATAGCCAATACTCAATATCTTTTAGCACTTAGCACGTTATTGTATGATTATCAGCGCTGTAACCGTTTATTATTTTATATATGTTGGGTACAAGTCCATAATGTATAAAGCTGGCTATCCAGTGTACTCTTGGCAAAAAATCCTTTATTGCTTACATATAAAATTACACAGCATCAAAAATGCAACGCATTTTTCAGTTTACACAGTCAGCCTTTCTCATAGGGATGTTATGAGAGCTGTGTAAGTTGAAACATTTTTAATGCTGTCCATTTTATATGTAGCCAATAAAGGAATTGTTGCCACACAGTGTAGCTGGCTTCATACATTATGGGCTCATGCTTTGGGAGTTGAACACCCCAGCCAGAGCACCGGTCTCCAGCATTTGAATCCTGTCTATAGCAGCTGAGCCTGGGTAAGGTCTGCTATACGAGTACAGGGTGTTGTGGATCTCATTTCACCACGGCACCCTACACTCACAGTTTAATGATGAAGATGGCAGCGCTGATGTCATCACATCAGTACCACTTTCTGCACCACTGAGGACTGCCCACCACTGTGAGAAGGTCCAAAGGAGAAGAGGACTCTGTGCATGACCTGACTGGCCCACCAACTTCAAAATAAGGAAAAAATACAGCAGGGGGGGGGGGGGGGGCACTGGGGAGGTGGTTAAGGATGGACTTTAAGAATATTTATTCTTATGTGAATTCTTCAAAGAATAATCTTTAGATGACACATCAAAGTGCCTCCCATGACAAAGGAACCTACATGCTCAGATATTTAGCTATGATATGAGTAGTCATAAACATAGTTAAGGGGCAGTGACTGAATTCTGCAAGCAAAGAACAACTAAACCGTGACTAACCCAAGAACACTATACTCTTTATTTGAAAAGGCCCTTTACACATTGAAAGAAAAATACCTAACAGACAATGGGCCTGTGTAAATAAACTATTGAATCTGCAGAAGGCAAACATACAACACACAGAGAGCAAACTGCAGCATACTCTCACAGCGCTATACCATGTGCAGACCATGTGCCTGAAACATAAAGTAGCAGCTCAGTATAAATCTGCTACATAACACGATGTGGCGGCTGAACTTGTTTTACTCTCCTAGGGTGACAACACTCACTTAGTATACTGTATCTTTGGAGATGTAGTGTTGTCACCCAAGGACAGGTCTATAAACACCTCCCTCTTGCCTCCACTCTTAAATACAGAAGACTGGTGTTCTATAGTTAACGGATATAGCTGGGAACGTTATAACTGATAACAGTCTACTGGGGCAGAGGACACAGGAAGTTAGGAGCTCACTTAATTCTTCTCCTTGTCCTCCATATATATTGCCATTCTATATCTAGGTACATATACCAAAATTCTGCTGGTTCCTGCTGGTTTCAGTTCATGTGTACCCCTCTCTGTTCAACAAAAGCCAGTCTTTAGACTGGCTTCTGTTAAAAGGTCCTGCTGGAAAACCAGCATTTGATCAGCTTTTGCATCCAATGGCTACAGTGCTGATCTGTGTATTCTGATAGGGGGGAGTCCTCACTGTCGGCATACAATAGCATTGCGGGGGAGATCCCTGAATTCAGATCCCTTGTGTGGATATGGAGACCTGTGAGTGTTTTTTCGTTCAACCCATTGATTGAAGAAAAAAAAAAAAACTCAACATGTATACCAAGCTTAAAAGCTTTACCCTGGCAATTAGATAAAAATTCCTACCTTCAGCTATGAAACTAAATGCATACCTGTTCTAGACCTTGTGACACAGTGGTAATTGCAATATGCCACTTTGAACAGGGTGTTCTCACAAATTTCCACTCCTCTGGTCATTTGCTTGGACAGTCAACATCTGCCTTGACATACTTAAAGACCCTGTGGTGACTGGACTGAAGTTTAAACCCAAGAAAAAAATCCAGTGGCGGCCGGTCCATATGGGGCATGCCACCCCAATCTATGCACTCAGTCCCTAATCCCCATGCAGGACGCCGAACGCATGGATTTAAACTGGGTTTTTTTTTAAAGCAAGCCTGAGGCTCCAATTGGCTTCTAAAAAGGGTGGGCTCTGCGCCCCGAGCCCACCCACTTGTTTGACAATAGCGAATTAGTATTCACTATTGTCTTCCTGCTTTCTGAGACCCGATTGGCCAGGGAGTCTCAGGACCCACTTCCTGTTCGGCCGGGAGGAGAAGCAACAGGCCCGGAGCGAGATCCCTGTCATCTGCCTCCTAAGGTAAGGAGGCCTCTTTCCATTTGTCTCCCGTGGGGGGTGGTTGATCGCCTCCTTTGTGTCCCCCCGCTGCTGTTTGGGGGGTCACTAGACATGTGCACCGTCAATAAATTTGTTTCGTTTCGTATTAGAATTAAGTCGCATTCCGTAATTTGTGTCCGAAATTTTGTACGAAATAGGAATTTTCGTTAGGTTTGTTAACTTTTCGTGACAATTACGAAATTTCGTATTTCATACAAAATTCGGAAGCATGACAATTCGTATTTTGGATCCTCCCGAATGTACGAATTTACGGAAACTAATCGCACATGTCTAGGGGTCACCATCTTCCCGTCCGTCTCCCGTGGGGGGGGGGGGTGCAAGGATCGCCGCTTTCCTGTCCCTCTCCCGCAGGCCAACCAAAATATTGAGCACCAGCCGCCACTGATCTAATATATTAATCTTACCAGTCCTTAGATATTGGGACTGCATTTGTTTTGTTCTGGGATTTTTTACCTTTATTTTCATTTGATAATCCTGACAATAATACACATCCTTTTCTAGGGTAGCAGCATCTAAGCTTCTAACTTCAGCTTGTTCAGTTAAGCTTTGATGACAAGAAAACCTAGAAGCTGATTGATTACTATGCACAGCTGCACCAGATTCTGTGTGCACCAGTTTTAGTTAATCTCCCCCAATAGGACTGGGCTACTGCACATTTTCCTCTGTGTTTTCAATAGCATAGGTATTTAGTAGTCTACAGAGTGAATTGGGAACATTGTAATTGTAATCTTCACTGGTTCTCATCCTACTTTTCCAACCGCACTTTTAGCATTACTTACTATTCTACTTCCTCCTCTCCTCTTCCTTTCTCTGACGGGGTCTCCCAAGTTTCTGTCCTTGGACCTCTGATATTTTCGATCTAGACGACCTCCCTGTGTCAGCTGATAGCCTCCCATGGCTTCCAATGCCATCTCTAGGATGATGACACCCAAATTTATCTCTCTACCCCTCAGCTCACTCCTTCCATCTCCTCACTTATCACTAATTTACAAACAGACATAGCAGCCTGATGTCACATCACATCACATTTCTCAAACTCAATCTATGCAAAACCGAGTTTATAATATTTCCTCCCCCACATGCTACTTCTCCTGATTTCAATGCCAAGATTGATGGCACAACTATCAACCCGTCCCCGCATGCCAAGGTTCCAGGTGAAATCATGGATTCTGAACTATCCTTTTGCCCCTTGTCCAATCACTGTCCAAATCTTGCAGCCTCAACCTCCGCAACATCTCCAAAATACATCTCTCTTCCTAACCAATGACACCACAAAGCTCCTAATCGACTCCCTGGTCATCTCTCGCCTCGACTACTGCAACTCCCTCCTCGCTGGATTACCTTTACATAGGCTTACCCACCTTCAGTCCATCATAAATGCTACCACCAGATTCATCCCCCTTTACCAACCGTTCAGTGTCTGCTACTCCTCTCTGTCAATCCCTCCACTGGTTTCCGCTCACCCAACAAATTAAATTAAAATACTAACAATAACTTACAAAGCCATCCACTACTCTCCCCCCAGCTACAAACCTGGTCTCAAATACCAACCTAATCGTTCTAATTTGTTCCTCCCAAGACCTCCTGCTCTCTAGTTCCCTTCTTACCTCCTCCCATACTCGCCTCGAAGACTTTTCTTGAGCCTCTCCCATCCTACTCCTACCCAAACTCCCTACCCTGATCTGTCTGACTATCTCCTACTCTGTTTGCTGTTAGACGGTTCCTGAAAACCCTTCTCTTCAGAGAAGCCTATTTTATCCCACCCTAACAACTGTACTTTTATTTTCTCTATTAGTTCATCCCCCACCAGTTATTACCTTTTGTATCACTTGACCCTTCCTCCTAGATTGTAAGCTCTAACGAGCAGGGCCCTCTAATTTCTCCCGTATTAAATTGTACTGTAATTGTACTGTCTGCTCTAGTGTTGTAAAGCGCTGCATAAATTGTTGGCGTTATACAAATCCTGTATAATGATAATAATTGTTAAGAATTGGCACAGACAGAGAGCACAGGAAGTTAGCAGTTCACTAGATCTCTGGCAGGATCAACAGGTATTTGTTTTGTACTTATTGAAGAGATATAGTAAAACACATTCAATGGTATACTTAAAGTTGTTCTAAAGCCTAAAGTTTTTTTTGCCTTAATGCATTCTATAGTCCCCCCCCCTATACTTACCTGAGCCCCTTCACAATCCAGCGCTGTGCATGAGAGCTGAGGCTCCCCTAGCTCTATCCCTCCGGTCTGGGCGGATTGATAGCAGCAGGAGCCATTGGCTCTCACTGCTGTCAATCAAAAGCTGTGATGAGGAGAGGAGGGCAGCTTGGAAGCGAGCCCACACAAGTGCCTCCCATCACTGAAGAGAACGAGCCAAGAACGCCGACAGGGGGACTCCAAAAGAAGAGAATCTGAGGTGCTCTGTGCAAAGCCATTTCACACAGTAGGCAAGTATGACACCAATTTTAAAAGTAATTTGTCCCCCATATTCAACATTATAAATGTAAGGTCCGGGACCTCTAGAGGCTTAATGGTGACTTCCAGGGTCAGGGAAACCTGACCTCCTTCTTTGTAGAGTGGGTTACTAGGCATAGTGGGTGTGATGCAAGATAGAATGATTGGGCGCCAGTCACTTTTTGAATGCAAACAAATTAGATTTATTGTCTCTTAACAAGAACTGGGGGAGAGAGGGTTAGGGCCTGAACACCCTTAGACAGATGCAATAGCAATTGGCAGACTCCAAGACTTCTATAGGTAGACAGCTATACAGATTGAGGGCCTTTAAGCTGATTGCGGCACTGTATTTGTAGACCTGCTGCCTCCTATAGCAACTGAACTTGTAGGTTGACTTCAACACAGACCTGTACACATACCAGACTTGGTATCCCCGTTGTGTAGGACTTGGCCTCCATCTCACAGCCTCCCAGTCTTCTCACCAGACCTTCGGATCCCAGCCGCCCGCTGGATCCCCTGAGCTCTTCCACAGCTAACCTTCTGTACACTCCAAGCGTCACCCACTGCTGGGTCCCTGGCTTGGCTCTCAGCTAACCCACTGAATCATCTTCAAGTGTCACCCCTGCTGACCCACTAGGTCCCTGGCTTGGCACTCACTAATGCTGCTCAAGTGTCACCTCTGCTGTACCGCTGGGTCCCTGAATTGAACGCTGAAGCTTTCCCAACTTGTTCACTTCCCCCAGATAGTGAAAAAGGTTGCTCTGGTACTTCTTCAGGCTTCACAAACCTGGCCTCTGATAACCGGAGTAGTTGTCCCTTACTGGCGACGGTGTCCCTTTTATCTCTGACCTGTGGTTCTTGATTGACGCTGGTAACAAGAGTGGTCGTCCCATGTGGCAACTGCTTCTCCTTCACCTCTGGCAACACTTGCTTCACTGTCCCGCTGAACCTCTGCAACGATCAGGCTCCCCTCGGGCTGAGCCTCTACACACGTGGCTAGGCCTCCGGCTTAGGCCTAACCTTCAGCTGCTGCTTCACACACATCCCCCAGGTCTCAGCCTGGGGCTAAAAGGAGACTGATAACCTGACTACTTCCCCTTAAAGGGGTTGTAAACCCTTGTGTTTCTTCACCTTAATGCATCCTATGCATTAAGGTGAAAATACACCTGGCAGTGACCGGCTCCCCAGCCCCCCAAGTTTTACTTACTTGAGCCCCGTATTTCCCTTGGCGGAGACGCGTTGTCACTCTCTGCACGGGGTCCTGGCTCTTGATTGGATAGATTGATAACAGCGCAGCCATTAGCTCCCGCTGTTGTCAAACAAATCCAACGACGCAGACGTTGGGGGGGGTGGCGAGTCCAGCATTCGTGTCTATGGACGCTGAATGCTGGACTTGGGAGCGCGCCCGCAAGGTAACCAACCCCCCCCCCCGGGAGAGCGCTTCTCCTAGGGGGTTATCTGATGCGGGGAGGAGCTACCAGCGCCGCCGTGGGACCCCAGAAGAGCATGATTGGGGCCACTCTGTGCAAAACGAGTTGCACAGTGAAGGTAAGTATGACATGTTTGTTATTTTAAATTAAAAAAAAACAAGCTTTTACAATCACTTCAAATAGACTCTCCCAGCATGCTTAGCCACAAATATTATTGGCTGAGAAATGATGTCTATTCACAACCTGAACTCACTGTGGTCTTGTCATTCTAATGCCAAAGGTAGCAGTGCCACCTATTGACAGAAGAGAGAAGTGCAGCAATTCCAGAATTAGAGGAAAGTCAGTGGATCACCTAACAATTAGCCAGGACAATTACTACCTGGTAAACTAAATTTGTTAGCAGCCCAACCTAAACACCAGGGTGCTACATCAAACAAGTCTAGGTAATTGCAACTGGTTACTATTAGCTGTTATTAAATTCTGTACTTGAAATTGGTAACAAATTCCATACATAATACAGCTACAAAAAAAGCAGAACGGGTTCCTGAGCTTGAAACATGCACTTTTAGTAACAAGGACACTTTTGCCCATCAGGCACCTAACCAAAATGAAATTTCTGCCACCACACTCTTCCGTTGTGTTGTTTTATGACCGTGCTTTGTTCAAACAACATGAAATTTGACCAGAAAGGCAATAACAATGGATTGCCGCAATAAGCGCTGCAGTGGCAAATTGTTAACACGCAAACCCGTAAAGTCAGATGAATTCCTATGCGGTGAGGCAGAGGGAGGTGAGAATAGGTGTGCCGCTATGTGGGAGACAAGACACATCTACTGCTCTGTCATGGGACTTTGTTATTAGTCATCACAGAAAGAGACAGTCACTAGGAGCTTGTCTGGTACACAAGGTCGTAGTTAGATTATAATAAATGACTGCTGCTTTCACTTTATTGGCTTCAGGAAACTATAAAGGTTTTAAGTCAAATTTATTTACATTTTTACATGCTTATTTAACTGATGTTTTATATCATGTTTTAGCACTTTCGCCTAGCAGCAAAAGGGTCGCAGGTTCGAATCCCAACCACAACACTTATGCCCTGTACACACGTTCAGACATTGATTGGACATTTCGACAACAAAATCCTAGGATTTTTTCCGACGGATGTTGGCTCAAACTTGTCTTGCATACACACGGTCACACAAAGTTGTCGGAAAATCCGATCATTTTGAACGCGGTGACATAAAACACGTACGTCGGGACTATAAACGGGGCAGTGGCCAATAGCTTTCATCTCTTTATTTATTCTGAGCATGCGTGGCACTTTGTGCGTCGGATTTGTGTACACACGATCGGAAATTCCGACAACGGATTTGCTCTCAAACTTTGTGTGTCGGAAAATCCGATGGAAAATGTGTGATGGAGCCTACACGCGGTCAGAATTTACGACAACGAGGTCCTATCACACATTTTCCGTCGAAAAATCCGACCGTGTGTACGGGGCATAACTGCCTGGAGTTTGCATGTTCTCCCTGTGCCTGCATGTGTTTCCTCCGAGTCCTCCGCTTTCCTCCCACACTCCAAATACATGCTGGTAGGTTAATTGGCTCCTGTCTAAATTGCCCTAGTATGTGTATGTATGAATGTGAGTTAGGAACCTTAGATTGTAAGCTCCTTGAGGGCAGGGACTGATGTGAATGTACAATGTACAGTGAGGGAAAAAAGTATTTGATCCCCTACTGATTTTGTACATTTGCCTACTGACAAAGGAATGATCAGTCTATAATTTTAATTTTAATGGTAGGTTTATTTTAACAGTGAGAGACAGAAAAACAAAAATTTTTCAGAAAAATGCATTTCAAAAAAGTCATAAATTGATTTGCGTTTAATGAGTGAAAAAAGTACGGTATTTAATCCCCTATCAATCAGCAAGATTTCTGTCTCCCAGGTGTCTTCTATACAGGTAATGAGCTGAGATTAGGAGCACTCTCTTAAAGGGAGTGCTCATAATCTCAGCTTGTTACCTGTATAAAAGAGACCTGTCCACTGAAGCAATCAATCAGATTCCAATCTCTCCACCATGGCCAAGACCAAAGAGCTGTCCAAGGATGTCAGGGACAAGATTCCATACACAAGGCTGGAATGGGCTACAAGAACTTTGCCAAGCAGCTTGGTGAGAGGGTGACAACAGTTGGTGGCAAATGGAAGAAACCCAAAATAACTGTCAATCTCCCTCAGTCTGGGGCTCCATGCAAGATCTCACCTCGTGGAGTTTTAATGATCATGAGAACAGTGAGGAATCAGCCAGAACTACACGGGAGAATCTTGTCAATGATCTCAAGGCAGCTGGGACCAAAGTCACCAAGAAAACAATTGGTAACACACTATGCCGTGATGGGCTGAAATCCTGCAGTGACCACAAGGTTCCCCTGCTCAAGAAAGCACATATACAGGCCCATCTGAAGTTTGCTAATAAACATCTGAATCATTCAGAGGAAAACTGGGTGAAAGTGTTGTGGTCAGATGAGACCAAAATCGAGCGTTTTGACATCAACTTAACTCGCCATGTTTGGAGAAGAAGAAATGCTGCTTATGACCCCAAGAACACCATCCCCACCTTCAAACACGGAAGTGGAAATATTATGCTTTGGGGGTGTTTTTCTGCTAAGGGGACAGGACAACTTCACTGCATCAAAAAGACGATGGACGGGGCCATGTACCATCAAATCTTAGGTGAGAACCTCCTTCCTTCAGCCAGGGCACTGAAAATGGGTCGTGGGTGGGTATTCCAGCATGACAATGACCCAAAAATCACGGCCAAGGCAACAAAGGAGTTGCTCAAGAAGAAGCACATTAAGGTCCTGGAGTGGCCTAGCCAGTCTCCAGACCGTAATCCCATAGAAAATATCTGGAGGGAGCTCAAGATTCGAGTTACCAAACGTCAGCCTCAAAACTTTAATGATCTGCAAAGAGGAGTTGGACAAAATCCTGTGGAAACCTGGTGGCTAACTACAAGAATTGTCTGACCCCTGTTATTGCCAACAAGAGTTTCGCCACCAAGTACTAAGTCATGTTCTGTGAAGGGGTCAAATACTTATTTCACTCATTAAAATGCAAATCAATTTATAACTTTTTTTGAAATGCGTTTTTCTGAATATTTTTCTTGTTATTCTTTATCTCACTGTTAAAATATACCTACAATTAAAATTATAGACTGTGTTTGTAGCTGCTGACTTTAAAAAAAAAAAATTTGCGGCTGGAACTCCGCTTTAAGTGGTTAAACTGTCCTCATTTGCAGACCGAAGTTCATCCCTTTGATCTCTAAAAGAACAGAAGATACAATGATTTTTTTTTATCTCTCTTTCAGCGCTCAGCAATGTTGTTGATAAACATTGCAGGCTGCTTTTTTTTTTGACAGCTCTGAGCAGGAGAACGGCTCTGCACTTGTTACATGAATCGTGGAACTGCTGGATTAAGATCTTGAGGGGGTTGAATTGAGTTTTTTTAACGATTAAAGCTAACTCCACTTTTGTTGAGAAAAAAGCATTCCCCTCTGGGTGATCTATGTACATTGCAAGGATTGTAACAAACTTTGTTGCAGATTCCTACCTTTTGTTATTCTGAAGAAATCCATGTGTGTCTGTCTGTGCCTCTGTATAGAGTGAGTGTAATGGGAGTGGTTTCATAATTAACTGTCAGGTGTGGAGCTGCAGGCCACTAATTAGGAAATCTGCTGGGCCTGCATCCCTTTAGACCTGATTCTATTGAAAGGATCTCTCAAAAAATGACATTTTTGTTGCAGGGGATGCCTGAAATCTATCTTGTATCTTAGGCAGACGTCTGCGAAAATTGGTGAGCCAATCACACAAGCGGGAAATGATGTTTCTGGGGAGTGGTCAGTACACAGTGTGTGAAAACTCCAGGTAGCCATATTGCAATGTATTCTCAGAAAATTACATTGACTGCAGATTGAAAAGGAAAGGTAATTTTAATAACATTTAATTACAAAATGATTAGTGTCACAATCATATGCGCTATTTTATCTTTTCTTTATTTGCTATTTTTTATCCCCACGTACAAGTCCAACACTGGGTTAACTTTTTTAATAGTCCCCAAAGCAAAAAAACAAAACAAAACAATATATAGGTGGGAACCAGAGCTTTGAGCTTTAATGCAGGATGACAATGGTGCCATAGTACTTATGGTATGGGTTTTCTAAAGAGAGAGCACAGAAGGTGATGTTTGCCTTCAGACTCTCTCTCTCTCTCTCTCTCATTGAGACTCCACACATCCCTGTCTGACAGGGTAGAGTGTAAGGCAGGTCTTACTGCTGTGGCTCATTCACTTGTGTCTGTACATTTTAGCTTGAGATATTCACATTCTGGAGGAAAATGAGCATACAAAATATCCATAGGCAATATGAACCATAATAAATAAAGATAATATATTCAAAGACATTCCCTTTAATGCTAGGGACAATCCAGAAAAGCTCTTACCGTGGTGACGCTGTAGTTTTTATCCACCAGAGCCTCTTTAAGAACCAGCCGGCCGCTCTTGGGAAGATGCTGAAGGCTGATAATCAATTTTCCCAGCATTCTGGTAATAAAACAGGTACAGTATACAGTATCTGCTATTACAATAGTGATAGTACACACAAAAGTCATATTTTAGCTATAGGCAGAGCCCGGTGGGCTGAGTCAACCCCTGGCTCTTATATACTATGGATATTTCAACTCTTGATGCTACAATTCCTGATATATTCCACCTAGGAGTTTTGTTTTGCCCAACTTTGGGTGCTCCTGCTGGGCCTAATACATTCATCATATCATAAAATAAATCCAGCAGAGAGTGGGAACCCCACATAATGGGCACAACAGTTGTGCAGAGACGTCAACTCTGCACAACAATTTCAGCAATAGCGCCCTTGAGAGATAGAAGAAACCATTGAGGGGTTTAACTTTCCAATGTCTACCCTTTAACTACAACACAGTGCATCTTCTGCAGTGATCTTCAAAGCAGAATGATCAGCCCCAGTCAGGGCTGCTGTTGACACAGGGCCCAATACAGCTAATAATTCAGCTATGGATGAACACAGTGAGTGATCGGTACTGATCACTCATTCTGTTTATTCAGGAAAGGAAGAGGCTGGTAAATATGACATATTTACCTAGCCTTTCCCCCACTCTCAATCTTGAAGGATCCTATTGTGTGCTTGCAGCTGCCGGTGGGAAGAAGAGGAACGAAGCCAACAGCGCTGCAGGGGTAAGGGGGGCACACGGGGAAGACCTGGGCAGCAAGGGGAAATGTATGGTGCACAGGGAGGGGGATCAGTGTGGCGGGGGGGGGGGGCAATTACTGGTACTGATCCTTTGTATGGTTCTCTCTGGAGCAGCTGAAAGCCAATGGGAGGGCGAGGAGAAGAAGCCAGCTTTCAGCTGCTGCAGAGAGAGCCGTACAGGGGATTGGTTCCAGTATTTTACCCCCTGGCCTGGGCCCCATACAGAAGAACTGATGGTACCCCCTTATCTACGGCCCTGGCCCCAGTCTCCTTTTGGCACTACAGAACTTCTACTTTTATTATAGAGATGAAGAGGGGGGGAAGCGCTCTGTAGTCCAGAGGGGAGAACTAGACAGCACTGACAACATTTCTTGGGATTTGGAGCAGCAGCTTAAATAGGAATTTCGGAGCTCACTGGATTTCTGGCAGATCAACAGGTGTTGTTTATACTGCGATTCCCTGAAAATAAGACCGGGTCTTATATGAATTTTGGCTACAAAAAGACGCATTAGGGCTTATTTTCAGAGGATGTTTTATTAATCATGTACAATAATCTACATTCTGTGTGTTCTTAAAAACCTGGATGATCCTGCCAGTTTCTGTGTTCCCCTGTCTTCTCTCCTTCTCTCCCCCTCCCTCCCTGACTGTCAGCTCAAGAGTCTGCAGCATTAGCATTAACAAATCCTGTAATCCGCTCTGTTACAGAATTATATAACGTGCAGTGTGTGTGTTTGTTTAAAATTATTGTGCAAAATACCTTATTTACAGGGTCGCTGGTCGCTAACGCCTCACGTGACCCGCCAAAGCTCTTCTTCCCTGCTCCGAGCACTGCAGAGGGAGGGGCTGAGATCCCCCGCTGATGCAATTTTTTCGGGGAAATACGGTAGCTACAGAATCTTATAGGGATAAACCATGGGCGAAATATAGGTGTAGTGAATTTTTTTTTTTTAATGCTGTCTGTCCCATTTTATGTCAGCCCTCCCACAAAATGTTCATGAGATGGACATTTTTTATGGCATCCATCTAAACATATTCAGTACATCTACAAATATGTTGTTTTTCTGGCGTCCATCCCTTGACAGAAAAAAAAGTAGTGTCAACTTACCTGTGTTTGAAGACTTTGCTGCAGTTGTAAACTTTAACAGTTAGGACCTCATCGGATACTAATTTTCCATAGTGGGGCCATCTGAAATGCTGTATAGAAAATCAAACAGGATATGTTTGAGCGGATTACTTTTTATCCACCTCTGCATACAGGACATGCGTACATCAGGTACTTATGCAACCAAAGCAATAAGGTAAAGCCCTTCAGCTGCCACTTACCAGGGCCTGACTAAGTGTCGGCTGGTGATAGTCGGGTCGCCTGCGTCTCACGCTACTCCCCTGGTTGGTCGGCCCTGCACTCACTTACCCCATATAGGTCACGGGCAGCGCTCCTCCAGGCGGCAGTTTCCCCTGTATCTGCTCCCCCCCCCTGCCTCACACCAGTCAGGAAGACAATAGCAAATATTAATTCGCTATTGTCACACAAGTGGGTGTGCTCAGTGTGTTCTGCGCCCCAAGCCCACCCTTTTTTGAAGCCTATTAAAGTCTCTGGCTCTAATCGCGTGGTTAAAAAAAAAAAACATTGGCACTACAGGCTAATAAATAAATTTCCTAGAGCTATTTCCTAGAGCTATTGATTCAGTAGAGTGTACAGAGTAGAGTGTATTTAGTGAATATATTTTACTACAATTTTTTGAGTAGCCACAGCCCAATAGGGGTAACAGATTGGGTCCTATACAGGTTCTTTAGTCCAGAGCTTACAATCTAAGGTCCCTAACTCACATTCCTACGTACACGTACTAGGGCCAATTTAGACAGAAGCCAATTAACCTACCTAACCTACTCTTTGGAGTGTGTGAGGAAACCGGAGTACCCGGAGGAAACCCATGCAAAGTTCAGATGGGGATGAGTTTGGAGGATGCCTCAGCTTATCTTCATTTG
Organism: Lithobates clamitans; assembly: GCA_037952925.1. NCBI lineage: Eukaryota > Metazoa > Chordata > Amphibia > Anura > Ranidae > Lithobates > Lithobates clamitans. Next base: position 389,577 of record JBBGZY010001403.1, read on the forward strand.
AAAGCAATAAATCTACTTACAGATAGGGGCGATACAAAGGAGGTCTGTGACTAGCAACAGCATAGTGCCAAAGGATGTTCCTTTTGGAATGAAGATATCAGAAAACCTCCATAGTGTGATCCCCTTCCTGGCTTGGGTCCCACAGCAGCAAGGTGGACTAACATGGTCGTGGTTATCCCACTGCTGGTGACCATTGTCTCCAGTACAAGAAGTACTGGAAGCAAAAAAAAAAGAAAAAAAATTGTACTTTATCATAAAAAAGGTTTTGGCTTTAGACACAGTTTGAAATACTAGAAAGCACATTATGCCGCATTGCATTAAGTGAGCCAAGCTCTGGTGTGTTAAAGATGGCATTGGCTGATGTTGCCCTGCTGAAATTAGCTGACCCTAACATTGACTTACCCACCTGATCTCCGAGTTGTGATCTATGTATTTATATTTATTATCACTTTAATCTCTGTCTGTATAATGGTACATGCATAGGTGTGCGCAGCCTATTGTATTAGGGTGTGCACCTCAAAGCTCCAACACATATGCCTTTGTGACATATTAACCGGCCTTTTCCCCACTCATCATCCTAAAACAATGTGGGGGGAGCAGGTGAGCACACAGGGGGACCTGGGCAGCAGAAAGAACAGGAACTGGGACAAGAGGGGTGGCATACATTGGTACCAATCCCCTGTATTTTCCTCCCGTGGCAGCTGAATATCGGCGAGAGGAAGAGGAGGAGAAGCCTACTTTCAGCTGCTGCAGAAGAAAATACAGATCGGTCCCTTAATTTCCACTCCAGCCGCCTATCCTGTCCAGGTTCTGGGGGTCGGCAAGTAAGGATCGCGGCTTACCTGTCACCTGCCCACAATTGATGGGTTGCCAACTCCAGAATTAGGGTGTGCAAAGGCACACCGTGGCACACCCCTTGCGCACGCCTATGGGTACATGCAGGTATGAAAAGTGTCCAATACTTCCCTAACCCCCCACTTTACTTTTTGTTGGTTTGTTTGTTTGTTTTTTTTACATATGTTGCCCCTGTGAGATACTTGGTACTGGGGATCCAATGCTCAATTTGTAGAAGATGTTCTTATGTAGTTGTTTGGGTGGCCCCTAGCACTTCGTGGACCGTATCATGTGCACTAGGGCAAACCCCCTGTGTGGTGTTCCCATCCTGTGGTTCATCGATTATCTTCCTGATCACTACTCTGGTCAATATGGCCTCCCTTTTTCTGTTGGGTTGGCCTTTGACCAACATTGTTGTCCGCAATATCGCTGACTTCTGTTCCCTATCCTGGGCCAGGCCATGCAACACTTTTGAGTCTGTACTATTCTCCCTTTTATTTTGTTATATACTATTTTCTATTGTATACTTTCTAGTATACAGCCAAGGTGATCTGTGAGATCTATTATAATTATACATTTTTTGGATTTATACAAGTGCTGGACAACCCTGATCACCTTGATTTTGTTTGTGTAAGTTATGTATATGTTTGAAAACTAAATAAAGATTATATACAAAAAAAGAAAGATGGCATTGGCTGAGTGCACCCCTCAAAAATGCTCATTTTAATTTTTTTAGGATACTATGAGCATAAAATTGTAAGTGCCAGTTCCCTGTCACTGACACAAATTCTCTATCAACTTGGTCTGCACTCTGCATGTAAAAAAAAAAAAAAAGAGAATATATAGTAAAGGCAAACTCCAGCCAGATATAAAAAACACAATTGAATGTATTTCAATGATATATGTCCTTTAAATAAGCTAGTTTGTTGCAAAACAAAACAGGTATTTTAAGTCTGCAGCTTGCTAAGGTGGTAGCAGACTGTAAAACATGGACAGTGCAACCGGGTCCAGGTAGCCAAGAACTGTGTAATTATACTACTTCCTTGACAGTGGAAGGAATGTTACTGGAAGCTATTTTAGTTTTAACAAGTTGTCACTACTGACCTACCCACTAGACAAATAAACCAAGAAATCACAGTGCGCAGTCTGAAAAACAAACCGGTTCAAAGCGTAATATTTAGAATGAAAGTGATGTCGTACTTTGCAGGTGAGTAAGACCTTGGCCTAACAACAAGAGGAAGTGTCACAGAAAATAAAAAGTATTGCAAAAAAAAATTCACCTGTATAAAACACATACATTGAATAGAATAGAATACATAGAATAGATACATTGATTTTTTTGGGGTTTAATCGATTTAGATTCAGATTCGGATCATGCCCCTTTCACGCTGGGGCGGGGGCGGCTTCGGCAGAAAAGCGCCGCTATTTTTAGCGGTGCTTTACCGTGGTATTTGCGGGGGTATTCAGCCGCTAGCGGGGCGCTTTTAATCCCCGCTAGCGGCAGAAAAAGGGTTAAAGACACCCGCAAAGCGCTGCTGCAGCAGCGCTTTGCTGGCGGTATAGCCGCGCTGCCCCATTGATTTCAATGGGCAGGAGCGGCGGAGAAGCAGTATACACACATCGCTCCTTCACCACACCAAAGATGCTGCTAGCAGGACTTTTTTTACCGTCCTGCCAGCGCACCGCTCCAGTGTGAAAGCTCTCAGGGCTTTCACACTGAAGAGACAGCAGCGGCTGTTTCAGGCACTTTGCAGGCGCTATTTTTAGCGCTGTAGCGCCTGCAAAGCGCCCCAGTGTGAAAGGGGTCTTACAGATATACATACTGGGGTTGATTTACTAAAACTGAGGAATGCAAAATCGGGTGCAGCTGTGCACTCAGCCAATCAGCTTCCATGTTTTAGGCCCCTTTCACACTAAGGCGCTTCTAAACCACCAGTAAAACACTGAGCGCTTTTGAAGAGCTTTTCAGGCGCTTTTGAAGAGCTTTCCATTCATTTCAATGGAGAGGGGCGTTTTTTCACTGCCCTGCCAGCACACTGTCCAAGTGTGAAAGCATTCATTCAGTTTAATGGAAATAGGTTTTCGTGAGCTTTTCAGGTGCTTTTTTTTAGCGTGAAAGCACCTGAAAAGCTCTTCAGTGTGAAAGGGGTCTTATTGTCAAAGCTTAATTAAACAAGTTAGAAGCTGATTGGCTACCATGCACAGCTGCACCAGATTTTGCCCTTTCCAGTTTTAGTAAGGCTACTTTCACACTGGGGCAGGCGGGCACTGTATTTAGCGCCGCTTTACCGTTGTTTCAGCGGCACTATTCGGCCGCTAGCGGAGCGGTTTTAACCCCCGCTAGCTCCCGAAAAAGTGCAAAAACCGCACTGCCCCATTGTTTTCAATAGGAAGGGGCGCTTTAGGAGCGGTGAATACACCACTCCCATAGCGCTGCAAAGATGCGGCCTGCAGGACTTTTTTGACCGTCCTGCAAGCGCACCGCTCCAGTGTGAAAGCCCTCGGACTTTCACACTGGAGACACAGGAGAGGCGCTTTACAGGCGCTATACAGGCACTATTTTTAGCGATTTTGCGCCTGCAAATCGCCTCAGTGTGAAAGTAGCCTAAATCAACCTCATAAAATAAAATGTATTAAAAAGTAAAGGAAACCTTGCATGAAGAAATATTTTGTTTTGTGAAAGAGCACAATCTGTATAGCAGGGGTCTTCAAACCTCCTACAAAGGGACAGTTTACCGTCCTTCAGATTTTAGGGGGCCAGACTGTGGTCAGTTGGAATAGACCATGTTTCAGGCTTGATGACAGAGAATGCATTAAAGCGATATTAAAGTCTTGTTTTTTATCTCTAAAATAACAAACATGTTATACTTACCTGCTCTATGCAGTGGTTTTGCACAGAGTAGCCTAGATCCTCCTCTTCTCGGGTCCCACGCCATTCCCCTGGCCCCTCCCTCCTGCTGGGTGCCCCTACACCAAGCAGCTTGCTCTTGGGGCACCCAAGCTGGCACGCTCCCGAGTCGGTGCTCTGTGTGTCCATTTATACCCAGAGCTGTGGCTCGGCCCCGCGCCCTCCGTCTCCTGTTTGGCTCACTGTCTGTGATTGACAAAAAGACAAAAGCTGCCAAAAGCCAATCAGGAGTGCGAGTCCCCGAAGAGGCAATGCTCTCGTGGACATCGTTGGATGCTAGGTCTACATCAACCTTTGTTTAGCAATAACCTGCACAGGAATCTATTTCAATGATGAAGTCAATGATATCCGAAAGCCAATCTGTTTCCAGAGGCCCTCCGATTGAGCTCTGCAGCCTCTGTAGGACTTTTTGGCATTTAACACCTCTAGAATTGTTGATTGCCTGTGTCCCCTTCCCTTCTCCAATCACTTTTTTTCATAAGTCTTTTTTGATGTTTTGTAAAAGGTTAGTACAAACCCCAAGTAACTCTGTGCAGGGACTGTCACCTGTAAAAGCAATTCCAATTACCATTGGCAACTAATACCAACTATTTGCAGTTTGCTTGCATATTTAAGTGAATTAGATCAATCAGAAGGAAATAGAAACATTGAGATTGATTTACTAAAACTGGAGAGTGCAAAATCTGGTGCAGCTATGCATGGTAGCCAATCAGCTTCTAACTACAGCTTGTTCAATTAAGTTTTAACGAAAAAAAACCTGGAAGCTGATTGGTTTCTATGCATAGCTGCACCAGATTTTGCACTCTCCAGTTTTAGTAAATCAACCCCAGTATGTCCTTGCCAGCTTCCACTTAAAGGGTGGACTGGGGGGGCCTCCCAAGTACACTACCAATCATAGACCTTAAAAGAGGAGTTAAAGCAGGGGTCTCCAACCACCGGGCCGCGGCCCACTACTGGGCCGTAGCGTCTCATGATATTGCAAGGCAGGATCAGAGAGGCAAGCGGGCGGGTGGATGAGAGAAGCGGGCTGGCGAGCAGAGATGACATCATCTCTCTCCGCCCACCTAGCATCACTGCTCTTCCGCCCTCACAGCGTGCGGAATCACTGAGGTGCGGCGGGGAGCAGAGAGATGACATCATCTCTCACTGCCCACCCCGCATCGCCGCTCTCCTGCCCTCACTCAAGAACGGCCACTGCACAGAGGCCTGCCTCTGTGCTAAATGAACCAGTGCCACCAATGCAGTGACAATCCACATCTGGTGTCACTGGCAGGTGACGTGGCAAGTGGCATTCCTCATCTAGTGCCATGCAGCGTGGCAAGTGGCATTCCTCATCTGGTGGCAGGCAGCGTGACAAGTTGCATTCCTCATCTGGTGGCAGGCAGCGTGGCAAGTGGTATTCCTCATCTGGTGGCAGGCAGCATGACAAGTTGCATTCCTCATCTGGTGGCAGGCAGTGTGGCAAGTGGCATTCCTCATCTGGTGGCAGGCAGCGTGACAAGTGGTATTCCTCATCTGGTGGCAGGCAGCGTGACAAGTTGCATTCCTCATCTGGTGGCAGGCAGTGTGACAAGTTGCATTCCTCATCTGGTGGCAGGCAGCGTGACAAGTGGAATTCCTCATCTGGTGGCAGGCAGCATGGCAAGTTGCATTCCTCATCTGGTGGCAGCCCAGGCAGCGTGGAAAGTGGCATTCCTCATCTGGGGCAGGGGATGTGGCAAGTGACATTACTCATCTGGTGGCAGACGAAGTGGAAAGTGACAAGCTGCATCTGGTGGCAAGCGACGTAGCAAGTGACACTCTCAGGGCTCCCACTGATTCTGCATTATGGTGAGTTGAACTATTTCATTTATATTACAATATAATTGGCACAATTTTCTTCCACGTAGCCTGTCCCCGGTGCCAAAAAGGTTGGGGACCACTGGGCTAAAGAACAGTATCAGTTGCTGTTGAGGAGTCTTCAAGTCACATTGCGCAGACATTCACAAATTAATATGTACAACCTCTGGTTTGATATGTGTCCTTGTCAAATGGCAGATTGAAGTTCGCCAAGCTTTTCCAGAATGAGACGGAAGCACCACCGTTTTTTTATTTTTGTTGCGTGTGTCTGTGTCCCCTTTGGGGAGATCCATCCGCTCTGTTTATCCTACCAGCTATTGTCATGGGACTGAAAATGGGAGAATATCTAAAATTTTGCCTTGTCACCAGAACAAGACTAGAGAGGAAGTCATCCAATAGAGACAGTTATTGCATTGAAGGGACTTTTCTTCTCAAGGTTTCATGGAGCCCTGGTTGAGAAACTCTGCCCTAGAAACTTGAGGTGTATTCCTGCTTCAGCTGTGGCATGTGTGGGGTTGGGTGGACACAAAGGGCCCTCTGTGTTTAGTCCTGAGCCTGCCGTGCCCTCTTCCCTCACTGGCTTTCTTTAGCTTGGATGATATATGGCAGCAGACTTTCTCCCTGCTTTTAATAGGATGCAATATTGGTGATATCCAAGAAATATATGGTCAGAATCAATACTAAAATTTGTTTATTGTAGAGCTTTCGTAATTATGTTTAATGATGAATGCGTACTGCTTTTTGTTTTCTATTAATTGTAGACACCTAATTATTAAACCAATACCCCCTGAAGAAGAGAATTACGGTTACTAATCTTGAAACGCGTTGGCATTTTCTGTCCTATTCTGTTATTCGACAGAGTCAAGTGGTTGTCTGTATATGTTTTTTTATATTACACCTGAGTTATATTTGCATCCAATTTTGACCTTTATCAATGTTATACTCCCGTATTTTTAACTTTTCAAATAAAATATAAATCTATTTTCAATATTATCTGATTGTCAAGGAGTTTCTGCCTTTTAAAGTCTCCGTAGAGGAAACTGTTTTTGTATTTGTATCAATTCAGGGATGTGGGCAGCAACTCCTATTCTATAGATCTATGGCACAACTGTAAAAATAACATTTAACCCCTACCCTAGCTCTTAACCCTAACATGGGACTTTTGACACATAAAGGTTCCTGCACTACTTTGATGCGACTTTGGTGCTACCTGAGTGCCAGAGAGTATAAAGTCGCACTCCATGAAGAGAACGGTTTACTTTGCTATTAGTAAAAAAAAACCTGCAAAATGCATTAAAAATGCAACACTGGCACTTCTGGTGCGGGTCCATTACACGTAAAACTCAATCTTCTGCAGGAAAAAAAAGTGCCTGGCCCTTTCCAAAAACGCATTGTCTCTCATTGCACAGATGTGAACTAGAGCCATAGGAAACCGTATTAAATGGACTGTAGTGCGTTTATGCAAAACACACTAAAAAAACACATAGGTGTGACCCAAGGGTAAGTGGAGAACTAGCCATTTCTAAAAAATCACATGCTTCGTTTTTTATTGGCCATATATCCCAAAGTTACACCTCAGAAATGCATTTCTGCTGCACTGTAAACTTGTCCAACCATAACAAACATTGAGTAAGACCAGCTCCAACAACAAAGGACTCACCTCACCAATATCAAATATTGTGGTGGTGTTGACTTTCTTGGTTTTGTGAGTGAAACCTTAAAAAAAAAAAAAAAAAAAAGAGAATGATAAGCAAACATTAATGCACATTTTTAGATTAAACCTGAAAAAAAAAGAAAAATAATGCAGCCACCTAATCTAAGGACTGGTAAGCTGAAATGTATTACGTTTTTGTTCTTGGGTAAGATATACTTGAAAACTAAGGGACTTTCCTGGACATTAGATATACATTTTTTTCACATTCTTAACATTTTTCCTTCCAGAATTTCTTAAAACGAAGATACCTTCCAACAGATCATAAGGTGGTATACAGACTGTAACATAAACATCAAGGTAGGTCTCTGTTACATGTTATATTTATGTTCAATGGTAAATCTGAAGGAAAACCACCCACAGAAGTTAGCAGTATGGAGGAACCATTATGTATTATTTCTATTATTATTGTACTGGATTTATATAGCGGCGACAGTTTATCCAACGCTTTACAACATGAGGGCAGATACTACAATTTTAATACAGTTCAATACAAGAGGACCCTGCTCATTATAGCTTAGAATCTAAGAGGGAGGGTCAAGAGATACAAAAAGTAATACCTGTGGGGGATGAGCTGATGGAGAAAATAAATGTGCAGTTGTACAGAGATGAGTTTTCAGGGATTGTCTGAAAGTGGACAAAGCAGGAGATAGTCGGACAGCTTCAGCTAGAGAATTCTAGAGGATGGGAGAGGCTCGGGAGAAGTCCTGGAGGCGAGCATGGGAGGAGGTGACACTAGAGCTAGAGAGCAGGAGGTCTTGAGAGGAATGAAGAGAAAGATTTGGTTGGTATTTTTAACCACTTAAGGACCGAGCCTCTTTCTGAGGTTTGTTGTTTACAAATTAAAAACAGTTTTTTTTGCTAGAAAATTACTTAGAACCCCCAAACATTATATATTTTTTTTCTAACACCCTAGAGAATAAAATGGCGGTCGTTGCAATACTTTCTGTCACGCCATATTTGCGCAGCGGTCTTACAAGCGCACTTTTTTTTGAAAAAATAAACCTTATATAGTGAAAGATAATGTTACGCCGAGTAAATTGATACATGTCACACTTCAAAATTGCGCCCGCTCGTGGAATGGCGACAAACTTTTAGCTTTAAAAATCTCCATAGGCGACGTTTAAAAAATTCTACAGGTTGCATGTTTTGAGTTACAGAAGAGGTCCAGGGCTGGAATTATTGTTCTCGCTCTACTGATTGCAGCGATACCTCACATGTGTGGTTTGAACACTGTTTTCATATGCGGGCGCTACTCACTTATGCGTTCGCTTCTGCACGCGAGCTCCTCAGGATGGGGCACGTTTTTTTCTTATTTATTTTACCTTTTATTTTTTATTTTTACACTGTTTTTTTTTTTTTTAAATTGTCACTTTTATTCCTATTACAAGGAATGTAAACATTCCTTGTGATAGAAAAAAGCATGGCAGGACCTCTTAAATATGAGACCTGGGGTCAAAAAGATCTCAGATCTCATATTTACACTAAAATGCAATAAAAATAAAAATTGTCATTTAAAAAAATCATTTAAAAAAAATGGCCCTTTAAGAGCTGTGGGCAGAAGTGACGTTTTGACGTTGCTTCCACCCAGCAACTGTATGGAGACGGGTGGGGGCCATCTTCCCCTCACTCGTCTCCATACCAAGCAGGAGACAAGACGCGATCGCCTCCACCGCTGCCGACGGCTCCGGTAAGCAGCGGAGGGCACCGGATCATGGTGGGAGGCCCCTCTCCCACCGCCGATAAAGGTGATCTTGCGGCGAATCCGTGGCAGAGACCACTTTTATCTTGTAGCGGACCGCCCGCTGAAGAAGAGGATACCGGGATTATGGCAGCTAGCTGCTGCCATAACAAGGATATCCTCCTTCAAACAGCCGACGTAAAACTGCGGCGGGTGGTCCGTAAGTGGTTAAAACATCCAGTACAGTGCTGGAGGGAGGGGCTCGAGGAGACATGACATCAGGAGAGGCGTCACTGGAGGCACGGGAAGGGAGAAGACACTGAGCAGCATGAAGGAGAGGGAATCAACTGACGCTGAGAGCATATGAGTGCCAGTGTCACTGATCCCATCCCTCCACTACCATCACCCCTCTGCCTGATCCCATCTATCCCTCTGCCTCTGATCCCACCACCCCTCTGCCTGATCCCATCCATCCCTCTGCCTCTGATCCCATCATTCCCCTGCATCTGACCCCACCACCCCTCTGCCTCTGATCCCACCACCCCTCTGCCTCTGATCCCTTCTATCCCTCTCCCTCTGATCCCACCATCCCTCTGCCACTGATCCCACCACCCCTCTGCCACTGATCCCAGCCATCCCTCTGATCCCACCACCCCTCTGCCACTGATCCCACCACCCCTCTGTCTCTGATCCCAGCCATCCCTCTGATCCCAGCCACATCCCCCTGCCTCTGATCCCAGCCATCCCTCTGCCTCTGATCCCAGCCATCCCTCTGCCTCTGATCCCAGCCATCCCTCTGCCTCTGATCCCAGCCATCCCTCTGCCTCTGATCCCAGCCATCCCTATGCCACTGATCCTACCATCCCTCTGCCACTGATCCCACCATCCCTTTGCCACTGGAGAAAAATTTAGTTTTTCTGTCTGCTTGAATTTTTGGATAAAAAGTTTTTAACTATGCGCACTTAAAATCATTATTTTAACCATGCGCAATAATCGTGAGGCATCGCGGATTTGAATCGTGGACAGGACAATCGTAATTGAATTGAATCGTAAGACCAGTGATGATGCGCACCGCTACTCTGTACACAGGATCCGAAAATCGGACAACAGATCGTCCGACTTTTTTCGCTTGCTAATCACAAGTAGAAATTGGGTAGGTTACTAAAGTTTTGAAAAATCTTGTACGACAAAATACAAATTTGCAAGTGATGTAATGTGTATTGCATTTGTATTTTCGGACGACAACTGTACTGATTAAACGAAAATCGTACAAGGAAAATTCTCGTGCTTGCACCATCGGATACTATTGGATGAACTGTCCTGATCGGCTACCGAAAGCTCTGTACTAATGATCAGATTATCGTACGAACTCTTCGAAAAGGGGTATTTTTAGTACAATTTTCAGATTGTGTGTACGGGCCATTAGGAAGGGGCGTATCTTGGAGATGTTGCGAGGCAACAAGCTGTGGACAGTGAATGGATGTGGGGCCAAAAGGATAGTTCAGAGTCCAGGATTACACCTAGAATCTTGGCATGCGGGGACGGGTTGATAATTGTGCCGTTGATTTTGACAGAGGAATCAGGGGAAGTGGCACTTGGGGGAGGAAATATTATGAGCTCAGTTTTGGAAAGATTGAGTTTGAGAAATTTGTGTGACATCTAGACTGATATGTCTGTTAGGAAATTAGTAATGCGTGAGGAGACTGATTGAGTGAGCTGAGGGGTAGAGAGATAGATTTGGGTCAACGAAATGGTATTGAAAGCCATGGAGAGCAATCAACTGACCCAGGGAGGAGATGTAGATTGAGAATAGGAGAGGTCACAGAACAGAACCTTGGGGAACCCCAAGTGACACTGAAAGTGCGTGGGATAGGTAGGATGAGAACCAGCAAATAGTAGTCACAGAGACCAAAGGAGTAGAGTTTTTTTGAGGAGGAAGGGTTGGTCCACCATAACAAAGGCAGCAGAGAGGCCCAGGAGTAGGAGTACAGAATAGTGTATATTGGTTTTAGCCATTAGTAGTTCCTTTGTGAGTTTAATGAGAGCATGTTGAATCTGTGGAATGTTGAGGGCAAAATCCAGACTGAAGGGGATCAAGAAGTTTCTTCTCAGTCAGATGGTCGCTCACACAGTTGTAGACCAAGGAGTTTGGAGGAAAAGGGGAGTAAGGAGATGGTGCGTAGGTTGTTAAGATTGGTGGGGTCCAGTAAAGGCTTTTTAAGGATGGGGATGACTAGTGCATGTTTTAGAGCGTTGGGGAAGATGCCAGAGGAGAGGGAGAGATTGAAAATGTGAGTTAGAGAGTGTAGAATGGACCAGGTCACTTATTTATCCATATAGTGTTAAATGAGCGTTATCCGGAGTGCATGGTATAAATGTCATTATCGCTTATAGTCAACTCCTAGTTGCATTGATTTGACCTAAGAGGTACAAAAGTTGGCAATGCCTCATCATTGAATGTTAGACTTATATAGTAGGCCAATAGGGTAAGTCTTAGCAGAAATGGATAAACAGAGGGTAAAGGAAAACCAGAGGCGAGGGGGAGGACATACGTTCCTCTCTCATATACTGACTTGTGGCCCCGGAAGCGAGTCGGTGATCAGTAAATAAAGTCCAGTCTAATCTGGTATATTAATTGGCTATGATGCATTTAAATTCTTTTGTACGGAAGTAAGCAGACCAAAAAAACCGTGTCTTCTGAAATTTGCCATATGTGCCTTTCAAGGAGCTTGTCAGAATTTCCATTGTCTTGATGTCTTCTTTCCAATAAACCATTCTTATGTCAGATATATTTTGCATCTATGTTGCAAGCCTGTAGTTTCTTATTTGGGCTTATGCATTGGCAATAGAAATAGTATTATGCCCTTACCTGACAAAGGTACTCAGCCACTATGGCTTCGGATCGTCATTCTTGCAATGGGTAATGGCACTATATGATTCCCCCCAGGCTAGGGTCAAATACTATGGTTTCGAATCAGTTCCATTTTCCATCAGGAGGGGGACTCGGCAAGGATGCCCACTCTCCCCACTCCTATTTATTTTGGCCATGGAACCTTTGGCAGAGGTGATCCAATCCCACCCGGACATAACTGGTGTTGAGATAGCAGGGACACCCCATAAGATATCACTGTTCGCAGATGATATTCTCCTAACCCTAACAAACCCTAGAATCACCCTACCTAACCTGTTCTCTTTACTAGACTCTTTTGCCTCCCTTTCCGGCTTGTCTGTTAACCCCACCAAATCAAAAGCCATGTCAAATAATCTTCGGTCCTCAGACTTGATAACCTTAAAAAACACCTTCACGTTCCAATGGCTGACCTCATTACCCTACCTGGGGATCCGACTCACCCCAACCTACGCGGGACTCTATAAGGCAAACTTTCCTCCTATACTTAAGAAGCTGACAGACATGTTGTCCTCCTGGACTCATCTCCCATTATTCTGGTTCGGCAGGATCGTGGCAATTCGTATGACATACCTGCGATTCACGGACATTCACTCCTTTTTCACCCCCACCAGGATAATATCATTTGAGGTCCTACGCTCCTCTCACGATATCCCGTTACGCGAACACTATAGCTACCTACGGATTCGTCACTTTCTCCAGGGGCTTATAAAATCTCAACCGACCCCTTATATTTTGACCCCCTTTGAGAACTTCTGCAGAGCAAGACCCCAAACCTCGGGTTTAATATCACTGATCTATTCCTCTATTATTACTTCTAAAAAACCACCGACACGGCCCTGTTACCTTCAATGGGAAAGGGAACTAGGAAAACAGCTCGATCCGGAGGATTGGCAGGTCATGACTTTAGCAATATCCAAATGCTCAAAGAATGTCATCTTTTTAGAAAATGCCTATAAGATACTTTACAGGTGGTATTACACGCCTGCTAGATTGGCCCGGTTCATCCCAGCCTACTCTCCCTTGTGCTTCCGAGGGTGCTCCCAGGAGGGCACAATGACGCACATCTGGTGGACCTGTCCGAGGGTACGCAGGTTATGGATTAGAGTTTACTCTCTCCTCCGAAACATACTCCATGCCGACCTCAAAAAGGATCCGTTCGAGGCACTTCTCTGCAAACCAATTGCGGAGCTGCTTCGCCCGGAGCGCCAGCTGGCTCTGCATCTCTTTACTGCAACCAAACTAACGATAGCTAGGGCATGGAAGACACAGACACTAAGTTTTGAGGCGGTTAAGAATCGCATGGACGATATAATGGTTAATGAAAAGCCGACTGCTGTCCTTTTGAACACTCATGATAAGTTCCTGAAGGTATGGAGGCCATGGGTCGAATATACTAAACCTACCAGATTTGATACCACCCTTCTTCGGATTTAATGCACTCTTGCTCCCTCACCGCGAGGACCCACCCTTCCCACTTTCTTCCTCTTCTCTCCTTTCCCCCTATTCTTTACTCCTCCCTTCTCAACCAATCTCTGCCCCTAGCTCTTCTTTAACCTCCCTCTCAAGACTGTTTTCAGCCTCTGTTACATTCTTATTGTTTTGTTCTTTTTTGATTTACTAGCATACTTATTTTATTTATAAGATGCTAAACCTTTTGTTATGTTTATTCCTGATGCATTATCTACACTGTTAAACTGTGAAATTGCTATGATTATCAATAAAACCCTTTGTAAAAGAAATAGTATTATGCTTGACAATGCTACTCTTCTGTAAAATTCTTGTTGTTAGTGACATTTTATTACAGGTTATAGGTATTTTAGATTTCTGTAATCTATGTAATAAATTACAGCCCTCTATATTTAATGAGAAATGGTGTAATGATTTAGAGGTGTATAGACTAAATATGGCTCTTGACCCCTTCAAAGCAGAATTTGCATCTTTCTAACAATGTCATCTGATATATAAAACATTCTCTTAGAGAGAACTTTATATCCTCATTGTTGCCATTATAGTTGATGGAATGTGGATTACAATGGACAACACAAAAGGCTGTAGTCTGCCAGAACAAGTTTTTTTAATCCCATTGAACAAAACACATACCTTTCATACTGAGAAATGGATTCTATTAGCTGCAAGATGAACCCCAGCTAAATATAACGCACTATTTAATCTGGTTCCTTATTTATAAAATCATTAAAGCATGCCTAAAGCCAACATTTTTTTTTTCCATTTCAGAATAGTTTGAACCACTTTCAGTTTTTCCCTTTAAATTCTGTCTTGTAGACACAACAGGAAGTGGGAAGAAATTTCTCTAAAATTAGGTAAATTGATAGTGGAACAGGTGCCCCCATTGGAAAATTTTCTCTCAATTTCTGTTCTAATGACAGCTCAAAGTTTTGGATTTTCTTATCACTTATTATTATTCTTATGTACCTCGGAACTTTTGTAAATTAGTGGGCCTGAGAATGAGGGTGGAGCAGGGGCAAGGTTAATAGCAGCGCACTGTGCCAAAACACATGCTGAAATACTGTAAATAATTTTGCCAGTGCATCAGCTTCAGTAATAAATGCAAATGATCGGTTGTGTCAATCCAAGGAGAACTCCTTTGGCACCTGTTTCAGTATGATGAAGAAGGCAAGAGGAGCTCAGAGGCTGGGGTGAGGGGGTTGTGCGGGGTACATTGAATTAAGGAGCTCCAGGTAAAGGAGAGATAACTACCTCCAAGGTAGGTAGGAAAGCTATGGGGCTCTAGGAGGCTCTGGGTGGGAGAGGGGAGCTCTGGGGCTGAATTGAGTTGTACTCATATCTCAGACCTCCTGAAAGCAACTACATCTTCCCAACTTTGGTCATGTGAGATCAAGGCTGGGTTCAAATACACTATATTGCCAAAAGTATTGGGATACCTGCCTTTGCACATGAACTTTAATGGCATCCCAGTCTTAGCCTGTAGGGTTCAATATTGAGTTGGTCCACCCTTTGAAGCTTTAACAGCTTCAACTCTTCTGGGAAGGTTTAGGACTGTGTCTATGGGTATGTTTGACCATTCTTCCAGAAGCACATTTGTGAGGTCAGGCACTTATATGGATGAGAAGGCCTGGCTCGCAGTCTCCACACTAAATGTTAAGGCATTTTATGCAGTTCAAACTGGTTTTGCATTCCTATACAGGTCTATGGGAATGTAAAACCCACTTGAGGCAGCTCAAATGTAGATCGGAAGCAGGTCAGCTGCAGGTCAAATGCACCTGTTAATGAATTCTGAATGATTTCAGAAGCATAGGAAATTGGTGTCAAACTGATGCCAACAACAGAAACCCAATACAGGCCCTTACAGACTTTGTTTCAAAAAAATAGTGGATGCCGCTCAGGCTGTAGGAATCCAAATCAATGAAGCCGACCACTGTGAATGCAGGCTAGGTTGGAGCTTGTCCCGGCTCCAGACAGTAATGTGCAGAGAAGAAAATGTCCATATGAACCACACATCTCTGCAAACCCCAGGTAAGAAAATGTAACAGCCTCAGCCTGGGCTCCAGCCAGGCCACAATCCCAACGCGTTTCACTCTGCCCTGAAGCTTAACCATGGGGGTGGGGATTTCATGGGAATTCCTTTCTCCCCATCAGCATGGAATCCCCATCCTCATGATTCACCTTCTCAGGAAACCTAAGAAAGAATTCTAACGAGAGTAAAAATGAGCTTTTTCTATTAGTTACAGAGAACCGTTTTGTTAGGGGTATTGTTTAATAATTCCATTGAAATTTATAGGAACTACAACCAGTATGCCAATGTTAAACTAAACCAGAGTTTTTTTTTAAACAAGCATATCTCATACAATGTATAATGTAACCTTCATGTTTTTCTGGGTTACCAGGGTAAATAATCTTGTATAATACAGTAAAGCCACTAGAGATCATGTCAGTTATTCCTGTACTTTTATTTAAAACAGACAAATAAGATGGCCATTATCTCAATGTCCATATAACTTTAATTGTTACTAAAATATCACTTGACTAATGCCAGACATGGCACAACACATGGTTGGAAATTAATCACATCCTGTCTGGAATGCCACAATGAGAACATCACCCAAGATAATCTTATACAATCGTATCTGATAGAATTGTCCCATGCAGTGCTCTGTATCTTGCTGCCAACTACACAGCTGTGAATGACAGCGGCTTCGGAGATAACATGGCTTTGACTAGATGTCCTTCTTGCTCTGCCTGTGCATGCGGCACTGGGAAAGGCTGCAAGGAAGGCTGTAGTTCTAAATGGGAGCGCATACGAATGGGAGTCTCCAGCATGACTTTATAGGTCCCAGTGGGCACAAGGGGCACCCACATTCCGGCAAGTTTTAAATATTTGCTGGCGCTTTCTGGAGTCTGAGGGCACCCTGTTCCACATATTTTGAGAATGCCCAAAGTTGAAAGAATTTTGGACAATGGTAGCAGAATGTGTCAAAACAATTACAGGTGTGTCTCTTGGAGAAATTCTGGCAGCTTTTTGATTACATGACACCCCTCTATCCATTAAAAAATACAAAAATTCACTCCTAAAACATCCCTTAACTGCAGCGAAGGCATGTATGCCAGCGTTGTGGAAGAGCACCACCCCGTCAACTAGATCACATTGGCTAGCCAGGATAACGGATATCCAATAAATGGAAAACCTTACTATGGTGCTGAAAGAGCAAGATGAGAAATACTGGAAAGTCCGGACCCCCTATTTCATTTATAAAGAACAGACCCCTCTAACCTCTAAGCAGTAGTTTTTACAACAATCTGCCCCACAGAGCTCAGCCAACATGCCATGGGGGTGACCGGGTCTTCTTTCCCCCTCTTTTTTTTTTTCTCCTCTCTCAATCTTTCATTTCTACCTGTCTTTCTGCTTTATACCTTCTGGACTTAACCAAGGCGCTACTTGGTTAAGAAAAAATATAGTAAAATGGGAAACAATGTTGCTCACTAATGCTCATGGAGTTATTTCAATATATCATGATACAATTTAATGATACTACAACATAGAAGTATTTTGTAAGGACAATCTTGCTAACCATGTGATTCGCAAGTTTCTTATTGAATGTTATTTCATGGTTGTGAACTGTTGATCTGTGGAATTGTAACGCTGTTTCTGTGAAAATAAAGAATTAAAAAAAAAAAAAAAAAGGGGGGGGGGGGGCAGCTACATTCAGGTGGGTTGGCAGTGCCTGAAGAGGTGGTGCTGGGACCAGTAGCCACAGGAGGGAAAGTACATGCTGATCACTGTATTCTCCTACACAACAAGGGGCTTTGAGTTCCTGCCTGCAAAGGGCTATTGCTAAATCTGACTGTGCCGGTCAGATCCACTTACAGTGATCCAGCTGGTGTCTGCAAGCAAGTGAAGTGCAGGAAGAGTGTCAAGGAGACTGTATATAGACTGTGTATAGGAAGATGTCCCTGAAGTTGTTATTGGAGTTTTGTTGTTGAAGTCAAGTGGGCATCCCATAACCTCCCATCATCATCCAAGTTCTTAACCCTCAATAAACCACAAAAAAACAAAGCCACGGACTGTTCTCTGTCTCTGAAGTGCCTGTGAAAATGCGGCGTGCCTGGCTGTGCAGGGTGGGGGTGTGCACTACAAACATTTTAAAATTGGTAAGCTGAATCTCTAAATGTTCTAACCCGAACTTAAAGATCGCATCTGCAACCATATTATAAATTCTTTCATTTCTCAGCCTGGGCATGGCAGCGGGTTACACAGACAAGAGGTAGGAATTGCAATAGTAGATGCTTTGAATGGTGCATGTTTCTGTTAATAAATGTTTTGGCAGCTACTGTTTGTGTGTAAGGCCTCATGCACACGGGGTGTTTAGCCCCAGTGCAGGAGATTCTGGCATTTTTGGTGCAGGTGGAAGGCACAGAAAATGCTAATAGCATAACAAAGTGTTAAAGTGCAATGTGCCACATGTAAACAAAGTGGACTATTTAAAAAATTATAATTAATAAAATATTCAAAGAATGATATTTAAATATAATGTTCACATAAAAAATGTCTACAAAACATTTCCCTTGTGTTCCTCCACACAGTTCCTGTGGAGGCTGATTACAGCGAAATGCGTTGAGGCAGAGTTACCTAGCCACTGACGTCACTTCCGGTGATGCAATCACTGGCCATTGGAAAGCACGCCGCTCCGCCATATCAGCTGCCGGCAAATTGTTGCACAGAACACTGCTGGAATCTGCTGGGTGCTGGTGGAGGCAGCGAAGCATTTGAGTGCAATTTTACCTTTGTATAAGACATACTTATTTTATCAAACTGCTTGCATGATGATCCTGTTTATGGCCTTTATCCCTAAGTTGATGAGTGTAGTCAAGGGGGCCATAAGGAAGATGGATATCCAGATATCCAGATCCTGGAACTAATACACATGCGCATATAGACTTACAGTATTTACCATTGGGTCCAAAAGTCTGGTGAGTCTCAGTGTATAAGGGGATGGAGCAGAATCACTGAAGAGCACCATTTGGAGAGCACTTTGTTTGCATGAATTGTGTGGGGCACATTTAAAAGATTAGGCAGGCCACAAGGAAAGCAGGAAAGAAATTTGCACAGTTCCCCCATCAATACGGACAGTGCTGACAGGGGAATACTTCCTGCCAAGCAGTTTTCTGCTTCCCGCCGGCCCTGCCGGGAGAAGACAGTGACTATCACTAGCAGCTGTAGCAGCCCCTAGTGATAATTGTATGAGAATCCAGTAGGCTGGATTGTACTTAAGTTGATCGATCGATCAACTTGGTACATTCATATCGATCAAACCGTGTATGGCCGACCTTAGTTACATCACTATTGGCACATCAAATGGACTATTAATTATGCATATTTATGGACACTTATGCCGCGTACACACGGTCGGACTTTTCGTCTACAAAAGTCCAACGGACGCTGACGGACTAAAGCTGGCTGGTAATCCGATCGTGTGTGGGCTTCTCCGGACTTTCAACTGACTTTTTTTGCCTCAAATCCGACGTACTTTAGATTTGAAACATGCTTTAAATCTTTCCGACGGACTCGAGTACGGTCGAAAAATCCGCTCGTCTGTATGCTAGTCCGACGGACAAAAACCCACGCTAGGGCAGCTATTGGCTACTGGCTATCAACTTCCTTATTTTAGTCCGGTGTACGTCATCACGTAAGAATTCGACGGACTTTTGTGTGATCGTGTGTAGGCAAGTCTGTTCGTTAGAAAGTCCGCCGCAAGTCCGTCGAAAGTCCGCCGCAAGTCCGTCGAAAGTCTGTCGGACAGGCTGTCGGACTTTTGTAGACGAAAAGTCCGACCGTGTGTACGCGGCATTAAGGTTTTTCTGAGCACAAAAACTAAAGTATTAGTTGTATTATTATACTTTTTGGCTTTATAATTTTTTTTTAATGTAGATTGGATATTGATTACACATATTGATACCTAGTGCTCATTCATATTGGTAATTTTCATGTAGTTGCTTCAGAGCTTAGTAAATGAGGTAAACCTTTACCTTGCAAAGAATACCCAAATACGTGCAAGGAAAAAAACAAACCAAAAAAACAGCATTATTACTTGCATATGATTGGATGAGGAAAGTCAGCAGAGCTTCTGCTCATTTACTAAGCTCAGGAGCAACTGCACCTGCAAAGCGCACAATTCATTTCCCTTTAGTAAATTAACCCCTCTGTATCTATGAAGAAGCGGAATTGTCACTGTAGGCTGCTCTTCTGATTTGGACTACAAACATCTCCCCTTCTCTTTAGCTCCAGGAAGGGTAGTGGGGGTTGTAGTTCACAGAAAAAAAACCTTGGAAGGTTGAAAACATTGCTTGATTTCAGTTTAGCATGCATCAAGTTAAAAGAACACTGGATTTCTACTGGGAAAACAGCAATTTTTCTGTACTGACAGAGAATGTACTAAAGAAAAAGTAAGGCTAAAAAAAATAAAATAATGCAGCCACCACATCTAAAGACTAGTAATCTGCAATGTATTAGATTTTATGTTCTTGGGTTTAGATAGAACAACCCAGGAAAATCCCTGGAAATCAGATACATTTAGCATCTATGTTGTAAGCCTGTAGCTTCTTATTTGGGTTTATTTGTAACAAATGAGAATAGTATTATACCTGGGTTTACATATAAATTTAGTCTTGAGTGGACAACAAACACTTATGCCGCGTACACACGGTCGGACTTTCCGGCATACTTGGTCCGGCGGACCAGAGTCCGCCGCACAATCCGACCGTGTGTAGGCTCCGGCGGATTTTTTTCCCAAAAGTCCGCCGTACCTAGATCTGGGGACCCTCTTATTATAGGGGGCTCCCGGATTCCGATAAGCCCTCCGCCCGCAGACCCCGACAACCAACGGCCAGGGTTGTCGGGAAGAGGCCCTTGTCCTCATCAACATGGGGACAAGGTGCTTTGGGGTAGTGGGGCCCCGTGGGGCGCCCCCCCTCCCCCAAAGCACCCAACCCCCCATGTTGAGGGCATGCAGCCTGGTACAGTTCAGGAGGGGGGGCGCTCGCTCATCCCCACCCCCTTTCCTGACCGGCCGGGCTGCGTGCTCGGATCGGGGTCTGGTATGGATTTTGGTGGGGGGACTCCATGCCGATTTTTCGGCGTAGGGGGTTCCCCTTAAAATCCATGCCAGACCTAAGGGCCTGGTATGCCCCACGACGGGGCTCGCAAGGTGTCAATCTCGCCGATAAAAGTGGAGAGATTGACTTCCTTTTCTAGTCCCGTCGTACCCGAGTCACGTTCAAAATGAATGGACTTGTTGGTGTGTGGGCAAGTCCGTTCATTCTGAAAATCCGCCCTAACTCCGGCGAAAGTCCATCGGAAAGACGGGCAGACCTAGCCTGCCGGAAAGTCCGGTCGTGTGTAGGCAAGTCCGTCCGTTCAAAAAGTCCGCCGGAAAGTCTGGCGTGAAGAACGTCGGACCAAGTATGCCGGAAAGTCCTCTCGTGTGTACGCGGCATAAGTAGATATTTGCTAGCACACCATGGATCGACACAAAGTAGCGTTCAAACGGATAGTTTATTGCATGATCACAACACAAGGGGAGTGCAACGTTTCGGAGTCACGCAGGACCCCTTTGTCAGACAAGGACCCCTTTGTCAGGCATGGTTGATTTAAGTGCAATCTTAGTAGCAGCAATATCCTTGCCTGTGAATCCCTTTTTGTTGAAAGCAATGATGACTGCACGTGTTTCCTTGCAGGTAGCCATGGCTAACAGAGGAAGAAGAATGATTTCAAGCACCACCCTCTTTTTAAAGCTTCGAGTCTGTTATTCTAGCTCAATCAGCATTACAGAGTCATTTCCAGCCTTGTCCTCGTCAATACTGACACCATAGGGCAGGGGTGTCAAACTCAATTTCATTGTGGGCCGCATCAGCATTATGATTGTCCTCAAAAGGGCCGGTTGTATCTGGAAGTTTAGATGTCCAGCGCATCCCCACCCCTTACATTAGATGTCAAGAGCCACCCCACCATCAGAAGTTGAGTCCCCTACTCTCCCTAACCTCACAGTGCACTCCCTTTCCTTATGTTGCTGCTGGGAAGAAGCTGGATGCATTGCTTGAAAGCAGAAAGTAGGGGTCTGGAGGAGGACCAGAGGAGGGCTGGAGCTCTCCTACAGCTGCAAGAGAGGTGTGAGGGCCACATGAAATGGCCTGGAGGGCCAGATTTGGCCCGCGGGCCTTGTGTTTGACACCTGTGCCTAAGGGGGTGTGTCAGGTGTGCCCTAATCACTCAATTCCCTCTACTGCCCAGGCTCAACCGCCCCCCCCACCACCACCACCACCACCAAACAAAGATAGGATTAAGCCTGGATCAACCACCAAAAATAAAAGTTGAATTAAATTAAATGTTAGACTTTCATCCACATAATAAATATTGGATGCAGCTCAGGTTGCCCTGGCGCATACAAAAGAAAAACTAAGAGAATAAAGTTCTCTTAAGAGGGCAAAAAAGCACCCGAACACTATATGGAAAAACAAATCAAATTTTAATTGTACAAAAATGGAGACACCACACAGATTTAATACTACGAAAACATAGAGCGGGCTATGGTAAGTGACTATCACAGACCCTATTAAAAATGACAACGTTATCGTTAAAAACACAGGAGCCGCGGCTATGCATACCACATACAAACACCAATCACCACTCACAGACACTGATGATATATAGGAATAAATTCATATATTCGAAGCAGCTGCTAATAGAATTCTATTAATCATCATTCAGAAGCGTGGTATACCGGGAATGTGGGTGGGTGTGGATTGAGAGGATAGTAAAAGTCCATGAGTTAATTCAACACGGTCAATTGATCAAAGAGGACCGGAACGCCCCCCCCTCCCCCCCCCCCCCCCCCCACACACACACAGCAGTGTTGCTGGCTTCCCTCCTTTCCTCTCCTCTCCCCTCTGCTGCTGCAGGGGTTGTTTCAGGATGGACAGTGGGGGAAGGGGCTAATCAATATGTAATTTACCAACCCCTTCCTTTTTCAAATAAACACACTCATTGTGTTCAATCATAACCAAAGCATAGTAAACTGTGTTTACTATGCTTTAGTTTGTGAATGGAGAGGAAGCCGCTGAGCACAGAGCACTTCCCATTCATTCACTGTCCAGTGCAGCTGAAGTGTAGAGAAAGGCATGTGTTTTTGAGTTTTGGAATGCACACTCTAATGCAATGGGCTGCACACACCGATGACTGACACCTGTGTTAATGAGAGAATCACTGACATGATGTCAGCTGGTCCTTTCGTGGTAGGACTGAAATGCAGTGGGATTGTTTTTTTGGGGATTAAATTCATTTTCATGGCAAAGAGGGATTTTGCAATTAATTGGAATTCATCTGATCACTCTTCATAACATTCTGAAGTATATGCAAATTGCCATCATAAAAAAACAGGCAGTAGATTTTGTGAAAATTAATATTTGTGTCATTCTCAACATTTTTGGCCAAGACTGTACAGTCTGTGGCCGCGTTTAGCTAGACTCAATCTGTAGCCTTTAGTCACCAGTATGAGAGTTTTATGGTGTAAGATAACAATTCCAGGTGACATAGGGGTTTGCCGTACACCACAGATCTCCCTTCTATGTACATTGTGACGAAATACAAACATTTCAGGAAACCGCACTGATCTGTATCTGAGCTGCAAAGCCGCCTTGCTGTGCACATACACATGTGTAATCTCCAGCACTCACGCAGGCCTGTAATTCCATAATTATGCTGTCCTCTGGGTAGAACTGTGTGCATATGTTTCATGCAAGTACACATACGGGTGTTTACTGCACAGTAAGAAGTTACAGGTGTATTGTCATGATTTAACAAACTTTTAAACAAAAACAGCATTGTAAAATACAGGTACAATACAATGACAACACATTGATGCTCCCATGACTCCAGTACACCTCTAGAGCGGGGATCAGCAGCCAGTAGATCGTGGACAGGTGACTGGTAGATCGCAGTCTGGGCTTGCTGACCCACCATTTCAGAGAGCATCAGAGTGCAATGAGGAGGGGCTGCTTGCAAAGTTGGAGCTATAGTAGGGAGAAAGAGCTGATGCCACCTTTGTCGTGTTGGCTCCTGTCCCATGCGGAGTGATACCATCTAGAGCCATTACTATCTTGGGCATTTTACACTTTCAAGTATTCGGTCCAATGCCTGTGTCTTCCCGCTGCCCATTGTGGCTTCCCTGGCCATTAGCGTGTCCCTAGAGACATAGCTGCCAGGGAAGTGGGAGAACTCTACTTGGCAGCATGGAAACTCACTGGACATTGCACAAATTACTGGAATGGGCTGAGAGATAAACGGGAGCTTCATGCCTGATGAAGGGGTCCTACATGGCCCTGAAACGCTGCACTCCTTTGCTGTGATAATTTTGAATCAAAATTTTGGACATTATTTCAAGATCCATGGTGTTCTGGCAAATATGTACATTATTCATTGAACATTGGAATGCATTGGGCACATCTAATGGCTAATGCTGAACATTCTGGCGTTGGCTCTAGCTCTTCAAAAGAGCAAAGACTGGCATCAACAGAGGGTAAAAGGTAAGTATTATACCTAATCTTTCCAATGCTCTCCTCGATTATCTTTCCTTATAACATCACCGTGTCTCTTCAAAGATTCACATCCTCTCTATCATTGATGCTGATCATACATATGTCAATTTTAAAGAAGCCAGCCCAAAATCAAAGAACAGATGAAGCCAGCCTCTCACCATCACCGGCCTTATAAACTGTTGATGAGAGGTTGCCTTGATTTGTTCAGTTGAATTTGTGTTTGAAAGCTGGTTGATATCAAAAATAGTTGCTGAAATTTATGTATGACCAACATTATATTTATCAAATGGCAAAACGATAAAAGACTTGTACAGCCAAATTTAATACCAAAGTAGAAGTATTCAGAAAGTGCGCTCTTTGATGTTTGGTGGGATTTGGCAGATAAATAGACATTATTGGACTGGTGTCTATCTAATGATATATAACATTTTGGTTATTTTTTATTTTGGATGTACTCTCTATATGTTTCTGCTCATTTTGGAAGGAAATGTAAACTATGTATTGAAGTACCCTATTCAATTATACAAAACTCAAAAAAAAAAAATCTATTGTAATGAAAGTATTCAGAAAGGAACCTATGCTTTCTGTCATAGCTGAGAAAATAGGCCATCAAAAATGGCCAGATTGGGGTAAGTCATCTTTTGTCTAGAATTCAAGAAGCACCTTTAGGTTAATGATAAGCATGAAATGGCACTTAGAAAGGGTGACTACTGTAATGCCCTGTACACGTCAAGCCACACTTGCCAACATTCACTACGCTCCAGCCTTATGCCTCATAACATCTTTAACTCAAACGAGGCCACAGTGCGGACGCGGCGGGGGCATCCTCCTATTTGGGGGCCTTTGCGGGGCTATTCCTCGACTGCCACGCCTGTTTTTTGGCTAATTGGTGGCTATTATCATCATTTTTTTTCAAATCACCTCTCTTTCCATTGATATAAAAGCTTGCTTTTTTGCACACTCTATGCACATTTTTTCTTTAAGGACTGGATACTGAACGCGTCTTTTATATATATATATATAAATTCTCTCTGCAATACGCCTCTGAAGAAGGGACATCGTCCTGAAACGTGTCAGGCTCACAGAGAAATATGTATTTATGGATGGAAATGTAAAGTGATCAGTATGAAAGAAAATTTGCTGCACAAGCACTTTTGTACAGATTTATGTTCAGTTTGTCTTGTTTTTATGCTTTTTTCGAATGAATAATAGTTTTTATCATAAATGTAATTGGTCTGTTCGCCCACAAAGTCCCGCTGTGCCAGGGGGTACATAGGTTCCCTATTTTAGGGCCCTTATTTTTCTGCCCTGTACACATGATCGGACATTCCGACAATAAAATCCATGGATTTTTTCCAATGGATGTTGGCTCAAACTTGTCTTGCATACCCCAGGTTACACAAATCTTGTCGGAAATTCCGAACGTCAAGAATGCGGTGACGTACAACAAGTACGATGAGCCGAGAAAAATGAAGTTCAATAGCCAGTGCGGCTCTTCTGCTTGATTCTGAACATGCGTGGAACTTTGAGCGTCGGAATTGTGTACACACAATCGGAATTTACGACAACGGATTTTGTTGTCGGAAAATTTGAGATCCAGATCTCAAAATTTTGTGTGACGGAAATTCCGATGGAAAATACACACGGTCAGAATTTCCAACAAAAAGCCCCCATCAAACATTTTCCGTCGGATAATCTGACCGTGTGTACGGGGCATAAGTGTTTTCTGAGAATAAATGCTTGCATGAATAAGAATAATTGTTTCCACTGAATATACATTTTTTTTACAACAATCAAACACCAATTTTTTCCACTGGGGAAAAAATATCGCTGTGCCCCGCTAAAACATTGATTAAACTACAGTGGAAAATTCCTTCTGTTGTAAGTCCCATTGACTGCGCTGCCTACTATCTGCTGCATGTTCATTTGTAAATAAATATTCTGGACCATCGATTCAGGGAATGTCTACAGAAGTTGCAGCGTGCCCATATACACGGTTGTTTCCTGCTTCAGCTATTATTGTCTGCAATGGGTGTCAATCAACTTGTGAATATAGGTAAATTAAGGATTAGGGAATCCTTTCTCTGCCTTTTTACTCCAGAAGAACCCTTGAATTAATTCTCAGGTCTCAGGAAACACTTGGTAAGATTAGTCTATCGAGGGTCATTGGGAAAATGCCCCTTTACATTGGTGATGGTCGATGGGAAGAATGCCCCTCTTAGATTGGTGGCCAGAATGACATCCTTGCAGTCATGTTGCTAGCTCTGCCAAGTGACGTTGGACCTGGAGCTTTGCAGACACCATTGGATAGGAGGTCAGTTAGCCTCAGCTTAAGAATCCCCTAGCTATCCCTGGAGGAACCCCAGGATTCCACTGAGCCCTGGTTGAAAATGACTGGATGTCAGGGCTGGGCTCAGCCCTTCCTCCTCTGAGCTGGCAGCTCAGCTGTCGGCTAATTGCCAGCTCCTATCTCTCCACAGTTACTCAGCTGTTGATGATATCCTGCTCGTCAGTCCTGCCTACTTAAGCCGTCCAGTCCAGAGGATCTCTGCCTTCGCCTTGGTCAACATCACAGAGCCTATCTCCTGCATTCCTGTTTAACGACTTGCTTTGCTGACATCCCTTCTGGCTCCAGATCCTACTTGCTGTTCCACTACATTGATCCCTGACTTCTGGCTTGGCTGACTGTCCGTTACGGTTACTGAACTTTGGCTATGTTTTGACTACGTTTGTTCCTTTTACTTTTATTATTAAACAAGTGTGATTTAACTGTACTTCTGTCTCGGTCGGATTTCATGGTTTCTGACACTGGATTCAAGTATAACTGCAGGCAAAATGTTTTTTGTTGGTTTTAGATTTAGAGTGGAGAGCAATTAGAACACCTGTCAGATTTTATTGCCTTTTGTGCCCAATTCACCCTCTCTCTTTGTCCTGATGACCATTAGAGTGAAATATAAAGAAAATCACAAGTTTAAAAGTCATCATCAGAGCAGCAATAAAGGGGACACTAGTTCTGGTGACACTGGTGACTACCAGGTATTTCCCTCACTTTGGAGGGATATCCTTTCACTTTCTGTTGTGGCTTTGGGACAGAAAGTCAAGGGAAATCTACCAAATGGGATGGCTATAGAAATCTGACAGGGGATACAACCTTAATTTACTCTATACAAAATGAAAAACATTTGCCTTCAGTTCTACTTTAACTCTTGTTCAACATCACTAAGCAAACTCCCTAACGCCGCCACCTCCCGGCCCTTTAGGAGGTCTCTGAAATCAGGAGGCATAGTTTCTGATCATGTGACCACTGTGATAGGCTGTCACAGTGGTCACATAATTGGAAAGCTCCCGATCGCAAGTTTGGGCAGCACAGTGGTGTAGTGGTTAGCACATTCACCTAGCAGCAATAGGGTCGCTGGTTCAAATCCCGATCACGACACCATCTGCCTGGAGTTTGCATGTTCTCCCTGTGCCTGCGTGGGTTTCCTCTGGGTACTCCGGTTTCCTCCCAAACTCCAAAGACATGCTGGTAGGTTAATTAGATCCTTTTGAAAAATTGGCCAAATATGTGTATGTGTTTGTAAGCGTGTCAGGACCCCATGGGGCAAAGGACCGTGCTATACTGCAGATGGACACCGGCAGCAAAAAAGCGCCCTGAGGCGATTCAGTTCGCATAGGTAGCGCTATACAAGTCACTCATTCATTCATTCATTGGGCAAGGGTTTTCTTGAATCCCTTGGCCGGCTGGGAGAACCTATATATTTCTGGAGAGGTCAGGTGATCTGTGGGTAGTAGGGGTGCAGCTTGAAGGTATCCAAAGTGCCAAGCTAGGGACCCAGCAGGGAAGTGTGGGTGAAGCTTGAGGGAGATACTACCACAAAAGACTTGAGGAGCTCATGGGATTCAGGGTTAGTGAATCAGAGGGTCCAGTGAGAGACCAGGAGCTCAAGGGGCTGAAGAACTACAAGTAGAAGTTGTAGTAAAGCTGAGAGAACTGTTATGTTCAAATTAGGAACTGTTATGTACTGTAGCCATAGGGGACAGCAAACCTGCAAGTGCAGAAGTGGTACCCTGCTGGGGCCTTTTCCTGTACGGCTGTCTTCCTATTGAAGCCTCGGAATCTTCCTATTGAAATTGCAACTACTCAAGGGTGTCCTGGCCCCAACCTTCTTTCCCTTGCAAAATATAAAAGGACTCTTAAAAGCAACGGCGGCTGGTGCTCAGAATTTTTTGGGGGGAGCAAATAAACTGAAAAATTCTGAAAAATACTTAAAAAAAACAAAAAAAAAACATCAATTGCAGCCTCACTGTGCGTATCAAATTCAGCCACTTTGCCCATTAAATGTAGCCACTGTTCCATCAATTGCAGCCACTGTGCCCAGCAAATGCACCCACTGTGCCCATCAAATGCAGCCACTGTGCCCATCAAATGCAGCCACTGTGCCCATAATATGTAGCCACTGTGCCCATAATATGTAGCCACTGTGCCCATCAAATACAGCCACTATGCCCATCAAATACAGCCACTGTGCCCATCAAATACAGCCACTTTGCCATCAAATACAGCCCCTGCGCCTATCATGTGCAGCCACTGTGCCCAGCATATGCAGCCACTGTGCCCACCAAATACAGTCACTGTGCCCATCGTGTGCAGCCACTGTGCCCACCAAATACAGCTACTGTGCCCATCATGTGCAGCCACTGTGCCCACCAAATACAGCCACTGTGCCCATCATGTGCTGCCACTGTGTCCACCAAATACACCCTCTGTGCCCACCAAATACAGCCACTGTGCCCATCATATGCAGCCACTGTGCCCACCAAATACAGTCGCTGTGCCCATCATATGCAGCCACTGTGCCCAGCATATGCAGCCAATGTGCCTACCAAATACAGCCACTTGTGCCCATTCAAATGCAGCTATTTGTGCCTGTCAAATGCCTCGGAATCTTCCTATTGAAATTGCAACTACTCAAGGGTGTCCTGGCCCCAACCTTCTTTCCCTTGCAAAATATAAAAGGACTCTTAAAAGCAACGGCGGCTGGTGCTCAAAATTTTTTGGGGGGAGCAAATAAACTGAAAAATTCTGAAAAATACTTAAAAAAAACAAAAAAAAAACATCAATTGCAGCCTCACTGTGCGTATCAAATTCAGCCACTTTGCCCATTAAATGTAGCCACTGTTCCATCAATTGCAGCCACTGTGCCCAGCAAATGCACCCACTGTGCCCATCAAATGCAGCCACTGTGCCCATCAAATGCAGCCACTGTGCCCATAATATGTAGCCACTGTGCCCATAATATGTAGCCACTGTGCCCATCAAATACAGCCACTATGCCCATCAAATACAGCCACTGTGCCCATCAAATACAGCCACTTTGCCATCAAATACAGCCCCTGCGCCTATCATGTGCAGCCACTGTGCCCAGCATATGCAGCCACTGTGCCCACCAAATACAGTCACTGTGCCCATCGTGTGCAGCCACTGTGCCCACCAAATACAGCTACTGTGCCCATCATGTGCAGCCACTGTGCCCACCAAATACAGCCACTGTGCCCATCATGTGCTGCCACTGTGTCCACCAAATACACCCTCTGTGCCCACCAAATACAGCCACTGTGCCCATCATATGCAGCCACTGTGCCCACCAAATACAGTCGCTGTGCCCATCATATGCAGCCACTGTGCCCAGCATATGCAGCCAATGTGCCTACCAAATACAGCCACTTGTGCCCATTCAAATGCAGCTATTTGTGCCTGTCAAATGCAGTCACTTGTGCCCGTCATATGCAGCCACTTATGCCTGTCATATGCAGCCACTTGTGCCCGTCATATGCAGCCACTTGTGCCCGTCATATGCAGCCACTTGTGCCCGTCATATGCAGCCACTTGTGCCCAGTATATGCAGCCACTTGTGCCCAGTATATGCAGCCACTTGTGCCCAGTATATGCAGCCACGTGTGCCCAGTATATGCAGCCACGTGTGCCTGTCAAATGCAGCCACTTGTGCCCATCATATGCAGCCACTTGTGAGATATTCTGCGTACACATATATTAAACAGAATGATTTTGTGAAATGCATCCAAATGAAAATTCCCAATATATTCCTAACACATTCAGGGATTTTACTTTCACTTTCACCATACATGTCCTGCTGAGGTGCAGGACAAGTTTTCAGCACAGATTCATACAGTGTGGAAGGCAGAACAATTGAGACTCACAGGAGAAGAATGTCATCTGTTATCTTGCCTTGGGGAGAGCTCCGGTGAGTGCGTTCTTTTGCTTGCTCTGTCCTCCCTGGGGAGGATGGGGGAGGGTGCTGACAGGAACACAAGACAAGCAGAGATCGAAATGTTGTTTAGACTGGAGTGGACTGGAGGGAGCGCTTGGCTTGGAGAGAGACTGTCACTGTGACTCAGGAGGGGATGTGTTGCGTCAGTGAGGTCTCATCATCATCTGTGCTGCTGCACACTGCTGTCAGTGTCACTGTGAGAGTCAATTTTATGTGTGTGCGCCGCCTATTCTAATTTCTTGCCCTCCTGAGTCCTGTCCCTGAGCTACTTACTTACTATATTGAAAATAAAATAAGAAATATGTTTTTTGCCTTATCTACTTTAAATCATATTGCTAATTGCATATTGTATTGTTTGTAGCCTAAATACTCTCATTTGCACTTAAAAATGTAATTTTGGAACTTTTGGAAATGGCAGTAAAAACTTGGCTGTGCCAGTAAATTTTGGGTGTTGTGTCAGTAAATTTCAATCTGGTAGGTTGGCAACACTGTGTGACACTCTCCTCCTCTCTTGCTCGCTCAGCTGTGTGACAGGCTCAGTGTCCAGTCAGCC
This sequence comes from Lithobates clamitans, assembly GCA_037952925.1. Lineage (NCBI taxonomy): Eukaryota > Metazoa > Chordata > Amphibia > Anura > Ranidae > Lithobates > Lithobates clamitans. Next base: position 420,370 of record JBBGZY010001403.1, read on the forward strand.
CTAGTTGTCAGGTGCTGTGCTGACATTTCACATCCTCGGCTTCAGCTCCTCTCCTCTCTCCATGCCGAAAATTCAGAGCTTCTCCAGAGCCAATGAGAGAGGAGGGGTGTGGATTGAAGGCAGAGGAACCAACCAGGATCGGAAGATTATACTACAGCAGACAGCCTGACACTGCCCCCCATCTTGTACTCTCACTAAGGATCGGCCCTGCCAGGAGATCGCAGGGCACTCGCGGGTGTCCGGGAGCCGCTCCTGAAATGCGGGAGTCTCTCGCTCCTCGCGGGAGACTTGAGATGTCTGCACTGGTTAAAAGAAATAAAACCTCTTTTGCATCCAAGAAGTGTCTGGCGCACAATGACATTTACCACCTTTGCACCTACTATGCCTCACAACCCACTACATATTGAAGGATGTCAGCGATCTGTGGCCTCAAAGGTTCTCATTAGAATGGAAGAGGTTAGAGATTCTGCTACACAGATAAGGCACCAAGTGAGTTTAATTACCACCTTAATCAGCCACAGAACCTTTGTATCATTTTTTGTATTGTTCATTTTTTAGGGGTGAGTTGGAAACCCTAGGGCCTAGGCCAGTGATGGCAAACCTTGGCACCCCAGATGTTTTGGAACTACATTTCCCATGATGCCCAACTACATTTAAGAGTGCATGAGCATCATGGGAAATGTAGTTCCAAAACATCTGCTGTGCCAAGGTTTGCCATCATGGGCCTAGGCAATATAGGTCTCAGGCTTCAATGCTTTCTCTTCCACAAATTCAGAACAAGCATGCAGACAGTGAAGTCAGACAGAAATGCCTGGCAGAAAGTGAAGTCAGACAGAAATGCCTGACCTGCATTCTTCTCCCTGATCACTGCCTGGGAAATTTTATTGAAGCTACCAAACCAGCATGACAATATTTCCAAAAGTAGAGCTCAGCCTCTATATATAGTTAGGTCCATATATATTTGGACAGGGGCACAATTCTTGTTTTTTTTTTTTTTTTTTAGGTATTTACCAAAACATATTCAAGTAGGGTTTTATAATGCATATGGGCTGAAAGTGCACACTCTTGGGTTTAATTTGAGGGTATGAACATCCAAATCAGAGGAAGGGTTTAGGAATTACAGCTCTTAAGAATAGCCATCCTCCCCCTTTTTCAAGGGGCCAAAAGTAATTGGACAATTGAATCAAAAGCTGTTTCATGGCCAGGTGTGGGCTTCTCCATTATTTCTTCATCAATTAAGCAGGTAAAAGGTCTGGAAGTTATTCTAAGTGTTGTATTTGCATTTGGAATCTATTGCTGTGGACCTACGTCATGCGTTCAAAAAAGCTGTCCATGCAAGTGAAACAGGCCATTGTAAGGCTTCAAAAATGAAACAAACCCATCAGAGAGATAGCAGCAACATTAGGAGTGGCCAAATCAAATTTTGGTACATTCTGAGGAAAGAAGAAAGCACTGGTGAGCTCAGCAACATAAAAGGGCCTAGACATCCATGGAAGACAACAGTGGTGGATGATCGCAGGATCCTCTCTATGGTCAAGAAAAACCCATTCACAACATCCAGACACTCTCCAGGAGGTGGCCGTATCATTGTCAAAGTCTAAATCCAAAAGAGAAGACTTCACCAGAGGAAATACAGAGGGTTCACCACAAGGTGCAAACTATTCATAAGCCTGAAGAATAGAAAAGCCAGATTAGACTTTGCCAATAAACATCTAAAAAAGCCAGATCAGTTCTGGAAAAGCATTCTTTGGACGGATGAAACTAAGATTAATCTGTACCAGAATGATGACCAGAATGATGGAAAGAAAAAAGTGTGGAGGGGGCTTGGAACAACTCATGATCCAAAGCACACAACGTCATCTGTGGTCACATGGTGGAGGCAGTGTGATGGCATGGGCATGCATGGCTTCCAGTGGCACTGGGCCATTTGTGTTTATTGATGATGTGACAGAAGACAGAAGCAGCCGGATGAATTCTGCAGTGTTTAGAGATATACTGTCAGCCCAGATTCAGCCAAATGCAGCAAAGTTGATTGGATGGTGCTTCACAGTACAGATGGATAATGATCCAAAACACACCGCAAAAGCAACCCAGGAGCTTTTGAAGGAAAAGAAGTGGAATATTCTGCAATGGCCGAGTCAATCATCTAATCTCAACCCAATTGAGCATGCATTTCACTTGCTAAAGGCAAAACTAAAGGCATAAAGACCCACAAACAAAGAAAAACTAAAGACAGGTGCAGTTAGAGCCTGGCAAAGCATCAGAAAGGAGGAAACCCAGTCTTTCTTAATGTCCATGGGTTCCAGACTTCAGGAAGTCCTTGTTAGTAAAGGATTCTCAACAAAATATTAAAAATGAACATTTTATTTATAATTATATTTGTCCAATTACATTTGAGCCCCTGAAAATGGGGAGACTCACTGTGTAAAAAATGGTTGCATTTCCTAAAATTTGTACTTGATATTTATGTTCAACCCCTTGAATTAAAGCTGAAAGTTTGCACTTCAAATTCATTTGGATTGTTTCATCTTAGTTTTATTTTGGTGGCATACAGAGCCAAAAGTTTGAAAATTGTGGCTGTGTCCAAATATATATGGACCCAACTGTATCTCTCAGCACAGGTCTCTTTTAAAGACATCCTTTCCCATTGCAGCAATGCTCCCAGTGTTTGCATGTAAACGATGCAGAACATCAAGGACAAAATTCTAATTAATTACTAGACTTTACAGACTTACTGAGAAATCCTTTGATCCTCAAATCAGAGCAATTTTCATTAAGCCCAATTCAAATCCTTCCTAATTGAGATGTAGCAGCAGTCCATTTATTAATCAACCATTAGCATCCGAGCAAAGGTTATACATTTAGAGGAAGCCTAATGAGTAGAAACCCTGCTCGTTAATGTCTAAATAATACACCATTCCCTAATAAATAGGGATTGTATTTTAAAATCAGAACATTGTTTTTGTAAATGGGATGCCTGTGATTTTTCTTTTATAAGCAAGAAAACATTCTAAACAAAAACTATCCTGTATAAGTACCTTAACCACTTCAGCTCTGGACGGTTTAACCCCCCCCCCTTCATGACCAGGCCATTTTTTGCGATACGGCACTGCATTACTTTAACTGACAATTGCGCGGCGTGAGACGCTGTACCAAAATAAAATTGATGTCCTTTTTTTCCCACAAATAGAGCTTTCTTTTGGTGGTATTTGATCACCTCTGCGGTTTTTATTTTTTGCGCTATAAACAAAAAAAAGCTATTTTGAGAAAATAAAAAACAATATTTTTTACTTTCTGCTATAAAACACCCCCAATAAAAAAAATAGAAAATCAAATTTCTTCATCAGTATAGGCCAATATGTATTCTGCTACATTTTTGGTTAAAAAAAAATCCCAATAAGCGTATATTGATTGGTTTGCGCAAAAGTTATAGCGTCTACAAAATATGGGATATTTTTTCTTTTTTTTTTTAATAGTAATGGCGGCAATCAGCGACTTATAGCGAGACTGCAACATTGCGACGGACAAATCAGACACTAATGCCCGGTACACACGATCCGATTATCAGACGAATGATCGTCTGTTTTTTTTTTTTGCATGCTAATCTCACGTCGAATCTGATGAGTTTACTAAAGTCACGAAAATTCTCGTACGACAGAATAAAAAAAATCGGAAGTGATGTCATGTGTTGTAATGCATTTGTATTGCATTTTCGAACGACAGCTGTACTGATTAAACGAAAATCGTACGATCTGGCATCGTACGAAAAAAATTTCCGTGCATGTCCGATAGAATATTATCGTATGAACTGTCCTGATCAGCTCTCGAAAGCTCTGTACTAACGATCCCATTATCGTACCATCGATTCGAAATGACATCGTCATTTTTCGTACGATTTTCGGATCGTGTGTACGGGGCTTAAGTGACACTTTTTGGGGACCAGTGACACCAATACATCAGTGCTAAAAAAAATATATGCACTGTCACTGTACAAATGACACTGTCAGGGAAGGGGTCAACATCAGGGGCGATCAAAGGGTTAAATGTGTCACTAGGAAGTGCTTCCTGTTTGGGGAGGTGCCTGTACTTGTGGGAAGATCCGTGTTCCTGCTTAGCAAAAACACAGGATCTCTGTCTTCACTTGTCGCAGAACGGCGATCTGCCTTGTTTACATAGGAAGACCGCCGTTCTGCCTCTGTCGGGAACGATCGGCGGGTCCCTGCGGACATTGGGTCTGCCAGACCCGCTGTGTCCAATCACAGCGGGAGCTGGGCGAAGAACGTGCGCACCGCAATCCCCCGGGAAGTAGAGATCACGTACAGGTACCTGATTTCGCCTGTAAGAGCCGCCGCCCCGCAGTACATATACGTGGGGCGGTTGGCAAGCGATTAATTGAAAGATCAGATAACACCTGCACAGAAAAAAAATCATGACATTTTTGGAGTGACTTCACGCTACAGACTACTGAACTGTGTTAGCTGCTGTTCAATACCCATTCCCACCACAAATTAGCGTTTTGTGCGTTAGTGCTCATTAGGCTGCCCATTCAAAAAATTAGTAGTTGCTGTTTACATTTTATTGCAACACAGTGTGACGCACAAGACACTGTGCGTTGTGCTGCTCTGCAAATCCCTTAAGTAGGGCTAGAATTAACAGTTGAGCGTTAAAGGCATTATATTAAAGCTTTCTACCTGCCCCTTGTGTTTTTCACCTGCATAAGACATACCTCCAAACTTTTTGAGATGGGAATGAGGGACACCTATCAGCAAAAGTATGCAGGCATAGGACACACCCCTGGCCACGCCCCCTTAAAGGAGAATTGTACAAAAAAACAAGATTGGTTAAACCCACGAGTGCTTTTTTTAACCACTATTATTCCTTTATAATAGCTTTTGGAATTTACAAATGCAGCAATTTAGAAATCAGATTTAGTGCTGGAAAACACCTTCTGAGAGATAAAAAAAGTGCATTTTATATACCTCTATATGGATCAGACCAAAATGAGGGACAAATGAGGAGGAATGAGGGACAGAGGGACAAATCAGGGACAGTTGGTGGCTATGGCATAAGATGTGCATTGATCATGTCGTTTCATGGTGTCTGTTGTTGCTCTGTATGCACACAGACTATAGCGGAGTAAATCTTTACATTCTAGTGTCAAAAGTTCTGTTAACCACTTCAGATTTGGCTGGTGAATGACTGGTCCATTTTTTGCGACACGGCACTGCGTCGCTTTAACTGACAATAGCGCGGTCGTGCAACGTTGCACCCAAACAAAACTGACGTCCTTTTTTTCCCACAAATAGAGCTTTCTTTTGGTGGTATTTGATCGCCCCTGCGGTTTTTATTTTTTGCACTATAAACAAAAAAAAGAGCGACAATTTTGAAAAAAAGGCAATATTTTGTACTTTTTGCTATAATAAATGTCCCCATTTTTTTTTTAAAAAAAGCTTTTTTTTTTCAGTTTAGGCTAATATGTATTCTTCTACATATTTTTGGTAAAAAAAAAATCGCAGTAAGCGTATATTGATTGGTTTGCGCAAAAGTTATATCGTTTACAAAATAGGGGATAGTTTTATAGCATTTTTATTTTTTTTTATTTTTTTTTACTAGTAATGGCGGCGATCTGCGATTTTTATCGGGACTGCGACATTATGACAGACACATCGGACATTTTTGACACATTTTTGGGACCATTGGCATCTATACAGCGATCAGTGCTATAAAAATGCACTGATTACTGTATAAATGTCACTGGCAGGGAAGGGGTTAACACTAGGTGGTGATCAAGGGGTTAACTGTGTTAACTGAAGTGGGAGGGGACTGACTAGAGGAAGTGACAAATCGTGGTTCCTAGCTAATAGGAACACACGATCTGTCACTCCTCTCAGAACAGAACGGGGAAGTGTGTGTTTACACACACTCGTCCCTGTTCTATCTCTCCTGCTCGTGAACACTCGTGGTCAGCGGTCATCGCGACCGTCGGCCACGAGCATCGGCACCCCGCTATGCTATCCCGATCCCGCGAGCTGATATATGGCTACGGTAAAATGATGGCGGCTGGTCGGCAAGCGGTTAAATGTTCAAACATTAGGCATGCGGCATGGCACTGCACAGGTTAATGCATGATCTCTGTCTGTAGTCTAAGAACTCACACTTCCTGTGAAGAAACTACATATCCCACAATCCCTGGGTCTCTCTAGTGCTGGTGCAAGTGAGAGCTAAACAATATTTAGATCTGACATAGGCCAAGCAGGCAGAGCAGTAACACAGAGGTTCTTTTATCACATTGGCACTACCACATTTGTGATGGAACAAAGAGGAAATGGCGATACATGGATGTGACCCAAAACAAGAAGTTGCCTGTTCCTTTAGCCAATAGGGACAAGCGAGGTGGATGAATAAATGGACAAAGGGGAATCGATCAGCCATGACACTACAAACTGCAGTCACAACATGTGAGCCCATCATTACAAGGTGAGGCAAACAAACAAAGACAGGGAATGGAACTACACTAATACCTAGTTAAAACAACAAAAACTTTTAAAAGTTTACAGTGTCTTTAAAACTCACAATCCCAATTAATAAGAGTCCCCCTATAAATGGAAACATTACTAAGCCCTAAATAAAGTGTTTGTCAGGCAAAAAAAAAAAAAAAATTCTAGTTTTATATAAAGTAAGGGTTGGAACCCCTGTGGGGTTTTAACTTGAAACTTCATTCTTCGAATCAGCATTGATTTTTAATCCACATGCTGTTAGCTTAAGTAAATAGATTAGAAAGTACGCTATATTACCACTCCTAAACCTTGTGGGCAGCCTTCCCAGAAGAGTTGAAGCTGCAAAAGGTGGGCCAACTCAATATTGAACCCTACGGGCTAAGATTGGGTGTAAAGGCAGGCGTCCCAATACTTTTGGTAATATAATGTAAATAAAAGAGACAGCTCAGTCAAGGAAGGTGAAGGGAGTTTGTTTGGCTTGTGGAATAACGAGTATCTGGATTTGGGACTTAGACAGTCATACAGAAGTCTTTATGTGAGCTTTTGGTTGGAAATTCCGACTGTGTGTATGCTCCATCGGACTTTTGCTGGCGGAATTTCAGCCAGCAAAAGATTGAGAGCAGGTTCTCTATTTTTCCGACGGAAAACCTGTAAATGGGTTTCAGCCAGAAATAAAAATCTGAAAGGGGCTCTAGCCTTTTTTCTGCCTACACTGCTGTCAGACTTCCTGTCCAGTAAATGGTTGTCAGCAGGAAAGGAAATGAGGGGAATCTCTCCTAATAGGACCCTGGAAAACGCTAATGCCCCGTACACTGACATTGATCAGACATTCCGACAACAAAATCCTAGGATTTTTTCCAACGGATGTTGGCTCAAACTTGTCTTGCATACACAAGGTCACACAAAGTTGTCGGAAAATCCGATCGTTCTGAACGCGGTGACGTAAAACACGTACGTCGGGACTATAACCGGGGCAGTAGCCAATAGCTTTCATCTCTTTATTTATTCTGAGCATGCGTGGCACTTTGTGCGTCGGATTTGTGTACACACGATCGGAATTTCCGACAACGGATTTTGTTGTCGGAAAATTTTATATCCTGCTCTCAAACTTTGTGTGTCGGAAAATCCGATGGAAAATGTGTGATGGAGCCCACACACGGTCGGAATTTCCGACAACAAGGTCCTATCACACATTTTCCGTCGGAAAATCCGACCGTGTGTACGGGGCATTACTCTGTTCACAACTAAGAAAAAGGTTTTGGCTGGATGTAGACCTTACCCGATTAATTATATGTTCAGCTGGTTTACATAGGGGGTAATTCTAAGGCCATTATAAACTGAATAAATGTCACAACTTTTTTTGGTTTCCTTACAGAAGAATCTGACTAATTTCATGTTGATATATAAAAAGAGACATCTACAAGTCGAGAAGCGCAAATAGTTAACGTTTGAAAGTCAAAAACAGAACTGTAAAATTTTCGGAAAATTCAATTCAGTTCAAGGGTGTATGTACCATGGGGCTGACAAGGAGTTTGCCTGGGGATGCATTTTTCAGGGGGGCGGCAATGTCCCCAGGCAGAGAAGAAGTGGCGTCGCTACGGGGGGGTGGACTGCACCCAGGTGACACCCGCCAGAGTGGTGACACCAGGGGCGGCCGCAAACTGATCTGTTCGGGGATAGGGGAGTGAAGCAGAAGCAGGAGGCCACGGTGGCTGCAGCCTCTGATCCTAGAAGTAGCTCAATTGGCAGAGCTGGTCAGAGTCCCGGGCTGTGATCGTGCCTTGGCAGCCTCGCTACATACAGCTGGTAAAAAGGAGTCGGTGGGCTGCGGGAATGTGAGGGGTGTCATTTTTTGGGGGGGGGGGGATGGGACAGTCTCCTGGTGTAGTATGGGGGGGAATAGGGGCACATCCTCTCTCTCACCCCCTCTTTCTCTCTCAATCCCCCCTCTCACCCCCTCTCCTCTCTCTCAACCCCTCTCTCTCCCTCTCTCACCCCCTCTCTCTCTCACTCTTATCCCTCTCACTCCCCTCTCTCTTACCTCTCTCTCTCTCCTCCACCCACTGCCAACCCCCCCTCTCTCTCTCTTACCCCCCTCTCTCCTCCCCTCTCGCTCTCTCTCACCTCTCTCTTACCTCTCTCTCTCTCTTACCCCCTCTCTCCTCCCCTCTCGCTCTCTCTCACACACTCTCTCTTCTCCCCTCTCCCCTTCTCTCTCTCTTACCCCCTCTCTCCTCCCCTCTCGCTCTCTCTCACACACTCTCTCTTCTCCCCTCTCCCCCTCTCTCTCTCCCTCTTATCCCTCTCTCCTCCACCCACTGTCACCCCCCTCTCTCTCACCTATCTCTCTTACTCCCTCTCGCTCTCCTCCCCTCTCCCTCTCTCTTACACTCTCTACCCCTCTCTCTTCTCCCCTCTCCCCCTCTCTCTCTCACTCTTATCCCTCTCTCTCCCCTCTCTCTCTCCTCCGCCCACTGTCAACCCCCCCTCTCTTTCTCTCTCCCCTCTCTCTTACCTCTCTCTCTCTCTTACCCCCTTCTCTCTCTCCTCCCCTCTCCCCCTCTCTCTCTCCTCTGTCTCTTACACTCTCTCTCCCCTCTCTCTCCTCCCTCTACTCCTCTCTCTCTCTTACCCTATCTCTCTCTCACACATTCTCTGGCTCCCTCTCTCTCTCCCCCTCTCTCTCTTCTCCCCTCTCTCTCCCTCCTCCCTCTCTCTCTTACCCCCCTTTCTTCTCCCCTCTATCCTCTCTCTCTTACCCCATCTCTCTCTCCTCCCCTCTCCCTCTCTCTCTCTCACACTCTCTCCCTCCCTCTTTCTCCTCTCTCTCTCTTACCCCATCTCTCTCTCTCCTCCCCTCTCTCTCTTACCCCATCTCTCTCGCTCTCTCTCTCTCCCTCCTCTCTCCTCCCCTCTCTCACCCTCCTCTATCTCTCTAGAGACCCCACAGAGCCACCAGAGACCCCGCATAGCAACCAGAGACCCCACATAGCCACCCGAATAGCCATTTGAGAAGGAAGGGGTGGGACAAAATTATATGGGGCAGGGCCCTCAATTTTAGTCTTGCCTAGGGCAGCACAACACCAAAATACACCACTGCTTTCAATCATGGAGGCTCAGAATCATATGGGGGGGGGGGGGGGGGCGTTACCTGGGGTAGTCTGCTGTTTTTAGGAAGCCATGTACAGGCCCTCCCACCAGCCATGATCTGCCTGCATTGCATAGATAAGCACAGAGACCAAGTGATGGCATTGCTTAAATGTACTGAAAATAGAAAAGATGTATTTTAAAAAAATGGTAATGTAAAAAAACAAAACATACATTCTCACCTCTATGCTACAACTGTCCCATGCTGGGATCACATGATTGCTGATAGCTCCGTTTTCTGTATTCTGGAAACAGAGATCAGTGACTGTCAGTCACCGCTCTCTCAGTGACGTCAGCCAACAGCCCGCTATCGACTGATTCAGGGTCATAGGAAAGCACCCTGTGACCCACAAGAGAAGTATGGCCAAAACAACTTTGCCCATACTTCTCTCTACAAACAAAGGTGCATACGATTTTTTTTTTTTTAGCAAAGCAATGCATTAGTGCCCATACATAACAGACTTAAAGGCTGGGCTTGATACAATGATATTTTCATCAATATGCCCTATAATGCTGAACACATCGACCAGCTTATTATTTGAATAAAATGGCAGTGAGCCACAATGGCCGTTTGCGCATTTTATCAGAATATTGAAACAATCAAAAACTCATTCAGGTGTTATATGATAAAAAACAAATCCATCCAGCATATAACCCAAATTAAAGTGTATGGATAACAGTGATTCCGTATTTTAGCTCCAAACAAGAATAAGCCAAACACTCAGCCATTAAACTTTACAGGCTGGATCTCATTAAAACTGTGAGGTTTATTGGTGGAGCTCTGGCTTTTTCTTGTTCTGAGTTGTTAATCGCTGCCTGTTCACCCACTTTCTGTACCAGTGATACCACAACAAGAAAATCAGATAACCGGTGTCACCAGGATGGGAAAACACAGACAGAATAAAACTAACCCCACAGAGATTTGGACCCTTCCCCACTATTTCCTAAAAAAAAAAAAAAAAAAAAGAAGAAGTTTTGACTGAAGTTGTATTTCATGTTTGCCCCGGCTATATTTGTGTGAAGTTTCTTTCTTTTTTATGGCAACCAGGAGCGTCACTAGGGGGTGGCTTTTGGGGCTATAGCCCAGAATCTGGGGCCAATAGCCCCGAGTCTCTGCAGGGGTCCCCAAAGGGGAGGGGAGGCTCTCTGGGGACCCTTATGTAAGTGGGGGGCTCTCTGGGGACCCTGATGCAAGGGAGAGGCTCTCTGGGGTCCCTGATTTTAAGGCAGAGGCTCTCTAAGGACCCAGATTTAAGGGGGAGGCTCTCTGGGTGACCCTAATGTAAGGGGGCTCTCTGGGAACCTTGATGTAAATGGGGGGCCCTCTGGGTACCCTGATGAAAGGGGGAGGCTCTCTGGGGACCCTGATGTAAGGGGGGACTCTCTGGGGACCCTGATGTAAGGGGGGACTCTCTGGGGACCCTGATGTAAGGGGGGACTCTCTGGGGACCCTAATGTAAGGGGGGACTCTCTGGGGACCCTGATGTAAGGGGGGACTCTCTGGGGACCCTGATGTAAGGGGGGACTCTCTGGGGACCCTGATGTAAGGGGGGACTCTCTGGGGACCCTGATGTAAGGGGAGACTCTCTGGGGACCCTGATGTAAGGGGGGACTCTCTGGGGACCCTGGTGTAAGGGGGGACTCTGGGGACCCTGGTGTAAGGGGGCTCTCTGGGGACCCTGATGTAAGGGGGCTCTCTGGGAACCCTGATGTAAATGGGGGGCCCTCTGGGTACCCTGATGAAAGGGGGAGGCTCTCTGATGACTCTGATGTAAGGAGGAGGCTCTCTGGGGACCCTGATGTAAGGGGGGACTCTCTGGGGACCCTGATGTAAGGGGGCTCTCTGGGGACCCTGATGTAAGGGGGCTCTCTGGGGACCCTGATGTAAGTGGGGGGCTCTCTGGGGATATATATACACACATACGTATATTACTGTATATAGATGTGTATGCCCGCCCAAGCATATGATTTTCTTTACTACGCTGCTATGGGCTCTAGCCCCAGATCTTTTGTAGACCTAGCAACACCCCTGATGGCAACATTTCCACAGTATACGTCAAAAGTAATGGAATATTAATACAGTAAAACCCTGGATTGCGAGCATAATTTGTTCCAGAAGCATGCTTGTAATCCAAAGCACTTGTATATCAAAGCTAATTCCCCCATAAGAAATAATGGAAATTCAAATGATTCGTTCCACAACCATTTATTCATAGGTCCTTCAGTTTATAGTCCATATAAAAAGATTATAGCAATGCGATAGGTTGTGTAACCATAAAATGGCCATCCACAAATGGAAGACTCCACAAGGGGATTAGAAGCAAAATCCAGCAGGAGCTACAGAGTATAAAAGAGAACAGAGGCGCCTCTAAGTGTAGTAATATGGTTACATTTAATGAAGGTACAAGATTTAGCAACTCACGTGGGTGACGATTAAAAGACGCACATCTAAGTATGCAGGCATCCGGGGGAAAGGCTGTCCACATAGACCATCCTTCGCACCGCCATCTCTCACCACTGTCAGTCTGCAATCGTGACCGGGAAGACTACCCTGCAGTAGAACAATCTGAAAGTGAGGCTTGAACCGCTCGTGGAGCGCAGAGTGGAAGGGATGACGTCGATGGCGGTGCAGAGGATGGTCTATGTGGACAAATTTACCCCAGATGCCTGCCTACTTGTGCCTGTTCTAATCAACCATGGGAGTTGCTAAATGTTGTACCTTCATTAAATGTAACCATATTTCTACACTTAGAGGCGCCTCTCTTCTCTTTTATACCCAGTTGTGACATGACGCTACTTGTATATCAAGACATCGCTTGTATGTCAAGTCAAAATTTTTTTAAACATTTTGCTGGTCTTGCAAAACGCTTTCAAACCAAGTTACTCTCAAACCAAGGTTTTACAGTAGCTTGAAATAAATGAAGCGCTCACTCCTGAAAGGGCCTACTGAGTGGTCCCAAAGGTTCTTTCCCAAGCAAGTGTATTTGCAGCCAGGCTCACAGTCTCTGGCTCATTAGTCTAGGGCAGGGGTCTCCAAACCTTCTAAACAAAGGGTCAGTGTATTGTACTTCAGATTTTAAAGAGGAAGTAAACTTCTTCTACAGACATTTACCTATAGGTAAGCCTATAATAAGGCTTACCTATAGGTAGTGTAAATATCTCTTAAACCTGTACAGTTTAGGAGACATTTACATTGCATGTAAATGTCAGTGATATCACTGGCACATGCGCTCTGAATGAACGGCCCCGGGTGCCACTCCTTCCGAGCCCTGTGCCATTAACAGCGGCTGCTGCGTGCATGCGTGGGAGTGACATCATCGCCGCTCCGGCCAGTAACAGTGCTGGAGCCCACGTACCTGAAAGAAACTCCGGGAAAGATGTCAGCCGTGTCAGCGGTGTGCAGGTGCCGCTGCAACAGCTTCGTTCTAAGGTAAATATTTCATAATGAGCTAGTATGAGATGCGTTCTAGCTCATTATGCCTTTGTCTTGAAGGGTATTTTTTTTTTCTGAGGTTTACAATCTCTTTAAAGGGGCCGCAGTGTGGCCAGCAGGAGTGGAAATTTTCCTAGCATCAGAGGGAGTAAACATAGCCACATTTGATGTCAAAGGGGATGAGAAGTGCCCCATTGTTGGTATCACTGGAAGGAATAGTGCCCAATCATTGGTATCACTGGAAGGAATAGTGCCCAATCATTGGTATCACTGGAAGGAATAGTGTCCCATTGTTGGTATCACTGGAAGGAATAGTGTCCCATCGTTGGTATCACTGGAAGGAATAGTGTCCCATCGTTGGTATCACTGGAAGGAATCGTGTCCCATCATTGGTATCACTGGAAGGAACAGTGTCCCATTGTTGTGTCAGTGGGAGAAATGGTGCCCATTGTTGGTGTCAGTGGCAGAAATGGTTCCCCATTGTTGGTGTCAGTGGGAGAATTGGTGCCCTATTAATAGTGTCAGCTGGTAGAATAGTGTCTCCTATCAGTGGGAGGAATAATGCCCCAAGGGCCAGATAAAGGCAAGCAAAGACCCACATATGGCCCCCGGGCCACAGTTTGGAGACCACTGGTCAAAGGGTATCCTTTTTCTGATGCTCTTTTAAACTTGAACTTGGATGGGTGCGGGGTAACTGTGGGATACTCTAATAATGTTAAATAGCAACTTGAGGACACTTGTCTCTTTCTCAAAGCTTCAGCCTCTCAGGGACACCTTAGGGAATGTTCACCTTTTAGCACAGGCTCCCAGAGGCATACTAGCAGCACACAGTCATTGGGGTCTCACACATTGGTCTGTACTCACAAACGTCCTTGTATATTTGGATGCCCCCCTCCAATATCAGCCAGACACGTCCCCTGTGGGCTCTTCAGACCAGATCCCCAGACAAAACCCTCAATCAGCTCCAGCAAATTTCAGTAGAATAGGCACCCCAGCTGCTGAAGCTGGGACCTCGATGAACAAGTGTGCAACTGGAATGCCCAGAAGGGCAGCAGCCCTTTAGACTGGGATCTTCTCCTCCTGGACAAGAACCCCTCTGCTCCAGGCCTCAAATTATTTATGCTCCCTCCCAGTCACCTACTGGGTGCCCTCCCCCAGGGATTGGCTGGGACCACATAAATATCCAACCTGTAGATTTGACTCTCCTAGCCCACTACTTTCTAGAACCATCCAAAAGGCAGGGAAAAGCAGTCAAACCCACAGCCTGGGAATCTCAGAACAGACCAGAGCAATCACAAGCATCTCCACTGATTGCAGGGGAACATAATAATAATAATAATTTAAAACAGAATAAATCAGTCAATTTGCAAAGTAGAAAAAAATCAGGAAAAAAATAGAGTGAATTACCCACTGCAAATCCTGACTACACAAACAAAGATGATACATATTATTTAACCACTTCAGCCCCGGAAGATTTGCCTGCTCAATGACCAGGCCATTTTTCGCGATACGGCACTGCGACGCTTTAACTGACAATTGCGCGGTCATGCGACGCTGTACCCAAACAAAATTGACGTCCTTTTTTCCCACAAATAGAGCTATCTTTTGGTGCTATTTGATCACCTCTGCGGTTTTTATTTTTTGCGCTATAAACAAAAGAAGAGTAATGGGGGCGATCTGCGATTTTTATCGGGACTGCAATATTGCGGAGGACACTTTTGACACATTTTTGGGACCATTGACAATTATACAGCGATCAGTGCTATAAAAATGCACTGATTACTGTATAAATGTCACTGACAGGGTAGGAGTTAACACTAGGTGGCGATCAAGAGGTTAACTGTGTTCCCTCACTGTGTTAAAACTGTAGGGGGGATGGGACTGTCTAGGAGAAGAGAGAGATCGGAAGTATGAACACACGATTTCTCTCTCCTCTCCCCTGAAATAGATTCCGGTTCTCGCTCTGTCACGAGCAATCACGGGTGCCTGGCGGTCATCGTGCCCACTGGGCACTCGCATTGACACCGGGCACACACTGCGTGCGCGCGCCCCTGGCCGCGCGCGTTCGCCCCTAGTGGCCAAAAGGAAAAGCGACGTAAGGTAACGTCGATTTGCCCAGCCGAGCCAACCTCCCGCAGTGAAACTGCGGCGGGTGGTCCGGAAGTGGTTAACCTGTCTTGCACTAGGATGAACACACTTGCTGCTAATATCACTTAAAAATAAATCTAAAGACAAAACTTTTCTTTTATGCTGGACAAATAGGTATGGATCAAAACCCCCGTAAGGCTTCTTTTTTGTCATCTATGTCCCATTACAGAGATTTCCCTTCACTCGGACTTTCTGTAGGCACAACAGGAAGTAAAGTGGAATCGATCCAAAATTAGGGAAATTCCCTCTTAAACAGTTGTGATCAGAGCAAGTGTCCCCCATTTTACGATTTCCCCTCTGTTCCTGTTCTGGTGACAACTCGAAAACTTAGAATATTCCCTCATTTTCACTCTTGTGACACCCATGGCCACCAGGACAAATAGTGGGGATAAAAACAAAAGTAACAGGTATGTTACCCTCCATCACTTTATCCAAATGGAAAAAGAATTTTGACCTTTAGATACACTTTAAAAGCCTCTATTTCGTGCATTGATATGCGTTTTTTCATGCAGTGACGCACATTTCATTAAGGCAGCCCATTTACTTCATTGCAATAAAAGTCAGACCTGCACATCTTTTTGGCAATGCAGTGCACCGCAACGCATGTACATTCACATATATGTTTTGTGGTGCACTAAAGTGCAGCTGCATTGGATAATACTGTGCAAGTGCATTGGAGGACCAATCAGAATAAATTACAATGCACCGCAATGTACATATACTGTACACTATGTTGTAGTGTGTTGCCACAACACATGTTAAAATACAGGTATGAAGGTATATTACAGCACACGGAAAGATATGAATCTAGCCGAAAGATTCTGACAGTTTAAAGAGTAACTTCATTCCCACCCCGTGTTTATTTTTTTAATCCCCTCTTACCTTTTAAGCTGAGTTATCCTCGGAAATTTACGCACACACCCGGCAAATCCAGCGCTGGTCTGCTGTGATCCGTGGCTTTGTGCCACACACCAGGTCCCATGACGTCATCTTCGTTTCCCACCTCATCGGGAGCCGGCTGTCTTATCCTGTTCAGGCAGTCGGCCCTCTGATGGTGCTCCACCAGTTCTGCCCTCTTCCGGATAAATGACGTGCATATCCCAGGAGGTTTTGGGAGTGGAGGAGACGCCATACTTACCTACACGATATGGCTATAGATATTTTTTTGGGGGGGAGGAGGGGGGGGAGATTCAGCTCTCTTAAATTCTAAGGATGGTCATAGATGGTTACTTGGACATTGTAGGCCCCTTTCACACTGATGTGGTGAGGTTTGTCTGCACTGCAGGGGCAGCGCAATGTAACCGCGGGTTTGGTGTGGATTAGACGCGCTTTCCCATAGAGCTCTTTTTTGTCCCATTCTTTTGGTGCACTTTCTGAAAGCGCACCAAAACCGCGGGGACATAAATAAAAGTCAACGGGAGAGAGCGCAGCTAGCCTGCCCCAAACCCGTGGGTACACTGAGCTACACCCACGGTGTGGCCAAACCACGCAAGTGTAAAGGGGCCATGTTCTGAGCCTATTAGATGCAGCTGCTGATCAAGAAAAGTTTCCAACATTCCCTTTAGACAAATGATATTCAAACAACTGCGTGGTTGCTGTTCAGACCCCCCATCCCCCCCCCCCCCTTATCTACCACCCTGCAAGATGACAATAGAGGCAAGGGGCACTCTGGGACAAAAAAAAATCTGCTGATGAAGAAAATTTTCCAACATTCCCTTTAGACAAAATGATAATCAAACGACTGCGCAGACGTTGAGGAATGGCACTGGGCAAGATGTTCTAGTTGGGCGGGTTCGGACCCCCCTATCCCTCCCCCCCTTTATCTACACCCCTGCAAGACAACAATAGAGGCAAGGAGAACATAAAAAAATCTGCGTTTCAGATTGCAGAGCGGGTAGATAACTCTAGAGTAAAGTGTATGATTAGTGAAAAGATTGATGTTTAAAAATGAATAAACTATAGATTCAGCGACCAACTGTGCCCAGTTGATTTTTCAATTGTATAGGAAATTCATCAGTCGATACGTAGCTTGAAAGGGTAGTTTCGATCAATGATCTATTGATCTTAATGACCAAAAATAAACTTCTGACCACACATGAGATTCTTCCAGCGTATTTTAGGCTATCATTAACAAAACAATTTTGACTCTAAACTTGACATTAAAATTCAATGACATTAGTATTTGATGGTAAAGCGTACATGAATTCCACTGGCATTAAAATTCGATGTTGTAGTCGACATTATAATTCACTGTTAAAGTTGATAATTGCTAGTTGACAAACAAACTTTGAACAGTCGATCTACGTAGACCGGCAACCCAATCTTTGATCACATTGCTTGTACGGATTGCTATATAGTGAACTTGATCCTTGATCCTTGATCTCTGTTTTGCTCAACAGCAATAGAAAGTTGGTGTATGGACAAAGGATATACATAGAGTAAGTTCTTACCTCTAAAGGTCAGGGTTACTTGCCGTTCATGTTTTCCTGGGAGATTGGTCACCCTCTTCAAAGTGATGCTGAGAGACATGGTGTCCCGGTTGATGTACGACTATAGAGGGGTCCTCCTAGGTAGGTATCATTCCAGTGCAGAGGGTGTACATAGACTCACAGCTACAAGCGATCTCCCACCCCAGTGTGCTATGTCCTGGCCGCATACTAGCTCTACAGGTTCTTCATCACGCTGCATACTTGCTGAGCAGGTTCCACACACCTCAGTCCCAGGCCACCCGCCTCAAATTGTTTCCTTAAACACACAGGTGTATGAGGAACCTTATCACATCACTGAGGGCTACAGAAGTCTGTGTGCAAGCTGCCATCTATTGCCTTTCCTGCCTTACTGTACTTCTAGAAAAATCCCCCATTACTTTTTTCATCGAGGAAACAAAATAACCAAGTAATCAGCTTAAGTGAGGATTTAAAGTGGAAAAGTAGAACCAATTATTTTGGATAGATTACAGGAGGGTGAGTTTTTTTTCTTTGCTATCCCATTGGGGACACCCAAAATTTGACTTCTATGATGTCCCGTGCTCTGGGTGTGGATTCAGAAAGCGCACCAAAGATGCAGCATGTAGGAGTTTTGGTGAGCTTTCTGAACCGCACCAAAACTGCAGGACCTCATAGAAGTCAATGGAAAAGCGCAGCAGATGGTGCTCCCCCATGCTTCAGAGGTGGACGTCATTATATTAGGGCTTTGGACCTTGCATCTGTCTTGATGACTTTAGGACCTTAGACTGCTGAAGCATGGGGGGGAGAAGCCGCTGTGCGGCCTAGTCTAGCAAAGTGGAGTTTTAGGCTGGGTTCACACCTGTGCAATCACAGACACCGCATGCAATTCGCACCGCATTGCTGTGCAGATCTCATCCAATGTCTGTGCAATGCGTATTCAGCCATGCAAATTGTATATATATATATATATATATATATATATATATATATATACACACACACACACACACATACACACAGTATCTCTTAAAAGTGAATACACCCCTCACATTTTTGTAAATATTATATATATATATATATATATATATATATATATATATATATATATATATATATATAATTTTTTTTTCTTTAGTTTTACTTTTTTTTTTTTTATATACTTTGACCAGAGCAGTGCTACCATAGTGACACTGTACTACACTGGGGAGGAGATCAGGATTTTTATTACACTATGGTTACTTCTAACAGTAATCATCACTGTTAAAGCAATATTTTTTTTATAAATGGCATCCAGTAATTGCCAGTGTGTACTATTATGATAGCTGTGATTGGGCACAGTTATCACATGGTACAGATGCGCGGTGATTGGCCTTGTCTGTACCATGTCTTCACTGTGACCAATCACCGAGATCAACGCAACAGTACACAATGAATTGCTATAAATGAAAGCCACTCATTATGTACAACTGTCATGTGATCTGCTGTGATTGGTCACAAGGATCACATGGTACCAGGGTCAGCCCTGTACAATGATCTGTCATCTGCTGTGTCTGGTGGACACAGCAGGTGACAGATTAAGCCACAGCGTGGAAGCTAGAGTGCACAGGAGGCGTGCGCCTGGAGGACGTCATGACGTCATGCACCCAGGATAACAAAACGCCTGCTTGGCTGTTTTTCTGCAATAGGCCAGGCGGGAAGTGGTTAATCATATTCAGTCAGATTCCAGTTTCCTAAGCATTGAACTGGTCATCTATGCTGTCGCTGGATACCTGCACTCGTTGCCACACTACAAAAAGGAAAGTGCTCTTTGCCCAATCAAGGACCTTCAATTACATTTTTAATTAAAGTTGCAGATTTAAAATGATTAAAAATTCTTTGTTTCAATTACATTTGCATGTTAAAGATTATATTAGATTTATGTTGTTTTACATCTACTTTAATTATATTATATCAAACAATACTGCCTAGTGGTACATGTCCTGAGCCAGCAATGGTAACATGGTGAAGTTCAGGCAAATAGTTAAATACATACATGAAATACACGTTTGAATACACATTTGAAATACACAACGTCACATTTCGGCAGGGTTGTAGAGAAAATGGTTGCGTTATAAAGAAGTAATCCTTCCTGAACAGTGTACATTTCCTTGAAGATGGTTGACATTTAAATCTCAGAAAAGATAAAACAACATCATTCTTCTGGCTTCCTTATCGGCATTATAGCTCGAGGAAGAGATTTGTTATTTTTTGAATAGGTTTAAAGAGCCCTACTGGAAAATATGTCTGAAATGAGGCATAAAGGGAACACCTGTTTATCTTATAACAACAAATACAATTCAACTTTACATTTTTCTAATGTGGAAATGAGAACCAAAGGCATTTTTAAAGTTAGGGAGTATATCCCCTGTCAGGTCTTTTATTTATTTATTTATTTTTGCAATCTGTGTAAATTGGGGGGGGGGGGATTTCCTTTCACTTCCTGTGCCATAGCTAAAACAGGAAGTGAGAAAAAAATCCCTCCAAAGTGAGGGAAATCCCTGGTAGCCACCAGAACTAGTGTCCCCCGTTGGAAGATTTTACCTCTATTCCTGTTCTGACTCCGCCTCTTGAAACTCCTCCCCTCAGCACCTCTTTAGTTGAGAAGGCAGGCTCCATGAAATGTGTGACACAGCAATGCTATGCCCAGGTCATAGTGCCTTGAAAAAAGTATTCATACCCCTTGAAATTTTCCACATTTTGTCATGTTACAACGAAAAATATAAATGTATTTTATTGGGATTTTATGTGATAGACCAACACAAAGTGGCACATAATTGTAAAGTGGAAGGAAAATGATAAATGGTTTTCAATTTTTTTTTACAAAACAATATGTGAAAAGTGTGGGGTGTATTTGTATTCAGCCCCCCGGAGTCAATACTTTGTAGAACCTCCTTTCACTGTAATTACAGCTGCAAGTCTTTTGGGGGATGTCATTACCAGCTTTGCACAGCTAGAGAGTGCCATTTTTGCCAATTCTTCTAATCAAAATATCTCAAGCTCTGTCAGATTGGATGGAGAGCATCTGTGAACAGCAATTTTCAAGTCTTGCCACAGATTCTCATCTGGATTTAGGTCTGGACTTTGACTGGGCCATTCTTTTTTTTTTTTTAAATACTTTATTTAATATTTTTCCATACAAAACGAATCCCCTCAAAATACAAAAGAATACAGGTTCATTGACAGAGTACCTCATATTACTAACCGTCATCCTACCCCCCCGAAACCCCATACCCACCCCTCCCCCGTTCCTGCAGAAGGATCTAAAGGAGGCCAATGGAACATTCATGGACACCTAATCATGTCCGATTCGCCCACCCCTTAAATATTGTTTATAAATTCCTCAGCATAGCTCCAAGTCTTTTTAAACCTTTGCCAGCCTTCCCATTTACCTTCCCGTACCACCCCCTCCCCTGGAACCATTCCCCTGCTATCCAAAATTTCGACGTTGTACACCTCATTGACGCAGAGGAGCCAGTCCCGAATATTTGGGCTAGCAGGGTCTAACCATTTTATTGCTATCTGCTTCTTAGCTGCATCTAGCAATATAGGTACCATAGAGAAACGGTAACTCCTCAGCGTCTTTGACGTGCCGTGAAATAGACACACCCATGGATCTGCCGGGATAGCCTCTCCTGTTATTTCCTTGATCAAACTTATGATTTTTCCCCAGAAAATTTTTATACCGGGACACTCCCACCACATGTGGGCCATAGTACCCACGGAAATACATCCCCTCCAACATAAGTTGGATTTAGTGTTGTCTATTTTGGCTAATCTGTCTGGGGTGGCATACCATCTTGCCAAACATTTATAGTGACTTTCCATTCTCCTGGAATCCAGTGCTGCCAAGTGTACCAGTTTCAAAATCTTCTCCAAAGTGACTTCACTACATTGTGATCCTAATTCCCGTTCCCACTTTTTGACGTACGGGGGCACCTCCAGCTCCGACCTCCTACCCAGAATCCTATAAATTTGTGAGATAGCCCCAGTCGGCTGCTCCCTCACACAGAGCTGCTCGAATGGTCTATATTCCTCTTCACCTCTGAGTGGCTTCGGTAATTTTTCGATGAAATGCGAGAGCTGAAGGTACCTCCACGCGTCCAAAGCCCCTACCTCCGGATCCGCCCTTAACTCGGAAAATGTGCGTAAACTCCCATTATTAAGGACATTTTTAAGTTGGATTCCCTCATTTTTTAACCAATTCCCTCCCACCTCCCTCCTCCCTGGCTCAAAAAAAAGGATTGTCTTTCATATAAATTAAAGGTGAGTTATATGTCCACTTGTTCTGAGTGTGTACCAGATCCCAACATTTAAAAGTGTTTTGTGTCAAAACTGCTGTGTTTGTGCCCAGTGTTCTATATTTTGGTGGGTTCCATATATTCCTACGTAAATCAGTGTTACTCATATAGTGTTCTAAGTTGACCCATCTCTTTTCGGTATCCTTTTTTGACCATTCAATAACCCGTGATAATGTGACTGCTAAATAGTATTTATAAAAATCCGGTAGGGCCAAACCCCCCCTTTTTTTTCCCCTGCTCAAAACTACGTAGGAGATACGTGGTTTTTTGCCACCCCAGACAAATCTTGCCACCAATCTCCTTAAGACTCCAAAGTAATACAAAGGGAGTGGAATAGGCAGCATCTGAAATTTAAACAGTATTTTTGGGGTCAGTATCATCTTAACCGCATTCACACGCCCAAGCCACGAAAGCGGTCTCGACGCCAACCTTCTAGTTTCCTGCCTAATCTCGTCCAGCAACGGTATATAATTTTTTAGATACATTTCATTAATAGAATTGGAAAGTTTTACACCTAGGTATTTGATTTCCTCTTTCCATGGAAATGGGAATACCTGCGAAAGGTGGACTGCCTCTTCTTTTCCCACACTAATGTTCAGGATCTCCGACTTCTTCAAGTTGACTTTGAAATTTGATAGTTCCCCATAACCTCTGATTATTCGGAGCAGGTTCGGGAGGGTGATTCTAGGATTGGTAATAAAAAACAATATATCGTCGGCAAACGCCGCGAGTTTGTGCTCCTCCCCTCCCGCTCTTACCCCATTACAATCTGGGTTATTGCGGATGGTAGCTAGGAGAGGCTCCAGGGACAGAACAAACAAGAGAGGGGACAGAGGGCACCCCTGCCTGGTCCCATTTTTCATTACAAAAGGTTCTGAGAGAACCCCATTGACCCTAACTGTAGCCGTAGGGTGGCTATAGAGGGACTTGACCCAAGAAATATACCTCGGCCCCACCCCCATAACTTCCAACGTTTTCATCATGAACCCCCAGTCTACCCTGTCAAATGCTTTTTCCGCGTCTACTGACAGGAATGAGACTGGGCCATTCTAACACATGAACTTGCTTGTAGTATGTAACATCCATTGTAGCTCTGGTTGTATGTTTAGGGTCATTCTGCTGGAAGGTGAACCTCATCCCCAGTCTTTTTTTTTTTTAATCAGAACAAAGTTTTATTTAGAAAGGAAAATATATTGACATACGAAAAAGAAGTGCAACAGGTACTACACACAGCACAATCATGTTGACATACATAGAGATTTGTCAAGTTTCAGTAAGGGTTCCAACACATTGTACATTGTTGAGTGGTATGGTAGTGGAAGCCCACGGGGAGGGGGGGGAGCATATGGATAGAGACAGGGGTCGTACCGGGGGGGGGGGGGGGGGTTAAGTTGAGTAGGATTCAGTCCTTTGTATTGCAGGTAGAGGCGTCTTCCAGCCACCTATCCCAGATTTTGTGGTATTTGTTTGGGCAGCCCCCGTGTAGATATAGTACTTTTTTATAGGGGAGAGTAGTATTGATAGCTCTGATCCATTGTTGTATAGTGGGGGGTGTCTCTCTCATCCATGTCCTGCCGATTTGCATTCTGGCTAAGAATAGCGTTTCTTGCAAAAATATGTTTAAGTATTTTCCGCCCTCGGAGAGAGAGAGAAGGGTCGGTGGAGAGCCCATACGATCATGAAGGAACTGGACGACCTGTGACCAGTATCCCTGAATGGATGAGCAGGACCATAATAAGTGGTAGAAGGAGCCATTGGAGTCTGCACATCTAGAACATGCAGGGTTTTGCCCCGGCCGGTACCTGAAGAGGCGGTGGGGCGTCGGGTAAGACCTATGGAGGACGTAGAGGTGGGTGAGTCGATCAGAGAGCTTAGGGGACACAGATATACAGGTAGCGAGTGCCTCCTCCCAATCCTCATCTGTCACGTCACCCAGTGGCAGTAGCTGTGAGCAACATGAGGTAGCTATATATCTGGGAGATAAGTTTTTTGGGGTCCCGACCCGTGATAATGTCCACTAATAGTATAACTTCGAGAGTGGGTATGGAATCCTGGAATTGAGTGTTGAGCGCATGTCAGAGTTGGAGGTAACAGAAGAACATATGGTTGGGTAACTAGAGCGAAGCAGTGCTTTAGTGTTTGGAAAGATTTAACCACCCCATTAGCTACTAATTGTGACAGGTATATAACCCCCTTGTTGATACACAGACCGTGATCAGGGATGGAAGATAGCTCGGACATGTGTGTATTGTCCCACAGTGGTGTGTGGGAGTGGAATGTGGGAGCCTTGCTGTGATGCATGGCCAGTTGCCAGATCTTGCAGTGGTGGAATAGCATGCGGTCCCTATTGCCAGTGTGGGGCACACCGCGAATACCACAGAGCAGGATCTGAAAAGGGTGGATTACCGGGCCGGGGACCTGGGAACAGACTAGGGTGGAGTATCGTTCTTTGTCAGTTTGATTAAAGTAAAAGAAGTGGGGGAGTTGGGATGTGATGTAGTTGAGGGAGAGGTACCTCCCAGATCAGTTGGACATTTTAAGACTCGCCATGACAGTTTGTGATGGGAGGAGCCCCAAATGAATGTATTGAGATTGGATTCCATGGACTTGAATATACATGGTGGAATATAGAGTGGGGCTTGCCAGAAAATGTAAAGTAATTTGGGGAGGAGGATCATTTTTACTAGGTTATTCGTCCCATAACCCAGAGGGGAGACAGGACCATGACTGCGTTTTGGTTTTAAGGATATGGTATAAGGGTTTAATGTTAAAGGCTGTGTAGTCTAGTGGGGAATGGGAGACGTGGACGCCCAGGTATTTAATCTTGTCAGCTCTGACCAGGGGGAGTGTGGCTTATTCAGCCATGGGGCGCCTAAATCTAGAGGTAGGATTTGGGACTTGGCCCAATTAATCTGAAGACCGTAAAATACCCCGAAACCTTTAATGAGCTGCAGGGCAGCCTGTAGTGATGGGCCAGCATAGGACAGATACAGGAGCATGTCGTCAGCATAAACACTAATTACCTCATTCATCTGTCCGTGGCAGAGACCCTTGATGTCTGGGTGGGCTCTAAGTGCGATGGCTAGGGATTCCACGGCTAAGGCGTATAGTAGGGGGAGAGAGGGAAGGAATAAGAGACTCTACCATTAACCTGGATGCGTGCAGTGGGGGCCTGATAAAGGAGCTGGAGCCATTTGATGAATTTGGGGCCGCAGCCAAATCTGCGGAGGCACTCGCATAGGTAGCCCCATTCCACACAATCAAACGCCTTGGCAGCATCTAGGCTGACCACTACTCTGCAGCCAGTGTTGCTGTGTTGGGATTGAAGGTTCATATAGAGCCGCCTTAGATTGAACGCTGTGTTTTTGTTGGGCATGAATCTGGTCTGATCTGGGTGTATTAGGCTAAGGATTACTTTATTGAGACGCAGGGATACGATTTTGGTGAGTATCTTAACGTCTAGTTGCAGGAGAGAGATGGGGCGGTATGATTCAGGGAGCAGTGGGTCTTTGCTGGGCTTGGGTAACAGAACAATGAGGGCTTCACCCATGGTAGCTGAGAGTGCATCAGTGCCGAAGATGTGGGTGTATAGCTCATGGAGTTTAGGGACGAGGATCTCCCTGAATTGACTGTAAATGGGAGTCCATCCGAGCATGGCGCCTTGGAGGGGGGGAGGTTGTGCTAGGGCCTCTACTATGCAGCCTCATCCCCAGTCTTAAATGTTTTGCAGACTCCAAGACCCCTTTCATACTGAGCGCCCATGCCATTAGTGCTTTAGCTCTGTATCGGCTGCTAGCGGGGCGCTTTTAAATCCAAAAAAAGGGTTAAAAACTCCCATTTGCGACGCTTTCAAAGCACTTTTCAAAGCAACATTACAGCGTTCCCAACTCGCCTCAAAGATGCTGCTTGCAGGACTTTTCGAAATGTCCCGCAAGCGCACCGCCCGAGTGTGAAAAGTCACACTTGAATGAATGGGAGCTTAGCTGAGGCTATTTCCAGCGCTAAAGCGCCTAAAAATCGGCCCAGTGTGAAAGGGGTCTAACAGTTTTTTTTCTAAGTTTGTCCTGTATTTGGCTCCATCCATCTTCCTATCAACTCTGACCAGCTTCCCTGTCCCTGCTGAAGAAAAGCATCCCCACAACATGATGCTGCCACCACCATGTTTCACGGTGGGGACAGTGTATTCAGGGTGATGTGCAGTGTTAGTTTTCCGCCACACATAGCATTTTGCTTTTAGGCCAAATAGTTCAATTTTGGTCTCATCTGACCAGAGCACCATTTTCCACATGTTTGCTGTGTCCCCCACATGACTTCTCCCAAACTGCACATGGGACTTCTTGTGGCTTTCTTTCAACAATGGCTTCTTCTTGCCACTCTTCTGTAAAGTCCAGATTTGTGGAGAGCACGACTAATAGTTGTCCTGTGGACAGATTCTCCCACCTGAGCTGTGGATCTCTGCAGCTCCTCCAGAGTTACCATGGGCCTCTTGGCTGCTTCTCTGATGAATGCTCTCCTTGTACGGCCTGTCAGTTTAGGTGGACGGCCATGTCTTGGTAGGTTTGCAGTTGTGTCATACTCTTTCCATTTTCGGATGATGGATTGAACAGTGCTCCGTGAGATATTAAAAGCTTGGGATATTTTTTTTAACCTAACCCTGCTTTAAACTTCTCCACAACTTTATCCCTGACCTGTCTGGTGTGTTCCTTGGCCTTCATGATGCTGTTTGTTCACTAAGGTTCTCTAACAAACCTCCGAGGGCTTCACAGAACAGCTGTATTTATACTGAGATTAAATAACACACAGGTGGACTCTATTTACTAATTAGGTGACTTCTGAACGCAATTGGTTCCTCTAGATTTTAGTTAGGGGTATCAGAGTAAAGGAGGGCTGAATACAAATGCATGCCACACTTTTCACATATTTGTAAAAAATTTTGAAAATCATTTATCATTTTCCTTCCACTTCACAATTATGTGCCACTTTGTGTTGGTCTATCACATACAATCCCAATAAAATACATTTACCTTTTTGGTTGTAACATGACAAAATGTGGAAAATTTCAAGGGGTATGAATACTTTTTCATGGCACTGTACATGTCACAAAATTCAAAGGAGTAAAAGTGCGGGAATCTTAGCAAAGTAAGTTTAGAAACGTCAAGATTGTTCAGATTAATAGGCGTAGGCTAGAATTAATTGAAATAAAAATGTGGAAATTAAAAAATAATTTTATTTCTTGACCAAAGACTTGCCTTAGGAATAAATACTTACATAAAATCTTTTTTTTTATTTATTTTATTTTATTTTATTTTTTTTTTTTATTTACTTTAGTGTCCCTTTAACTCCTCCTAGGAGAGTTTATGACGTCAGCTAAATTCCTGTGCACTCCATGACACCGTCTACCTGTATAATCTTCTGAAATTGCACATATTTCACTGATAGGTGAGTCATTGTGTACAAGATTGTCTTTTATAGGGAAGAAGGTAACTTCATTTGTCCTCATGGTGAGCTGGTTGAAATGTAACTCAGGCCATGCCTAGAAGGTAAACGAAGGCAGTTATAATGGCAGATTGCAGTATTGTGGGGCGTCCAGAATAAAGGCTATTAAAGGGAAACTGTCACTGCAGTACAAAAACGTAATGAAACGCGGTATTTGGAAATACACATATAATACATTATTGTTGAATCCGATTTTCGTTCTCCAGCAGACTTTGATGTGCCGCTAAAATCTTCTACATCTAACACTTCTGGGTGTGTCCGGGTGCGTCCGATGCGTTTGCTGCTGCGGCTCTCCCCACCCGGCTTTAACATAAATAGCGAGTCACTTGTGATGTAACAACCAGCACAGGGGTCACAGCTTGTAGTGGGGCGAGACACCCGACAGATTCTGAGGATTCTAGAAAGGTCTGGGAGGATCCAATCACACTTAAAGCTTGTGTAAACCCAAAAACTAAATGTAATATATTGCAGCTTACCAATCCTGTGATGTTGTGGCTGCATTCGTTTTCTTTCTTTTTTTTCCCACACTTCCTCTCTTAGGGTGGCACTTACATCAGGATTCCCATCAGAGTTCCCCCTTACATTGGGGTCCCCAGAGTTCCCCCTTACATCTGGGTCCCCAGAGCCCCCCTTACATCATGGTCCCCATCAGGGTCCCCCCTTACATCAGGGTCCCCATCAGAGATCCCCCTTACATCAGGGTTCCCATCAGAGCCCCCCTTACATCAGGGTCCCCATCAGGGTCCCCACTTACATCAGGGTCCCCATCAGAGCCCCCCTTACATCATGGTCCCCATCAGGGTCCCCCCTTACATCAGGGTCCCCATCAGAGATCCCCCTTACATCAGGGTTCCCATCAGAGTTCCCCCTTACATTGGGGTCCCCAGAGTCCCCCTTACATCAGGGTCCCCATCAGAGTCCCCCCTTACATCAGGGTCCCCATCAGAGATCCCCCTTACATCAGGGTCCCCATCAGAGATCCCCCTTACATTAGGGTCCCCATCAGAGTCCCCCCTTACATCAGGGTCCCCCATCAGAGTCCCCCCTTACATCAGGGTCCCCCATCAGAGTTCCCCCATCAGAGTTCCCTCTTACATTAGGGTCCCCCATCAGAGTTCCCTCTTACATTAGGGTCCCCCATCAGAGTTCCCCCTTACATCAGGGTCCCAAGAGTCCCTCCTTACATCAGGGTCCCCATCAGAGTTCACCCTTACATTAAGGTCCCCCATCAGAGTTCCCCCTTACATCAGGGTCCCCATCAGAGTTCCTCCTTACATCAGGGTCCCCAGAGTCCCTCCTTATATCAGGGTCCCCCATCAGAGTTCCCCCTTACATCAGGGTCCCAAGAGTCCCTCCTTACATCAGGGTCCCCATCAGAGTTCCCCCTTACATTAAGGTCCCCCATCAGAGTTCCCCCTTACATCAGGGTCCCCATCAGAGATCCCCCTTACATCAGGGTCCCCAGAGTCCCTCCTTATATCAGGGTCCCCATCAGAGTTCCCCCTTACATCAAGGTCCCCCATTAGAGTTCCCCCTTACATCAGGGTCCCCCATCAGAGTTCCCTTTTACATTAGGGTCCCCCATCAGAGTTCCCTCTTACATTAGGGTCCCCCATCAGAGCTCCCCCCCATTACATTAGGGCCATCATCACAGCCCTTCTTACTTTGGTGCCCCCATCAGTATCCCTCCTTACATCAGGGTTCCCATCAAAGTTCCCCCTAACATCAGGGTCCCCAGAGCCCCCCCTTACATCAGGGTCCCCATCAGAGCCCCCCTTACATTATGGCTCCCATCATTATGGGCCACCATCACAGCCCTTCTTACTTTTGTGCCCCATCAGTATCCCCCCTTACATAAAGGTCCTCCCTTACATGAGGGTTCCCATCACAGCCCCCCCCCCCCCTCACTTACATCAGGGTCCCCATTTGAGCCCCCCTTTACATCAGGGTCCTCATCAGAGCCCCCTTTACATTAGAGTCCCCATCAGAGCTCCCCCCCCCCTTACATTAGGGCCACCATCACAGCTCTTCTTACTTCCCCATCAGTATCCCCCCCCCTTACATCAAGGTCCCAATCAGAGTCCTCCCTTACATGAGGGTTCCCATCAGAGCCCACTTACATTAGAGTCCCCATCAGAGCTCCCCCCTCCTTACATTAGGGCCACCATCACAGCCCTTCTTACTTTACTGCCCCCATTTGTATTCCCCCTTACATCAAGGTCCCCATCAGAGCCATCCCTTACATCAGGGTCCCCATCTGAGCCCCCCCTTACATCAGGGTCCCCATCTGAGCCCCCCCTTTACATCAGGGTTCCCATCAGAGCCCCCCCTTTACATCAGGGTTCCCATCAGAGCCCCCACTTACATCAAGGTCCCCCTCAGAGTCCTGCCTTACATCAGGGTCCCCAATAGAGCCCACCCTTACATCAGGGTCCCTATCAGAGCCCCCCTTTACATCAGAATCCCCATCAGAGTTCCCCTCTCACATAAGTGTCTCCATCAGAGCCCCCCTTACATTAGGGCCCTCTTCAGAGTCCCCACCAGAAGTGAAGACCAACTGATCTGAATCTTCTGTCTGTGCTCTGAAACTGAGGATATGCCACTGAGTCTAGCAGCGGGACAGATAAAATCTTGTAGTGGGCGGCCCGCGGGCCGTCATTTGGAGACCCCTACTTTAACGTGTAACCCCAGAAAAAAACTTTTTTTTTTTTTTTGCAGTAGGGATAGGCAAGAACATAGTTCCATATATAATTACAAAGCTGATTAAAGACACAGGTCCATCCATTTCCACCCGTATAAGATTTTTATTGTGGCCTTTCACCCTGTTGGAGATTTTCCCACACTTTTTTCCTTGGATGACAATGTTGTCACCAGGACAGGAAGTGAGGGAAAATCTCCCAAATGAAGGCTCAGTCATCATCAATAAAATCCTTGGAGAGGTTTGGCCGGAGTTACACTTTCCAGCTGTACTTAATCAATGTTACGGAAACAAGTGAACCCTCCGAGCTCCGGCCGGTTCCAGCTTTTGC
Source organism: Lithobates clamitans (assembly GCA_037952925.1). Taxonomy (NCBI): domain Eukaryota; kingdom Metazoa; phylum Chordata; class Amphibia; order Anura; family Ranidae; genus Lithobates; species Lithobates clamitans. The sequence continues at coordinate 450,904 of JBBGZY010001403.1, forward strand.
CTCTGTACACAGATTTGCTTTTTAACTTTTAAATCTATTCTAACATCACACCCACAGGGCTCAGTGTTGGCAAACAAGCATTAACACTTTCCCACACGTAAAGGACACGCCAAGGTTTGCACACGGTATGAGCCTCTGTGTGCAAGTCATAGACGATTGTCTCTGCTTTTTTAGAATGCCAATTTTACCTGGAATTCATTTTATTTACATGCGATTTTACATTATTCACTTGTGTGTCAGAGTTAGGATCCTCCTTCAGATTTCTAATATTAGTGATCAAAGGCAATAAGCTAAATACACAGATGAAATACATACACTGTATTACCAAAAGTATTGGGACGTCTGCCTTTACACATGAACTTCCTACTCTTAGTCCGTAGGGTTCAATATTGAGTTGGCCCACTCTTTGCAGCTATAACAGCTTCAACTCATGTTGGATAAGAAGGCCTGGCTCGCAGTCTCCGCTCTAATTCATCACAAAGGTGTTCTATCGGGTTGAGGTCAGGACTCTGTGCAGGCCAGTCAAGTTCCTCCACCCCAAACTCACTCATCCAGATCTTTATGGACCTTGCTTTGTGCACTGGTCCAAATCATTTGGTGGATTATGGTGTGGGGTTGTTTTTCATGGGTTGGCCCCTTAGTGCCAGTGGAGGGAACTCTTAAGGCGTCAGCAAACCAAGACATTTTGGACAATTTCTTGCTCCCAACTTTGTGGGAACAGTTTTGGGGATTGGGGAGTTTCCTGTTCCAACATGACTGCGCACAGGTGCACAAAGCAAGGTCCATAAAGACATAGATGAGCGAGTTTGGGGTAGAGGAACTTGCCTGGCCTGCACAGAGTCCTGACTTCAACCAGATAGAACACCTTTGGGATGAATTAGAGTGGAGACTGCGAGCCAGGCGTTCTCATCCAACATCAGTGCCTGACCTCACAAATGCACTTCTGGAAGAATGGTCAAACATTCCCATAGACACACTCCTAAACCTTGTGGACAGCCTTCCCAGAAGAGTTGAAGCAGTTATAGCTGTAAAGGGTGGGCCACCTCAATATTGAACCCTACAGACTAATGCCCTGTACACACAGTCGGATTTTCTGGCGGAAAATGTTCGATGGGAGCTTGTTGTCGGAAATTCCGACCGTGTGTAGGCTCCATCAGACATTTTCCATCGGAATTTCCGTCACACAAAATTTGAGATCTGGATCTCAAATTTTCCCAACAACAAAATCCGTTGTCGTAAATTCCGATCGTGTGTACACAATTCTGATGCACAAAGTTCCACGCATGCTCGGAATCAAACAGAAGAGCGGCACTGGCTATTGAACATTTTTCTTAGCTCGTCGTACGTGTTGTACCTCACCGCGTTCTTGACGTTCGGAATTTCCGACAAGATTTGTGTGACCGTGTGAATGCAAGCCAAGTTTAAGCCAACATCCGTTGGGAAAAAAACATGGATTTTGTTGTCGGAAAATCCTATTGTGTGTACAGCGCATATGACTGGGATGCCATTAAAGTTCATGTGCGTGTAAAGGCGGGCGTCCCAATACTTTTGGTAATATAGCGTACTTTCTAATCTATTTACTTAAGCTAGCAGCATGTGGACTAAAAATCAATGTTGATTGGTAGAATGAAGTTTCACGTTAAAATCCCACAGGGGTTCTAACCCTTACTTTATATGAAACTAGAATTTTTTTTTTTTTTGCTTGACAAACACTTTAATTAGGGCTTAGTGATGTTTCCCCTTAAAGGGGAACGCTTATTAATTGGGATTGTGAGTTTTAAAGACATTGTAAACTTTAAAAAGAGTTAAAGGAGTTGTAAAGGCAGGAGGTTTTTTATCTTAATGCCTTCTATGCATTAAGATAAAAAACCTGTGTGTGTCAGCCTCCCCTGCACCCCCCTAATTACCTACCTGAGCCCCCTCTTTCTCCAGTGATGTCCACGAGCGTCTAAGCTGTCCAGGACACTCCTCCTGACTGGCTGAGACACAGCAGCGGTGCCATTGGCTCCCGCAGCTGTCAAAGTCAGCCAGCCAATCAGGGAAGAGAGGGGGTGGGGCCTGGGTCAGGGCTCCGTGTCTGAATGGATACATGGAGCTCTGACTTGGCTTGGGTGCCCCCATAGGAAGCTGCTGGCTGAGGGGGACCAGAGAAGAGGAGGATCCGGGATGCTCTGTGCAAAACCAACTGCACAGAGGAGGTAAGTATAACATGTTTGTTATTTAGGAAAAAAAAAAAAAACTCGAGACTTTACAAACAATTTAAAGCTGTTATAGCTGCAAAGGGTGGGCCAACTCATTATTGAACCCTACGGACTGGGATGCCATTAAAGTTCATGCGCGTGTAAAGGCAGGCGTCCCAATACTTTTGGCAATATAGTGTATACTGTAAGGCAGCTGTCCCCAACCTTTTTGGCACCAGGGACCGGTTTTGGTGTAGCCACTTTTTCCTAGGGGGGGGGGGGGTGTTCACAGAGTCTGTCTGTCTCTAGCCCCCCCCTCACATCACAACCCCCCTTTATATTAGTGTCCACTATCTCTTTTACATCACAGTTCCCCCTTTAAAGCAGTCTCACAGTGCAGTCCCCTTTACATTAATATAAAGGGGACTGCACTGTAAAGGGGCACTGTGATATAAAGGGGACTGCCCTGTAATGATTACAGTGCCCCTAGTAATCTCAGCTGCCCCCCCATCACAGTGCCCTTTGTAGTCATGGCTCCCCCCATCACAGTGCCCTTTGTAGTCATGGCTCCCCCCATCACAGTGCCCTTTGTAGTCATGCCTCCTCCCATAACAGTGCCCTTTGTAGTCATGGCTCCTCCCATCACAGTGCCCTTTGTAGTCATGGCTCCTCCCCTCACAGTGCCCTTTGTAGTCATGGCTCCCCCCATTACAGTGCCATTTGTAGTCATGGCTCCCCCCATCACAGTGCCCTTTTTAGTCATGGCTCCCCCCATCACAGTGCCCTTTGTAGTCATGGCTCCCTCCATCACAGTGCCCTTTTTAGTCATGGCTCCTCCCATCACAGTGCCCTTTGTAGTCATGGCGCCTCCCATCACAGTGCCCTTTGTAGTCATGGCTCCTCCCATCACAGTGCCCTTTGTAGTCATGGCTCCCCCCATTACAGTGCCCTTTGTAGTCATGCCCCCCCATCACAGTGCCCTTTGTAGTCATGGCTCCCCCCATCACAGTGCCCCTTGCAGTCATGGCTCCCCCCATCACAGTGCCCCTTGCAGTCATGGCTCCCCCATCACAGTGCCTTTTGTAGTCATGGCTCCTCCCATCACAGTGCCCTTTGTAGTCATGGCTCCTCCCATCACAGTGCCCTTTGTAGTCATGGCTCCTCCCATCACAGTGCCCTTTGTAGTCATGGCTCCTCCCATCACAGTGCCCTTTGTAGTCATGGCTCCCTCCATCACAGTGCCCCTTGCAGTCATGGCTCCCTCCATCACAGTGCCCCTTGCAGTCATGGCTCCCTCCATCACAGAGCCCCTTGCAGTCATGGCTCCCCCCATCACAGTGCCCTTTGTAGTCACCCCCCCCTTTCTCCTTTTACAACACAATGCCCCTTTCAATCTCTGCCTCCCCTGCACAGTCCTACCTTCGGCAGGGCAGAGGTAGTTGTTATCAGCCTGTGTGTCATCTCCCAGGTCTCCCACCGGCCGCCCATGTCATCCTATCAGCAGGGCAGGAGGTGCTGCAGATCTGGACGGAGGGCGGGAGCTGCCCAACTTGTCATGTTAACAAGAAGGTGATTATCCCCTTGGTAATATGAAAAGTCTCACGCTCTCTGTCCCGATCTGCCCCCTGCTCTGCTGATAGGATGACATCGGTGATCGGGCGGGAGACCCAGGAGAGTAGACACTACACGCTAAATGGCATGACCAAGGTCACCACTTACACCCAGCTGTGTGACGATGGCCCGTTTATCAACGGGCCACGGACCGGTAGCAGGCCACGGCCCAGGGATTAGGGACTCCTGCTGTATATGACTTATGTGGGAAGGGGCTGAGAGTGCCACCCACTGATCGAATTTTAGCAGGCACCTGCTGAAATGTGTGAATGAATGAATGATGAATATGAATGAATGATTTGTATAGCACTGCACATGTGAACTGAATCGCCTCAAGGCGCTGTGTATATAGTGTATGGCCAGCTAAGAAAGAAGGCTTCATACTATTGTATATTACAGCCTACGCAAAGTCCAAGAAAATAAATAAAAATCAGCACAAGGGACATTACTTACAATCAATGCATAGTGTTCCTTGTGCTGCTGGATCCAGTTATAGTCGACATTCAGAGTCCTCGGATTCCGCCCCCCTTACCCCAGCTGCAGTAATCTCCTGGTGCTGCAGGGAACTCTGTCTGCCCTTAACACCCCTCCTCCATTCATAGAGGCTGTACTATAAAGCAAAGCATTCTATGAATGGAGTCAGACCTCTCATTCTTCTACCCGTCCTTTTTCCATGCTAAGCAGGGAACGAAAACAACTAGATCCCCTGTAAAAGCAGCACACAATACACACACAAACACTTGTTAGGCCCATATTTAACCCCCTGATCGCCCTAGATGTTAACCCCTTCTTGCCCAGTTTCATTATTACTGTACAGTGACAGTGCATATAATGATCCCTGTAATAATGTCACTGGTGATGTCAGTGGCAGTTAATTTGCCCCCCCCCCAGCGTCAGATTGCCCGCTGCACGATTGCAGTCCCATTATAAATCACTGATCGCCACCATTACTAGTATAGAAAAAAATAATAATTCCAGTATATATTTCTTAGTTTGTAGACATGATAACTTTCACCCAAAACCAATCAATATACACTTATTGGGATTTTTTTTTTTTACCAAAGACATGCAGCAGAATACATTTTGGCCAACATTTATTAAGATATTTTATTTATTTTTTATGGTATATGTTTTATAACAGAAAAAAAAAATGTTTTTTCAGAATTGTCTTTTTTTTGTTTATAGCACAAAAAAAAACAAAACCCAGAGGTGATCAAATAAAACCAAAAGAAAGCTTAAGTGTAAAAAAAAATAAAAAATAAAAAAATGTATACATTTTGTTGGTGTACAGTGTTGCACGGCTGTACAATTGTCAGTTAAAGTAGCGGAGTGTCGAATAGCAAAAAACGGCCTGGTCATGAAGGGGGGTAAAACCTTCCCGGAGCTGAAGTGTCAGAGAGGAGGTGTGCCAACCAAGCAGATTTCTTTTAAACACCTGCCAGGGGACTTTTTATATAAAATATTTGCCTGGACTTTAAATATTAAACATGTTATACTACATTAGACCTTTTATTTAACCCCTAAATATTGTATTTGCTATTTTGAAAAGCTAGTGGAAAAGTAGTGATATAAAAAACACACTTGTGGGTTTAACTAATCTTATTTTTTTGCCTAGTAATTTATAATTGTTCACAAGGTGTGGCCGGAGCTTACCCTTTGTCTTCTCACTTTGCGCAGATAGGTGTCCCTCTTTCCCATCCTTGAAAGCTGGGAGATTGCAGACCTTGCACTCCTTGTGCTGAGGTATAGCAGCGCCATCTAGTGGCCAAACTGGTGAATCTCATGAATGTGTATAAGGATACGCTAGCCAATTTTAGTAACACAGTTAATAAGAGAGGAACTCTGATAGTGGGAAGGTGTAACACCCAAGAATTGGACGCGGAGAAATCCACATCCAATTCATGTAAGTGTGAACCCAGCCTAAAGCCTCACACACACAGTCTGATTTTCGGCAGGGAATTGTGTGATGACAGACTGTTGGCCTAAAATCTGACCGTTAGTACACTCCATCAGACAATTGTTGTCCAACTTTCCGTTAACAAATGTTGGATGGCAGGCTAGTAAATTTTCGGCGAAAAACGGTCTGTTGTCAGATTTTCGTATCGTGTGTACACAAGTCCGTCACACAAAAGTTGAAAGTACAAAAACACGCATGCTCCGAATCATCGCTCACCAAACAAGACATTAGCAGAAAGTGCCCAAAGGGTGGCGCTCAAGAGCAGAAATTCCTCGTAGTACGTCACTACGTTCGTGCTTGTTGGCCAACAATTGTGTACTGTTTGTATGCAAGACAAGTTCCTGGCACACGCCCTTTGCACAAAAATCTGCTGCTTTGTTGGCCATCAATCTGATCGTGTGTACGAGGCTTTACAGTTTAATCATAGCTCCCAACTGTCCCTGATTTGGAGGGACTGTCCCTGATTTGGAGCAATGTCCCTCTGTCCCTCATTCCTCTTCATTTGTCCCTCATGTTGGTCTGATCTATATAGTTGTATATAAACTGCACTTTTTATCTATCAAAAAGGGTTTCCCAGTGCTAAACCTTTCCTCCAATTTCTAAATTGCTGCATTTGTAAATTTCAAAAGCCAATATAAAGGAATAGTAGTGGTAAAAAAAAGCACTTGTGGGTTTAACCAATCATTTTTTTGTACAATTCTCCTTTAAGGGGGTGTGGCAAGGGGTGTGTCCTATACCTGCATACTTTTGCTGATAGGTGTCCCTCATTCCCATCTCAAAAGGTTGGGAGGTATGGTTTAATCACTTGAGGTCCGGGCCATAGCCAAATGACGGCTACAGCGCGGACCTCAATCTCCGGGAGGACGTCATATGACGTCCTCCCCTATGCACGCGCACCCTGCAGGGCGCGCGGTGTGCGCGCTGTGATCACCGAGTCACGGAGACTCGGATGATCACAGGTCCGAGCAAGGGGCTGGTCCCGGACCCTTACCATGTGATCAGCTGTCAGCCAATGACAGCTGGTCACATGATGTAAACAAAAGCTCGGTGATCGGTTTAGTTTTCTCCTCACGCTGACAGCGTGAGGAGGAAAAAAAAGCCGATCACCGGCTTATGTCAAAGGGACATCAGTCCCGAAGAGGAAGGAGGCACAGATGCCTCATCTGTGCCTCCAAGTTCCATCTGCCAGTGCCCACAAGTGCCACCTATCAAAGCCCACAAGTGCCACCTATCAATGCCCACAAGTGCCACCTATTAGTGCCACCTAGCAGTGCTGCCAATCAGTGCCCAATCAGTGCCCAACACTGCCACCCATCAGTGCCCATAATCGCCACCCATCAGTGCCCATCACTGCCACCTATCAGTGCCCATCACTGCCGCCTCATCAGCGTACATCAACGAAGGAGAAAAATTAACTGTTTGCAAAAATTGATAACAAAATATAAAAAAAATATAATTTTTAAAAAAAAATTCTGTTTTTTCAATTTTTTTAACAAAAAATAAAAACCGTAGAGGTGATCAAATACCATCAAAAGAAAGCTCTATTTGTGGGGAAAAATGATAAAAATTTCATTTGGGTACAGTGTTGTATGACTGCGCAATTGTCAAAGTGCGACAGGGCTGAAAGCTGAAAATTGATCTGGACAGGAGGGGGGTTTAAGTGCCCAGTAAGCAAGTGGTTAATAACAATTCTCACCTCTGTCTACCCCCCAACCCTCTCACCCATAAGGGGTGTGTGTGTTTCTTAAAAATTGTCGTTCTTAACATATTTTTAAAGCTTTGTGTATCAGTACTGTGTGGACCAAGAAGAAGGGAACAGCCAAAAAGTTTATTTATTACAGGTACTTATATAGCGCCATCCATTAGCACAGCGCTTTACATATATATTGTGCATTCACATCAGTCCCTACCCTCAAAGAGCTTACAATCTAAGGTTCCCAACTCACATTCATACATACACAACAAGGGCCAATTTAGACAGGAGCCAATTAACCTACCAGCATGTCTTTGAAACTCACACAGGCAGGTAGTGTCGTGGTTGGAATTCGAACCAACTTCAGTGCTGCTAGGCGGAAGTGCTAACTACTTGACCACTGTGCTGCCTTGTTCTGAAAATGTAACTGTTAGAGCTCTTTGACACGGGAGCGATAAAAAAAAATCAGCAACTGAGTTGCAGTTTCACTGCTCTTTGGCCTCCTACCCAAATGCGAACATTACAACCTGATGGGGCTGTACACATGCTGTGGCCAAGATCGCTGCTGCTATTAGAAACTACAGGGCCCCATACAGTCTACTTGACTGAATCATAGTAAACACCATTTACTATGCTTCAGTGATGAACAGACACAGGAGTGATTGTGCCGGCAGTAGAGGAAAGAAGCCAGCAGCACTGGGGGGGGGGGGGCACACAGGGGGCCCCTCAGACAGCAGATGGAAGGGGCGGATGTGCTAGAACCCATCCCCTTGCAGTGCATCCGGAGGGAAGGAAAGGAGGAGAAGCTTGCAGCGCTGCAGTGGGATGGGAGACAGAAGAGGATCGGTGTCTGCAATAAGACAGTACAGCCTCCTTCTCACCAGGTGCCTGGGCTCCCCTTTTTAACAGATGGGGCCCGGGCCCAGTAGAGGAGGGCTGGCTGTACTGCCTTATCAGTGGCCCTGGCCATGATGCTTTGCTTTGCTTTGTGAGCGTGGCATTTTTAACTCGGGCTGCAGAGCTTGACAGGTAGCACTACCTGTCAAACTTACCTATTGACATCAATAGGGCCATACCACAAGGGCGAGACAAACATTTGGCTTGCAGTTGCGGCAACTTTTAACAATATAAAATTACCGCTTGGCAGTAATATAAAAAAAAAAAAAAAAAAAAAAAAAAGAAGAAATAGTGCCCCCTGAAGCTGCTTGTTTACCGCCCTCTGCAAAGTAATCCACCATGGGATTGTTTTTCAGAAGGCAGTAAACATGCCACCAGGGTAAAGGAAACCTTAGCTCAAAAAAAATAAAAATAAAGTAAAAGTAAAGTATTATGCACAGTACTCTGCTGTGTTGCTGTTACACATAGGACCATAAACATTTTTATGCGTTTGAGGCACGTTGCGGCGAACTGCATTAATCCATTCAAAATGAATGTACAGTGCATTATAGAAACACAGGTAGTGTAAACAAGCCCCAAAGCTTCTAGAAAACCATTCCGATATATATCCATTATTATGCTTCACATAAACAGATGAAAAGGAAACCTATACCTGACATCACTGGTGATGGATCTCGCTGTACCGGTATTTCCTGTAATGGATTTTTTTTATTGCACACAATGTTACAGCCTAAGGAAATGTGAACAGGTAACAAGGGAGTGACCAGAGTCATGATCTCAGCAATACACAGGTGATCCAGGTAGAAGGTTCACCTACTGCAGCTTAATGAATGAGGTTCAGCTGTGCTGACTTCAATCGTTCAATCAGGTGTAAGTAAAAAAAAAAAAAAAAAGTATTTTTTCTTCTTTTTTTTTTTCTTGCATGTGATTGGGTATTCTCTGCAAAGTGAATTTTCATCATATTCAAGGTAAGGCAAGTGACACTGTACTCCTTTAGTAAATCATTTTTAATATCATTCAGCTATTTATATGTAGCAATAACTCTCGGTGGAGCTGCTGGATTATTATTGGGCCTGTCCTCTATTCTCTTCACCCCTCTTAAATTGTTCAATCCCCTTGACACAGCTGTAGTGCAGTGTTGTAATGATATTAATACCAAACTTTAACCCACAATATACACTTATATTTAGCTCTACCTGGGTGCTTGTAGCTCCACCTGCATGAAAAATAATAGCACTGCACATAAACTTCTGTAATAACCAAAATAACTTCTTTGTTTGGATAAATGATATATTTAAAGAATTATTACAGTGACTACACTATCACACCAACGTAGTGCAACAGTACAGTAAACAGTTATAACAGTCTTGGTGACAAACACAAATATACCTAAATATATATCTGTACCAGGGAGTTCCCCCGGCTCTAAGGCCCCTTTCACATGAGGCGGACTCCGTTTCTACGGAGCCCGCCTCGGTCCGCCGGCTCAGCGGGAGATCTGTCCGTTGATCTCCGCTGAGCCGGCGGATGACAGGTCCCTCTCTGCTCACTGAGCGGGGAGGGGCTTGTCAGGTGCCGCTGCCGCCTATGGAGGGATCGGACGAAAACGGACAGCGTGTCCGTTTTCGTCAGATCTCCCCCGATCCGATCCGATAGCGATGGACCTGGACGTAGGGCCATCCGTCTGCTCTTCAGCGGATCGGACCGGGTCGGATGTCAGCGGACATGTCTCCGCTGACATCCGACGCTCCATAGACTAACATGGAGCGCCCGTTCAGGTCCGCCGTCAAAACTGACAGGCGGACCTGAACGGTCCGATCGTGTGAAAGGGGCCTAAACCGTAAAGTCACTACTCTTTGTAACTAGATGCAGGGCCCTGCAATAAAAGAGACAGAGTCTTGATGTCTTCAATCTTCGCTAGCTACAAATTTGTAATTGTAATCCACAGAGGGGTCTTCTTGGGTGTTGCGCAGTGTAAGGTAATACACTAAGACAATTATAATCCAGAAGATTGATTAAGTGTTCTTATACGAAGAAGACAAACGTCTAGTATCAGTTCTTGAATACTGAAATCTATGCAAATGTAATGTTCTCCAACTTAACTTGTTCCGTGGGACTATCAGTCCCAGCAAAACTCTGTAACCGTCCTAAGTGTGTGTAGTATTAAACAAAGTTCCGGGTGTTAACCCTCTCACCACACGGGATCCGGGCGGATGGAAGTCTCCGTTTCAGCATTTCTCAGTCCGTATGGAGCCACCACCACGCCGTCACACTGTTCCGTTTACTAACGACCGGGAGTCCTCAGTTACCCCTGCTGCTGCTCCGCTCCTTTACAAGGTAGGCCGCAACCCTGTGGGACACACACCCACACAGTCCTGCTGGCAGGCCACGCGTCCCAGGAACAAGAGACCTAAGATGGCCGCTCCCAGCCCTTTTATATCCTCCCACAATGCAGTTCAGTTCTTCGCTTGTCCAGGAGCATTGTGGGTAGGTCATAGTTAATGTTCAGAAGTAAACAATCACTTCCATGTCACTTCTCTTAATCATGAAACATAAAAATGTTGTACCTTTTCAATTGTCCACTAGATGGCACTAGATCAACTTATATTCTTTTACAACACACATATGACTAACAACAAAGGTTGTCAGCGCTACATATACAGCAGCTTGGTTTATGGAAAGAGCTTTTTTTTTTTTCCTTCCTTTCTTATCAAATTTAAAATTCAAAATATAGACCAGGACTATATCCAATCAGTGGCGGCTAGGGTTGCCGCTTCATCCCTTTAGCCCAGGTTCACACTGATGCGGGTTAGAAATCCTGCGAGTTCAGTTGAACTCGCATGATTTCAAACCGGCAACGCAGTTCTTGGGGGGCGATTTAACAGACATCGTGTGGGTTCATGCAAAGATGTCTATTCAAATCACCCCCGAAGTCGCCAAAAGTAGCACAGGAACAACTTTTGGGAATCTGTGCGGCGCCGCAAAGTTGCATTGATTCGGATGGTGCCATTGTCGGCGATAGCCGCCAGTTTGGCATGCAATTTGACATGTCAAATCGTCTGCCAAATCGGCCCCGATGCGATTGTGGGCTCAAAACCGAACACATATTAATCACACAGGTTCTCTGGCTGGTTAAGGTGGTAATTAAATTCACTTGGGGCCTTATCTCCATTAAATTAGCTTTAGAACCTGTGCAATTCATATGTGTTTGGGTTTAAAGGAATGAGGTGGCAATCCTAGCGGCAGCCGGTTCATGAGGGGCACAAGGGGCATCGCCCCCTAACCTCCATGTGGGGCGCCAGACTCATAGGTTTCTAGTTTTTTTTTTTTAAGCACATGATTAGAGGCTCTAATTGGCTTAAAAAAGGTGGGGCTCTGCACCCCGAACCCACCGACTTGTGACATTAGCGAATCAATATTTGCTACCAGCTTTTCCTCCCAGCCAATCAGGACAGGAGGTGGAGAAGCAGCTGCCACTGTCATTAATAGCACTGGGTACACACACAGCCTGACGGCAGGAGACGAGCTCGTCGCTCGTGGATTTTTTATCCCATACAGCTTCTTATATGTGAGTTTGTTATCGAAAGTTTATTTATAAATTGGCTTTTACATACGGGATTACGCTATGTGCATTATCTCTTCATGTTTTTACTAATATCAACTGAGCCCATCTGACAAACACTGGGAGCAGGTGCTGACCGAAAATTCCACACTGAGGGCATACGAACTCGGCGTTCGTGGATTGACACCTATGCTCCTTTTATAAAAGTGAGTGCATCACTGTTTGATCCGCCTCTGTGTTTGTCGCGGAATCAAGCTATATACATTTTTTATGTTTCTCCGTATGATCCTAAACATCCATCACTGGAACTGTTCAAGCAATATACAGGAGATTGTTCTACCTTTGCACCAACCATCCTCACCTGTGATCAGTATATGCTGTACACTTTACAGACACAGAGGTGTCATCACTGAAGATTGCATTTGGTACACATGTGCTTCCTGGTGGTGGGATTGTTCCTTTTGTCTGATACAGACTTTTTTTCAATTTTTCCTTATTATCACATGGACCTTTTGCCACTTTTTTTATAATTGTATTAGTTTGGATTCATTTTTGTGTGTTTTTAATAAATATATATATATATATATATATATATATATATATATATATATATATATATATATATATATATATATATATATATATATATATATATATATATATATATATTTTACACATATTCACTATTGATTTTACTCTTTTTGATTGCATGATTAGACTGCACTAGTCATTATTTGATGTACTTTGGATCTGATGTACATTTATTCATTTGTCATTATTAATTCAATTTCCACTAGAATTTGTTTTGCTACACTCCCCTCACCTCTATTCCTATTCTCACAGCGCAAACACCATCACTATTCTATTCATTTTTTTTTTTTGCCTGGATCAGTCACAGGTATTTGCAGCAGTGCCCCCTTAGTTTAAACTTCTAGACAGAGCAGGAGTCATTTACATATACAAAGTCTCCTTTGCATAGTCATCCAAATGCCCCGAGACTGATAAAGGGTCCTGCTATCTTAGATTTGATGTCAGCAGCCCCAGTAGATTCAAGATGGTCACTCAGGTCATATTTTATTGTATTCCCCTTTGCTCCTCACCCGCCAGGTACACATAAGGCCCCTTTCACACGATCGGACCGTTCAGGTCCGCCTGTCAGTTTTGACGGCGAATGGGCGATCCATGTTAGCCTATGGAGCGTCGAATGTCAGCGGAGACATCCGACCCCATCCGATCCGCTAAAAGCAGACAGATGGCTCTACGTCCAGGTCCGTCGCCGGCGGATCGGATCGGGTGAGATCTGAATCTGACGAAAACGGACACGCTGTCCGTTTTCGTCCGATCCCTCCATAGGCGGCAGCGGCGCCTGACAAGCCCCTCCCCGCTCAGTGAGCAAAGAGGGACCTGTCATCCGCCGGCTTAGCGGAGATCAACGGACTGATCTCCCGCTGAGCCGGCGGACCGAGGCAGGCTCCGTAGAAACTGAGTCCGCCTCGTGTGAAAGGGGCCTAAAGGTTATGGAGGGAAGTGAAGGGAGAGCAGGGGAGCTGGGCCAGCACAAACCAGAATTAAGACAATCCCAGAAGAGGAAAGGGCTGTGACACACAAGAAGGGAGGAAGCGGTTCTAGAGAATGTACTGGTCAAATTTTGTAGCAAGAAATGATTTATGGAAAGGAAAAGACATTGCAAATAGGCATGTAAATCACTTCATTTCTGTGCTTTCATCTGGATTTTTTTTTTAGTTTGGCGACAGGGTCTCCAAGTCTCTGTTCACACTGCCGCGACTTGGAATCAGACTTGTGAGACCCCAAATCGCGGGACATGTGAAATCCCATTTTAGTCAATGAGCGCTGTCTTAATTAGAACTACTGAATTAATAGTTCTAATTCGACTTTACATTCTCTGGACCAAAGTCACATCAAAAGTCCCACCAAAGTACTGGTAGACTTTTAGAAAAGGAAGACTAGTAGACTTTTAGAAAAGGAAGACTAGTAGACTTTTAGAAAAGGAAGACTAGTAGACTTTTAGAAAAGGAAGACTAGTAGACTTTTAGAAAAGGAAGACTAGTAGACTTTTAGAAAAGGAAGACTAGTAGACTTTTAGAAAAGGAAGACTAGTAGACTTTTAGAAAAGGAAGACTAGTAGACTTTTAGAAAAGGAAGACTAGTAGACTTTTAGAAAAAGGAAGACTAGTAGACTTTTAGAAAAAGGAAGACTAGTAGACTTTTAGAAAAGGTAGACTAGTAGACTTTTAGAAAAGGAAGACTTTAGAAAAGGTTCCTTTACTACTTCAAGGCGACTTCTATCCGACTTGTGCCCATAGACTTGAATAGAAGTTGCCTCCAGGTTCAGATCCTCATCTTAATTGATGCAATTTGAATCCGACATTACAGAAGGATTACCCCGGCATTCCCTGAAATTGCTGGAAAGTCGCATCAGGTCGCGCTGAAGTCGCATGGCCAAGTATCCCTGTAAGTCACGCGACTTTCAGGTCGCGGCAGTGTGAACCAAGCCTAAATATTCCCTTACTGCTTTATAGACAAAAATCCACAGAAGACCACTGTAAATAATTTGCATACAATTTTATTTCAGAACTTCTATAAAAAAAAAAAAACAAACAAAAGTCTACAAAAGGACACAGAAAATGCTGCATTGAACAATAATATGTAGGTAATAAATGTCAGGTTATTAGTCACACAAGACTGGATTATGACAATCTTCATTTATCATATTATCAAAATACAACTAGATGAATACATCTGACCCCACTGGAATAATATGACCTGACACCAGATCCATAGGATTGTATAGTCCAGCAATGAATGGCGATAATAAAAAGGGACTGTTCACCGAAACCAGCATGGGTGGATGCGGCATCTACGGGTCTTAGGAACTCCAGCAAGATCTTTTCTGGGGGAGTCTAATTTATATTATAAAATCAGACGCCTTCCTTCTGCAATGCCTGGGGAAGGTCAGAAGACATTACTGGGGCCAGTGAGCAAAGCGCAGAACCCCTACCAACCAATCAAAATCCATCTTGTACGGGCCTGACCTCAGCAAAGTGAATTCCAATTGGCTACCATGAGTTCTCGCACTTGGCATTCAGTGCTTTGCCTCTTACACGGTTCATTAAATACACAGAAATTTCACCAACAATGTCTTGGAAAGATCTATAGTATTAGGCTGGTGTGGTTTAACGTTCCAGCACCCACCAACAAAAAAAACAAAAAAAACTTAAATATTAGTTTCGGGTGAATTGACCTTTTAAAGTTACAAAAGAAGAATGATACTGACCCGTGAAAGTAGACGCTGTTAACTTTTGCAATAGATTTTCAACATATAACGGAACATTAGAAAATAGATATTTTTGGCAAAAAGGAAAACATACAAAGATAGGCTTCAACAATTTACATTGCACAGCATGGAAAGATCGGCGCGCTTTGACAGTTTTTATTTATTTTTGGGATAAAATGAGAATTTTATAAACCTGTCCCGGGTGAGGAGGAGATCTGTTGTGAGCCTATTGGCTCCCCTTGTATTGCATCTGGGTGGATTGTCTATGGATATGTATTGGAAAATTCAGCATGGATCAAGTGTTATTGTCACCGCCTCCAATAGATCCAAATAATATCTAAAGTGAGGAACGGAAAGTTTAGCTCACAGCAACGTAGTGGGAGTCACGAGGACAGGAAGTCGTGGAAAATCTCTAAACCAGGGATATGCAATTAGCGGACCTCCAGCTGTGGCAAAACTACAAGTCCCATCGTGCCTTTGCCTCTGGGTGTCATGATTGTGGCTGTCAGAGTCTTGCTATGCCTCATGGGACTTGTAGTTCTGCAACAGCTGGAGGTCCGCTAATTGTATATTCCTGATCTAAACTTTTCAACTTTAACCAAAAAAAAAAAAAAAGTTTGAGGCTCCATTCACATTAGCGCATCTCCAAAGTCAAACAATTTCCAGTGTGACTTTGGCGTGCCTTTGATCCGACTTTACATTCTCTGGACCAAAGTCACACCGAAGTAGTGTAGGCACCTTTTCGAAGTTGCTGTGACTAAGTCGCACCGATTGAAAATGGGTGCCATTAAAAAGAATGGGCTGCGACTTGTCATGCGACTTTGGATGTCCAACGTCGCATGACAAGTCGCACAAGTGTGAATGAAGCCTTAGCTGAGTGTCCACTATTACAGCATTGTAGGCCACAAGTATCTGTGTGCAGAGAGTAAAGCAGCATTTGTATCATGGGGAAAGGCACTGAGCACTGAAGCGTGGCACTGGTTAACCCTGTAAAGTACAGAGACAGGGAAAGGCACTTCTAAAGGCAAGCAAATGCATAACACATTGTGAGCATAAATGAAGGCTTCATTTCATCCTAAAACAAATGCTTTGCAAGAGGTAAAAATATATAACTAAAAGGCTAAACTTTTTATAGTTTAGAGTGGAGAGGGATTAGAACCCCTGTTATGTTTTTACTGCTGTCTGTGCCCCTGTTAGCGAGATTCACCTTTGCCCTAGTGACCGTTATCACTTAAAGCGGAGTTCTGCTTAAAAAATAAAAAAGTCAGCAGCTACAAATAGTGCAGATGGTGACTTTTAATAAAATCGGACACTTACCTGTCCCAGGGTCCAGCAATGCGGGGGATCGAAGCCCTGCTCGTCTCCCCCTCCTCTCTGCGGCACCGCCATTGTAACTGTGGGTGCCTGGCTGTGGCTTCACAGCCAGGTACCCACTGCGCATGCACCGTGACTGGTTGGGTAATCATCTGGGACCGGTGATGTGTCCCAAGTCGATTGCTGAGAGGGAGGGGTGATTGCTGAGAGGTGATCTCCCTTCCGGTGCCGCGGTGTGTCGGGGAGCCCCCCCCCCCCCCATGTCAGGGGGACACCTCCCTTAAAACCGAAGTTCCATTTTTGGGTGGAACTCCGCTTTAAAGTGAAATACATTTTTGGGTTGTCACTAGCTCAGAGGAAATCCTTCAATATCAACACTAGTTCTGGTGGCAGCCAGGGATTCCCTGACTTGAGGCATTTCCTCACTTCCGATTTGGCGATGGGACAGGAAGTAGAGGGAAATCCTCCCCCCCTCCCCCCCCCCCCCATGGGACAGAGATGGTAAAACTAAAAATGACAGGGGGTGATAAAAAAAACTTTCCGTCTATTTTCAATTTAAGATTTTATTAGCAAAGTGGCAATAAAAGGAGAACGATCACTACAGAACACTGGGACAACCATTACAGACTTCTTTCGGAAAATGCTGGCTGCCTTGGTTGCTCTTCTCTATTCACTAACCGGCAACACATGCAGGTAAGGGCTAGATGGAGGAATCCCTCCTGCTGAATATAGTATTCAGACAGCCACAGCGTCCACAGCTGTCTGAATACCTGAACAGTCAGATGCAGTCACTGCTCAGCCAGCAATCCACAGTCATGTGTCAGCCCTGGAACTAGCACTGCATCTGGAAGTCAGCCCTAGCAGCGTCTAACACTGGATGGGAGCCTTGGCTGTGCCGATCATCATCCAGAGAGGTCCAATAGCAAGGAAGTGGAAAATGGAAGCAAAAAACCTAAAGTGAGAAGATTAATGAGGCACATAAATGGGATCATTGAACATCAACGCGGCAATTTTCAGGGTCAAATAGAACTACAGTTTTGGGTTTTTGTGATCTGATTTCTTATTTTTGCATTTGAACACTTAACAAAAAGCTGATATTCAACTGCACTTGAAGTCGCACAATTTCAAAGTCGGATTCAGTGTGACCGAAGTCTAAATTTGATCGGGTGTACGAGGCTTTAGCGTGCAACACATGAAATGGACAGCTTTCAAAATTGCATAGAAAAGAAGACGTGGCTAATGAAAAGCCATGTAAAGGGCAGCTGTACAAAATGCAAAGGCAACCAGATTTTGGTTAAAATCACAGATTATTACCAATTGACTGCTGTGGGTAACTGCACTTCACTCTCTGTAGAACGGACTGTGTGATCAGACACATCAATAAACCTAGAATGACTATATTCACGTGAATTATTGTGTTCTCATCGGAATTATGGAATTTGCATGCAGCTTGTGCATTCTGTGCTACTAACGTAAATCCATGCCCCAGCTTAGCTATACACTATATATGCAGCATGCAGGATTTTAATAAATGTGCAAATTACGGTGCGAGCGCTAAATATATTTTAGTTAAAGTTAGATGTTCAAGACTATTTAGCCCCCGATCTCACCGGTGACAAGTCGCACTCTATTGTCGGCAACTGTTCAAATCGGTGCGGTGCCGCACCAAAGTTGAAAAAGAAGTTCCTGCACTATTTTTGCCAATTTCAGGTGCGACTTGCATAGACATCTATCCATGAAATCGCACAGATGTCAGCCAAGTCACACCTGAAGTGGAACCAATATGTGGCTTTAAAATCGTGTGATTTAAAGTGAAGTCGCACAATTTCAAAGTCAGATTTGGCACGAACGGGGCTAAATCTCACTGCTCGGGGTTTACGCAATTTTCACTGCACCTTGAAAACCCATATTAAAAACCCCAATGTTGGTTAGTATTAGATAAAATTCACAAAATTGGCATATAATAATATCTACTTCTACATACAGAAAAGAAAATACAGATTATATAAAGGTCAAAGTCCAAAACAGAGCGAGTGGGGAGTTAAGTGATCCCGTCACTTTGCCCCACATGCCAAGAGCACATGTTCATCTTAAAAAGTAAAACTGTAACCAGGCTATAGACATTTAAATAGTTTGATAAGCAGTAAAACTAGCACTCACTGGCTTCTGTATAGGTGGTTTTGCTCCCCCCTCCCAGCAGTGATTTAGTAGGCTGCCAGCCTTTTAGGATACATTCGCACGGGAGTTTTTACCACGATGCGAATCCCAGCGGCAGGAATCTTCTGATTTCCGCTGCTGGGGTTGACAACTGAGCGGCTAGTCGTGGCCCTTGAGCCTGTGACATTTTGTAGGCAGCCAAAGCTATTCGTGAATGTTCGCTCAGCCAGTAGTTTCCTGCGGTGATTGCGGCTGGGTGAACTTTGTGCGCTTCCAGCCACGATTACTGCAGGTTTTAACCAGATTTGAACAGCTTCTCTTGTTTGGTGAGCTTTGCAAATTGATTGCTCCACAGCACCAGCAGCTACAGAGGTCAGTGAGGGACTGTTTTACATCTTGTACAGATTTGAATGTCTATAGTCTGGTCACAGTTCTAATTTAAGGCTAACTTCACATTTCAGCGTTTTCCATATGGTACAGTTGATTCCTATAGAACATGTGTTTTGCTTAAAACTGCACCATAGATGTGGCAAGCAGGATTTTAATGCTCAACACTTCAACACATATACATGAACATTGCCTTAGCAGTGTGGACCTTAGATTCCAGGAAGGGTGGTTGTCACCAAGAACATCTACTGAAAAGGGGGTCTTGCTCTGTTGCACTGGAATGAAAAAAACTGTGTCAAGTCTATTAGAGTGGGATAATAAGGAGATCTGTTCATTCTACAGGTCATGTTCCTCTGTAGCAGCACCACATATGGAGGGGTTGCTCCTTTTTCTAAGTGGTCTTCTGCTGTGGGGGTTTGACTGGTGGTAGTCCCAGCAGCTTGAAATAGGAAACCAGTTGTTTAGGGACCTCGGCAAGCACAGCTTGAGTAAGAGCTTCCCTGGGTGCCTGTAAGATAAAGCAAGCAGTTTTGAGTTAACAGGAAATTTAGAATTGAAAGACAACTAGGAATTTTCTATGCCCATCTACAAACCCATGTTGCAGCAGCAGGAGGTAGACTTCATATGCCCATCTACAAACAAATGTTGCAGCAGGAGGAGGTAGACTTCATATGCCCATCTACAAACCCATGTTGCAGCAGGAGGAGGTAGACTTAATATGCCATCTACAAACCCATGTTGCAGCAGAAGAAGGTAGACTTCTTAAGCCCATCTACAAACTCATGTTGCAGCAGGAGGATGTACACTTCCTAAGCCCATCTACAAACCCATGTTGCAGCAGGAGGAGGTAGACTTCATAGGCAGCAAGAATAGAGCCAGAAGTTAGCAAGTGTACCCAACAGAGTCCCAGCTAAACTTTATTTTTAGTTTTGGATAAGTTAGAAAAGGGTTAGAATCTGTCAGTCAGGGGGGAGGGGAGTGAGCCACTGGCCCGGTGCACACTGCGTGGCCACATAAAAAGGTGCCTTGCAAGGAGGGGAAGCGGGAGGAGAAGAGGATCCTGCCAGCTCCATGGCAGAAGCTCCTTCTTATCCATGCAGGCTGGTGGTGGGGGCGGATAGGTTGTAGCTGCTCTTTTGCAGCAGCCCCACTCTTTCAGAGAATGTGTGGGGGAGAGGGCTCTATACTGGAATGGGGGGGGGGGCCTGAACTGGGGGAGAACTTGGGGGCACAAAGCACATCTCTCGAACTCAGCGCACCCCTCAACCCTACACTCGGTACGCAGCCCATATTTACTCAACAAGGCAGTCGTTATGTGTACAGTTGCCCATATTAGCCAATCATATTCTATCCTTATTGTATTTATGACAGTCAGATCAATGAAATATGTTTAATGTTATTGTTTAAAGTTGTTAACATTTATTTTTGTAACTCAATTCTGCATAAAATATTTAAGTGTCATTTCATGAGATAAATTGTGGGCGTGTTTAGGGACGGAATTAGGGGCGGGGCAGGGCAGGGTAGGGGTTGGGTGGGGCAACTGGTGGCGAGTAACTCTTAAGGCCTGGCTAGTAGCTCAGGACTTGAAATTTTGAGCCCTGATATAGCCCAATGGGAATTTGCAGAGGGTGGTAGGAGGCAAGTCAGAACACCATAAAAGCTATGGTCTGAATTTGCATAGTGAAATCCCTTCATTTTGTGGATCCCGGGGGGGGGGGGGGGGGGGGTGTCACTTTTGTTGCCAGTGGTTTAGACATTAATGGCTGTGTGTTGAGTTATTTTGAGGGGGGCAGCAAATTTACACTCACTACTTTACATTGTAGCAAAGTGTCATTTCTTCAGTGTTGTCACATGAAAAGATAGAATAAAATATTAACAAAAATGTGAGGGGTGTACTCGCTTTTGTGAGATACTGTTTATTATATAGCTATCTATATATCTATATCTATCGTATTTATTCGGTGTATAACACGCACCCCAAGGTATATTTATTTGTCGGCGTATAACACGCACAGGGGTATAACGCGCACATTCATTTTAAGAGGGAAGTTTCAGGAAAAAAAACATAAATTTTAAATAAGGAACTTTGAAGCAAAATAAGGGTCAGTGCCCATCTGCAGCCTCACCATTGCAATCAATGCAGCCTGATCAATGCCCATCTGCAGCCTCGCCATTGCCAGCAATGCAGCAGCCTCGCCACTGCCCTCAATGCAGCAGCCTCGCCATTGCCCTCAATGCAGCAGCCTCGCCACTGCCCTCAATGCAGCCTGATCAATGACCATCGGCAGCCTAGAGGGGCGGGACGAGCGCCGACAGATTACATACAGTGAGAATCTCCTATGATAGACAGAACAGTGGTCTAATGGGGGCCCAGGAGACTGAACTTCCTATTACAGAGGCCTCCAAGTAAACAGATTCTCACTAGATGTAATCTGACGGCGCTCGTCCCGCCCCCTTGAGGCAGCTAGAATTGAAGTATTGGCGTATAACACGCACACGCTATTTGCACCCAATTTTCATGGTGAAAAAGTGAGCGTTATACGCCAATAAATACAGTATATATCTCCGTAATCTGACCGCAACCTTCAGGGTTATACCTTTTTATAATATGATTGGGATGCACTGGTGTTAGGTTTGAAGTCCTCAAGATGAGGACTAAAAATTCTGCTCTATGAATTTGTGTAGGAAGCAATGAAATATAAAATATTTCATTGTATGTAAAATATGGACATTCGCAAGCTGCAATTTGTATCAGTCAATACACATTATTTTCTGAGATTCTATTTGTACACCCTCAATTCCAGTATTCTCAGCCCCCCCTTCTTTACATTACTGACTGACCAGTGGAAACCTTGGCACTACAGCTGTGATGAAACTAAAGATCCCATCATGCCTCTGTCTCTGGGATTTATGCCTGTGGCTGAGAATCTTGCAATGCTTGATGGGATTTGTAGTTTCACCACAGCTGGAGTGCCAAGGTTGCCCAACCCTGGACTATGCTGTCCGCTTTAAACACAAAATAGAAAACATAGGTCATGCTTACGTTCTGAAACTGTCGGAATGGCACAAACTGCACAATATCTCTGGCGGCTGCTTCCCCACTGGCGGCCTTCAGAACTCCATTGTCACCATCGAGGAATTCCATAGCCTTGAAATCGGCATTTCCTACTCCAATAATGATAATGGACATGGGAAGTTTGGAGGCTTGGACAATGGCGTTCCTGGTATCATTCAGGTCTGTGATCTCTCCATCAGTGATGATGAGAAGGACAAAGTATTGCTGAAAAGGTAAAAAGAGACAACAGGGTGAAAGGGCAGTAAGTAAATCTAAAGCCAAAACTTTCTAAGTGTCTCAGAGTGTGGTGGAAACTTTAAGTTTTCTTGGCTTCAAGAATAGATTCTCTTTACTTTAGGTCCTGTAAACACAAGAATCAGGAGAATCTCTCTTCAAAGCGGGATCATTTTACTCGCAGACCATGGGTCTCCAGAACAAGTGTCCCCATTTGAAGATTTTCCTTGTAAAAGAAGACAGGACATGCCTCTTCTGTTGCCCGTGTCACTGGCCTCCACTAGAATGCGGATATATCCTCTGCTGAAGTCCACACTAACTTGACACTTCCTGGAGTGTCGATCTGAGCCCCCCTCTGACCTTCACCCATTACAGTATAAAGCAGTGATATGGAGGTCAACAGGAAGAACCAGCCCCAGGGCAGAGTTTGACAGTCCAGGCAGCAGAAAAGGCAAGTCCTGACTTCATTTACAGCTAAAAAAAAAAAAATACACCTTCTGTGCAAAACAGTGTCCCAGTAAGGACCCTGCTGAGGTCTCCCTGGACTTTGGAGTGAACTGTGTCATGGACTACAAATTAGTTGTTTGTGAGGATAAATTTTAAACTATTGCTTTTCCATAAACATGGGATAATGCACTAGGCTGGTGCACCCTCTTTTGTTCGCGTTTCATTTATTATTAGGTATGCCTTAGAATTTTATACAGCAAAAGGGTTTTTCTATAGCAAAAGCATGCTACTAAACCCTGTAATGATATCCATACAGCCCAGTGACAGATTATGCTTAAAGCGGGAGATGCAGATGTAAACACAGCATCTCCCCGTTCTGCTTAGTGACAGGACACTGATCGTCTGCTCCCTCTCATTGGGAGCAGCGATCAGTGTCGTGTCACTGCTAGCCCATCCCCCAGACAGTTAGAATCACTCCCTAGGACACACTTAACCCCTCCCCTGCCCCCTAGTGGTTAACCCCTTCACTGCCAGGGACATTTTTACAGTAATCAATGTAATTTTAGAGCATTAATCACTGTATTCATGCCAATGGTCCCAAAAATGTTTCTAAATTGTCCGACGTACTGCACGCCAATTTGTCGACCACACCCTGGGCACTTTTATATCCACTCCAACAGACGTCAACCCCAAGATAACATGGCTCACTCGAGGTCACCTAAACTCCTATTGCAAGACCCTACATGATTCCAGACAAACTCATAGACCCTTGACCGGGTTCGAACAACTGTGTACCCTCTCCGAGACTCCACGACACACCTTATCACTGATATATAAATCAATTATAGACCATACCCACGAAGCACTACCTAACTATACTACTAAATGGTCAGTGGAGGTCGGGAAAGACATAACGGAGGCGGAATGGGGGAAAGCCTTCCTCTTCACGAACAAAACCTCCGTATCAAGCTATACACAAGAGAAAAACTACAAACTGTTGTCGAGGTGGTATCGGGTCCCAACTACTCTCAGGATCATGTTCCCATCTAACTCAGACAGATGTTGGAGATGCAACACAATGGAAGGTACTTATATACACATCTGGTGGGAATGTGATGTTCTTCTCCAATTCTGGACTCAAATTTTTCAAATTTACTCTTGACGTCTATAACAAGCCACTATTACCATCACCCTCTATCGCCCTCCTATCCATCCTTCCAGGGACAATCAAATCACAAAAAAACGGCCTTCTGAAATTTTTTGTTAGTGCTGGTAGACAACTCATACCCAGACACTGGAAAACTACCA